>JANZLQ010000008.1:31255018-31279214 GCA_026212715.1 Elanus axillaris
AACCAGTGGTGAGTTATCAGCACCTTTCTAGGTACCAGTACAGAGCACAGCACTAGGAGGGTGGCCATGGGGAGAATTAACTCCGTCTCAGCCAGACCCAATACAATTGCTTTGTCTGCTTGCAGCTGAAAGATCCAAAGATGATTTGAACTTGTCAGAATTAATTTTGGTATCATTGTTACTGGTAATTTCTGCTCTAGCATCACAGCTGCCAAGGGATCCAAGAACTACAGACCACATACCCGAGATAATTCCAACTCTGCATCATAGAACAGCCTGGTGTTCCCAGGTTTAAGCTATGCTTAACTTCAGAATGATTTACGTAGCAGAAAATCAGGATCTGTTTTGTGAATTTTCTGTTCCTTGTCACCCTCTAATCAAGGTCTAGCCATGTTTGGAGACTTGCTGACAGCCTAGAGCAAGAAGTGGGAACAGCAGAAGAGTTCTGCTCTTTCTCAGGGTTTCTGCTCCGGCAAACCAGAGCCAGAGGCCAGGTGCCTGCTTCACAGGTGCACTTGTGACATCTTGAGGCAAGATGTTTTGCTTGCTCAGCCTTCTTAGAAGATTCCTGTGATGCTCATCAAGCCAAGTGAAACGTATCTTATGCGGACAGTCCTTAATGGCACCACTAGGTTACACAGTTAAGTGAATGCTAGGGAGGTTGTGCTCGTTCATGGGGTATGTATCCATATGAAATTCCTCGTAGGCTAAAGCAGTTTCTCCAGAAAAACAAAACAAAATCACAGAAATGCTGCAATTTCTAAAGCTAAACCCAATGATAATGGCTATTTAAGTGTTCATATAAGTATAAAATAGTCAATAATAAAAGACTACCTAGTATAATGTTGGCTAATGAGGTCTATTTGTAGCCACTGGTAGTCTGAAGACCGAGGGGATGGCAGGATTAACACTGCTCTTGCACAAAGACCCACAGTTATTCCCTGCTCAGGTGCTGCTGAACATTCTCCCATACAAGAGAATCGGATGTGCAGGTACCAACAGCCATACGCAGTGCCTGTGTACCATGACACGTGGTGAAGAATTCTAAGTATTAAAGATATCGGAATCCAGGAGTTTTTTTGGTTTTGTCTACTTAGTACCAAGAGGAGGATGAAAGAAATTGGCAAAGGTAAAAAAGCTCAATATAAATTATTTGGTTTTAATATAGAGGGTGACAGAGAAATTCCCATCCCAAGGACAAACGTTATGGGGAATTAGGGTAGCTTCAGCAGGCTTAGACATCTCAAAGGAAAAGCCTGTTGGCAGCCTGGGAAACTCAAAACACTATAAATCACCAGGACCAGGTGCTATTTTTACAAGAACTCTGAAATAAATAGGGATACAGCTAAGGATTTGTCCATTACCATTAAAAATACCTCCTGCCCTGGACAACTGCTCATAGCTAAAGAGAAAAAGGTGCAGTTTTAGAGGAAATTGAGATACTTTCATAGTGTAAGGTAGCACCTTTCTCAGGCTACTTACTTGATGCCTGAATAAGCATGAAATATTGGGATCACAGTATCACAGCTCTGCAAGTAACCTGCATGTTCTAAGCTGCTAGAATTGCTTGAACAAAATAAAAATTACAGGACTTCCTCACAGTTCTTGGAGTATCTAAAGTAATCCTAATTGGAAATGGAGTAAGTAACCCTTCTCAGAAGAGGAAAGATGGTGTAATTTTTCTGATCAAGGTAAGTTATTTGAATCATCTTCAACCCAGAACAGGCTCTTATCAATGCCACTAATTTGTAAGGGAGATTGTAAACCCTCCTGTCAAAAACCCCTCAAAAAGCCTCTTCAAACATAGAAAAAAGAACACAGTTTGAGGGCAGACTGAAGGAGGGAAGAGGTGAATCCCCTTGCTGGTTGCTGAACAGCCATGAAGTTCTTTAATGCTGCTAGTTGCTCCTTGCTTTCCCTTTTCAGCAGCTTTCTCTAAAGTAGGAACATGAAGAGTTTAAAGCCACCTTTACTGGTGCTCTGTTTAGCAATAAACCCCAGAACTTTGGCATAATAGAGGTCTGTGATGCAATTCACAAATATTCAGTTATCTCAGTGTTCATCTACTGGAAACATAAGGTATTCCTTTAGTGAGCTTTAATGGGTACTTATTGTGTGCTCATTTTACTGTTACTTCAGGAAATATCTTGGGAAAAGAATATGGAAGTTGCAAGGAACTGCAGTTAGTCCAATAAAAGCAAATTCCAGTACCCTTTGAAATCCTACCTGCAGCTTGCTTTCATCTGCTAACAGTAATGGTTATCACTGCCAACAACCTTTGAACAAAACTGGTTTGTGACTTCTATTCCTTTTTGCACATATCCTTGATTTAACAAGAAAGATGGGGAACATCTGTGGGCAACTTACCACTGGGCACTTCTTCGGAAGCAGGAGATACGAACTTGAATCCCCTCGAGCTTCTGAAACCCAGGTTTTCAGTTTCATGGAAGAGTCCCCTCGCCTTGAGATTGCTTCAGCAAGTTTCTTAAACCTCCGATGGATTTTAAGAAGTCATGACAAACTTTAAGCAGCTCTTCAGTCTTTCCCTGACTTTCCCATTCCCCCTCTTCAATCACAGCATGTATCCTTACCCTCTGCTGTTTTTGCCAACTGTTCTAAAATATCTGATTACAATTGACTTTGATGTGTACCAAAAGGGAAGGGGGGAAAGAAAGAGAGTCCTTGAGCACTTTGACTTCCTTGGCAACATGCTAGTCTTCTGTTCTGTGGTATAGTAGAGGATTAATTCTCCCATCAGTTTCTCTGCTCCCGTTATAGCTATGGATTTTTAGCCACAAATCTAGTTCTTCAAATGAAGATGAGCTTTTATAACTTAGGCCATACCTGATGCAGAAAGAAATCACCTCTGTATTGTTTATCTTGGAGCAGAAGATCCTGTGCCTCTGAGACAGGAGTTTTTCCTAGAAACTTTCCTTGGGTCTCCCATTTCTACCACAGTGCCTTTTAAGCATGGATATGTCATCAGATTCTAGACAGTAACTGCTTCCATACACTCATACAGTACTTACAGCATTCCACCACCACATGGATATACAGTGACCACTGCAAGGCAGATTTTAGGTTCCCTTTACAAACAAAAAAGCCAAAATATGCAATACGTGTCCTTCAATTTTCCAGTATTTTAGACACTTATTTCTTTTGAAGAACAAGGCTTTTGGTTTCTTAACACATGGGAAAACACAAACTGTAGGTAAGCAGCTAGTTGCATTGGTAGCAGCTTAAGCCACATACAGAAGAACAGATTAAAGCAAAGCAAACATGAATAAAAAAAAACCCAAGCCTCTTAGTAAAACTGTATCTTATTAAATAGCAGAAGCTCTCAGAGACATCCCTGCAACTCTCAGTCATTAAGTAAGGCTGGAGCCTGTATCTGGCTAGTTCACTGCTAGCTTACAAACTTCTGTTTTAAAATCCATTACCTGCATTCTTGATAGAAGTTTATCTAAATACTTTGCATTAGCCAGGCTGCAAATGTGATATTAAAGTATGCTAGTCTTAAATTTTGATCACAAGGACAAAGTACCCTTTCTACATTTTCACTGCAGCTCTTTAAAAATAAGCTTCTATAAAGACATTAAGAAATGGATTGCAGATACTCTACTTAACCAAGCTTTGACATTTATCTTCTACACAAGGGGATAAAACTTGATTGTAAAGTAATTTTTTTTACAAGTGCACACATTCCCCCCCCCCTTTTCTTTATTGGTGATATGGGAATGAGAAAAATAGCTTGTTGAGTGCAGTGAATTGCTGAATTGAAGCAGAATTCACTTTTCTGGAACCTCCACAACAATCCAGCCAACAGGGGGCTGTCTAGCTACACCATGTCACCGAATCTGCAGCAAAACCCTTTTTCTGAGCGCACAACCTACCAGCCACGCACACTTCCTAGAACTGGCTGTCACACTGGTCACGTAACAGATTTCATACCTCCAGAACAATAGAGCTCCTTTCCATCTTTGTCCGATACTACTGGAAATGTCTTATTTCTGTGCCTAAAGTTTCATTATACATATATGGATAATATGGTTTATATATTTGTTGGTATGTCTGCAAGTAACAGGTATTGCTTACTGGAAAAGAGGGACACTTTCACATTGTCCTGATGACCGGAAAGGTGTGCCACAGCTGTTTCCATATGCTAAGCAGCTGTATCTGTATGAGCATTTTTGTTTTAGTTTCATATATGGATAGCAATCTTCTGTAAAAGGAAGGAGGGTAGACCAAGATGTTGTTAGCCCCTTTGATACTGATTTAAAGAGCAGATAGGCAAAGTCTGTCTGTAGGAGTATCAAGAAAGGAAGAATAAGGCCCTGAATACTCCTTACATTGGTTCTAAGAAATGGAAATTAATACTGGACTGCCATTCTTGAGAGCAGAGGGAACTTTTCCTTGGTGCCAGCACTGTTGCTCGCACAGCAAGCACATTCAGCTGGCCAAGCTTACCAAAACCAACCCCAAAGTCATTCAGAGAAACCACCATGGAAATAACAGAGCCAGGCTAATACTGAAGGAAACAGGAAGACTCTGTCAGTCCCAAACTTGTCTGGGTTGAGAATCACAGGACTGTAGAACCACAGTCATATATTATTGTTGACTATTCTAGCTGGTCCAATAATATAATCCCTGAAGCTTTTCCTTTGCCTTTATTTCAATAAAATATTAAAAATGTATACATTTGAGACTTTATATTCTAAAATTTATGCCTTATATAGTTCAAATTTTAAAATACTTAAGGTTTTTGGAGTATTTTACGAGAGATTCCAAAATATTTTACTTTTAAAACCACTTTAAAGCATAAAAGCTGCTGACAGAAGGTTCCTTTATAGGTAATAAAGCCACACGCTTGCCCTGCAAAAACCATAGGGAAATGTGAAACTTTCTATCCATGCCTGTCTCCTATGGCTATAAACAGCAGAAGAAAACATTATAGATACATTATTCCCACCTCTCAACAGAAACTAAGTCAGCCTCTAGCTACTCAGCACTGTATACTTAAGATTGAAGATTCAAACTGGATAAATGCTGCTATAATTCGTTAATTACAGAACTTTTGAACATAAGGTTCAAATTTTACATTAATAGACAGAAGCAATATTAGATAAATTTCATTTGATTTATTAACACAGAACTATTACAAGTGAATCAAATTTGGAAAAAAAAAACTGAGTTGTTGCACGAGAGCCATTACATGACTTCCAACAGAAATAAACTGTTTAATTTAGAGTGAAAAAGAAATACCCCAGTGATACTAGCCCCCTCACAGAAAGATGAACGATGCCATTTGTGGCACAACATTTTCTCCATTATTTTTCTTATTTCTGCTTAAACATTCTTTTCTGACACACACTCACAACTGCCACCTTAGAAAGGAGATTCACATATATCTCAGACAGAAGTTTTCCTTCAATTACATTTTATACTTTTTTTTGTTTAAATGAAGAACTGGTACTCTGCTTCAAGTTAAACTATGGTAAAATAGTAGCTTACCACTTCAGATATATTTCTAGCAATCATGTCTTGTGAATTCTATAAGAGGTTGTGATGAAGAACACAAAGGGAGTCTAAACATTTCAAATTCCAATCATTACTGCTAATATTCCTACCTGATTAGGAGAGACTTCCCCCAATACTTAATGAGATACCACAGTTAAGGGAAAAGTGGAAACATTTTCACATTTCTATATCAGAACATCAAGTACAGAACCACTCTCACTCAGTAAGTGTCATATGCAGTACCAAGAAAACTGCTTTTGAAACTTGAAGAACAATGGCCTGTAGAAGTCCTAAATGCATAGGTGTAAGTCACTTTGCATTTTAAAAGACCCACTGTTTACCACTGTACATAAGAAATAAAGTGTTACTATTGAACTAGTTCATTCTTTCTGCAACATAGTTCTTTACAGGTAAATTTGTTGTAAAATATGTTGAAGTTCAAACATGAACATTACCTTTAGTGTATAAAAGATTTTGCAGAGTATTTAATGTGCTGCTCATGAAACCACATTCTAAAAATAGGACAAAACTGTTTGATAGTAAGAGCTATATACGCAAAACGAATCCGTGACAAGATAGGACACAAATTGGAGTATTTTGGAGCTCCCAGGACTGTATGAATAGACCATGAATCAACAATATGGAAACTCAGTTTCTCAGCTTGAGCTGGTAGCAAAGAAAGTTGACTGCAGATCTGGTCTTTAAAAGATGCACAATACTTACCTCTTCCTCTGAGATCAGAATTAATAAATGCCACAGAAAATTCCATGAGGAAATTAGTAGCTGTACTACAGCAACACAACAAAAGTGGTTTTTAAACAAACAAAACCCAACAGCTCTTCGAGGTAAGTGTCTATTACCCCTATTTTAAATGTGATATGAAGGTGTAGAAACTATAGTATGCAACACTTTGAGGTACCCTGTCTAAGACAGAAGGCTGTCAACAGACATGTTACATAGTATATTAATTTAAATGACAACTCCTTAGAAGCTCAGCTGCAAATGTGAACAGCCAGTGTTTCCATCAGACATGAGGGTCTTAAGTCACCCTCTGAAGTGAGGAACACCAGTACTACAAAAACAATGGCCTGGTAACTTGTTTAGCATCATATAAGAATAAGGGCAGAAAAATAAATCATCATGTCCAATTCTTAGGAATTCTCATTTGACATAACCATGAGGACATGGCTTCCTCTGCTTGCAGTCTTTTGTTCCATTGCCTACAGACTTTTCTAGCCATTTCTGCAGCACCTATCAGGCTTCTTGCTTGCACAGCCCACAAACTGGCTGTGCAAGCATACCAGGTCAATCCTATCATTAAATACTCTGCATGACCATGAAGACTGCTTCATAGTACACTAACACAAGGGGGCAAATGAAGATTGCTGAATCTTAAAGCAGGAGCTATATATTTTCTTAGTGTTTCATTTGTGCTCTTCATATTCTCTTTAGTTTTTACAGTTAAGTTCTTAGGTTGTGTCATCATTGTCCCCCAAAGTAATTCCCCCTTTGAGTTCCAATTCCCAATAGTTGAAATATTTTATTTATGTCCACAAAGATGATGAGAGAACTGAAGAATCTTTCACATGAAGAAAGGCTGAGAGAGCTGGGAGTCCAGCCTGGAGAAGAAGAGGCTGGTGTATGTGTGATCTTAAAGTTTATAAATGCTTGCTGATGGGGATAAGGGAGAGTAAAAAAGACAAAGCTAGGCTCTTCTCAGTTGTGTCCAGTGACAGGGCAGGAGGCAACAAGCACAGAATGACATGCAGGAAATTCTACCTGAACAGCACAGGTTCCAGTCTACAACCTTGAAGATATTCGAAACCTGACTGGACTCAGCCCTAAAAACACTGCTCTGCCTGACCCTGCTCGGATTAGGTGATCTCCAGAGGTCCCTTCCAACCTCAACTACTCTGTTATTTTGGGATTTCTTTTCAGGACCAAATTCATGAAGTACCTGAGAGAACTAGTAAGGTTGTCCTCTTCTGTATGGAATATGATGAGGGGAATGAAACTGACAGTGATTTCACAGATGACAGCAAGAACTACTACTTAACAGTCTGCACTCCCTTCTGGATTTGAAGTGCAGAGTGCTCTAATGAATGTTAGGAGTGATCCGAGGTGTGCCAAGCCCCTTTCCCCCAAGACTGACTCCTCTTTGTCTCAGTCCAGATCCTTTGTCAGGCTGCTGCTTCTTCCAACTTCAAGAAACAAACAAACCCCCCAAAGCTTCGCCCAACCTGGACAGAGGGTTTTATTTCCCCTTCCAATTTTCCAGTACATCAGATCTGTCCTTCCTCTATCAGTTCTCAGGTCCAACCTTTCAACATTACTTTTATAGACACACTCCTCTCCCTAGTTGTTTTCGCTCCTATACAGCTACTAGTCTCAGTCTATATTCAAGCACCCCATCTTTTCTTTCCCTTTTATATTAATTAAGCATCTTTTTCCCCCGTTCAGTTCCTAAGCCTGGCAGAAAATAAGCACCTGAACTGAAAATAGCGAGCCTTCCTTTCTTGCATCAGGCACCATCCTTAGGACCCCAGAGCTGCAAAGCAGAGGGAGTTCCATTCAGCCATGGGCTATGGCACTGCCCATGCAGGTAAAACCCTGGAAAATGCAATTGCTAATATTATTAGAGGCAACTGTAAACCATGCAAAAAATATTACATTCTTCTCAAAGACTTAGGAACTGCATAATTTGAGTAGGTCTTCATAAGCACTTGAAGTAATTTTCTTAATCCAGACAGGAACTTTGATTCCTCCATTAAGCTCTGGTTCTGCAAATGCTCAAATTGTATTTTCATCATGTCACTAAACTGTTACAAGCAGCTATAGCCACCAAACAATGTAGTCCAGCCTTTCCTCTTCTGCTTCTTCCCACTCCCTGCCTTCCCCTGCCTTGTGAACCAGAAGGAAGCAGTCTGTTTCGCTGTTCACATGAAGGCCTGCACTGGCACAATAAAGTAGTCAGGAGTAAGTGGTTTGGCCACTGGACTTTGACAAAGCCACACAAATAGACTTACTTGTTGCATGCTCTCAAATCTTTCTGATCAGCTCTTCAGATTCACACCTAGTCATAGAAGTACCAGAGAAAAAGCCTAGATACATTAAAATACCAGGTCTACAAGAGTAACAGGATGGATGGCTCTCTGCAAGCACCATGGCCTACAGTGTGCTAACAAAAATCAGTTACCTTTAAAGGGAGGGAAATAGTGGAAGAGTAATGTATTTTTCTTTTACAACCCACAGAGTCTGGTCTTTCCAAGCATTTCTAAGTTTCCAAATGGCTGAAATGTATGTGCAGGTCTTTAGTATTAAGCAGTTACAGATAAACAAATATAGTGCTACTTAAAGAAGCCTCAGTGAGAAAGCTATCCAACTTTGAGCCAGATAGCATATTTTTTCTGAGTAGTCAACCTCATTTTGGCCACATATCTTAAGAGATCTGTAGTAGGTAAATGTAGAAGTGTTTACTTTATGAAAAGCTGTAGGCTATCTAATACTGCATAGCTTCACTATTGAGAACCACTCAGGTGTGAACTAAATTGGAAATTTTAGCCATCAGTAATTTCACCAGTTCAAATCCACAGCAGAGGCAGACAAGAAAAGTGTGATTTTTTTTTACCAGCACATACACCAGGCTGAAATTCTATATGGTCACATAATGCAGATTTATGAATTATAACAAGTTGGATTCATATTCATCTACCTCATGTTTGTACCTGTGCAACTGCACCAGTAGCAGGCCTGTGAAGCCTGAGGTCAAAACAAATTCCCTCCTTTTAAAACATCTATATGATGTATAAACTTGAATCAGTGCGCACTTGTTTGAAGAAGGCATGTGTATTTTAAAGGTAGAATATAATGGGGCTAATAAAATGAGATTAGCAAGTGATACTGAGTCATGATAGTGAAGAAAATATCTTAAAAGGAAACACACTTTCAGATCTTGACTGTATCTAAAATTAGTGACATTTACATAACCATTAGTCTACATTTGACTCACCACACAGTTCTTGCATGCAGCTTTTAAAAGGAAAGAAGCCCATGTAATTTCCATTCTCACTGCAGCGATTTCAATCATCTCAGTGAAAAATCCCCCTGCAAGAGAAACATCTTAGTGGAAGATGAGAAAAAAAAATTAGTAAATTCACAGTCAGATACACAGTTTAAACTTCTAACCATAAAACTGTTACCTGTCTATAGACACAATGATTTAGAAATGAAGTGTTTAATAAGTTTTGTTAAAAATTTCGGAAGACACTTTTGCTTTATGTGCTCCCTTTGCTAAAAACATGACAAAACATTTCCCAGTTCCATTCATTAAGAAAATGCTGCAAAAAACGAACAGAGTTTTAATAAGGAAATACTGACATTTAAAGTAACATCATTTTAATAAATTTTAAAATATATATAAACACACTTACCAAAGGATTGTTGGACACGTGTGGCTTGAGATGGCTCCTTTAATAAACTCAGCTTTTATGTAAACTAAAGCATTCAAAGTTATATATATGTCTATTCTTTATTTACCATCAGATACTACAGAAGTCCTAAATATTGTTTCTGAATAGATGAAAATACAAAAGCCAAGAAAGTGTTCATAAACAATCAACATATAATTTATAACAACAAAGGCATCAGGAAATATATGCAACGTCCTTTTTATGATTCACATGCAGAAGTGGCTAGCCTTACTTCAGCAGCACAGTTAATACTGGAGATATTTACAGTCTTAACACCAATATTTACGTGCTGCTAAAGTATGACAGACATCAGCATCACACGATTGACTAAATCAAAAGTGCTATTTCTCTTCAGGATGACGAAATCCTTGTATTTTTGAGGCAGCACAATATGGCCTGCACCTTTTCAAAACCCACAAACCATTATGTGCTGCTACGTTATGCCAAGGTGTCTACCACGCTTCAAGGAAATAGAAACATATGCTGAAAGCTGAACACAGAATTTTCTTACTGAATGTTAGTTTTCATGTACTGACATCAGCTGTATTAATAAACTACAAAATGTTTGTAAAACATTTGTCCATTGCCAAGCTGACTGTTTACTTACAGTGAAGCTCTAGACTTTATTGTCAACTGTGCACAATACCTTAATGGGACATGAACCAGGAACTGGACAATTGTGTGTCTGATCAGAGGAACTAAAGTTTATGCAGATGCTTACTTCAAAATGAAAAAGTCTCGGTTATTTTCTAATCTAGTTTTTGGTCATCTGGAAACCTCTAATGTGAAAAAACGAACTTTCATACATAAGACAGCAAGAGCTGATTTCAGAATAAGCTTCTGGCAAGTACTGTATCAGTCCCCAAGCCATTTGTTACCTCTGCAGGTTACACGCCACAATTTTTTGGCAGACAGATTTAAATGTACTTCTTAGTCCATTTTGGGGGGTGGGTGGGGGGACTTAACCCTGCCTCCTCCCAACAAATTGTTAGCAAGAACAGTAACTTATCTCTTATTAGGAGCAGGAGTTCATCTGCCCCAGCCTAGCATGACCATGCTACTTTACTTGAAGAGGTAGGCAAGAGAGTTGGAGTTCACATCCCTGACAGGTATCCTTTTCTTATACTAAAGTATGCCAGCATTTTAAGTGTGTAGAGTATTTTTACTGGTCCTCTAGATAACATGAATTATGCTTTAATGTTTTTATACCAAGTTATTAAGGCAAAAGCTACTTACACAGCATAGACCCAAGCACTCCATTCCATTGTAATGAGCCCTCTAGTCAGTTCGTGATAAAACAACTTCTGTAAATTAACAGGGCTATCTGGAAGTACAAGAAAGTTTGGCAGGCCACAGAGGGGGAAAGTTTGGTGAGTTTTCCTTTTTTCTCTTCCTATTTTTGTTCCTATAATAATACAGCAGGATGATCTCTGCTAGAAGGGTCTGTTGCTACAAATGTGCCAATTAAAGTGAGATTTGCCAGTGGAAGTTTACAGGTAGCTGCAGCAACACTGAGGTTTTTACATAGCTATCTAGGTACAAATGCTACTGTAGGAACTGTATGAAAGCCATTTCTGGTATATTTTATACATACACAACTACATTTACACTGTCTTCCCCCTCTTACTGCCTATGTTAGTTTGGTTTTTTAAATCAGACAGATAAATAGGCAAACTAGATTATACAGGCACAACTTACCCAGTACCTTGGTGAGGTAAAACCTGAATGCAATGTCAAAGTAAACTTAACTGTAAAGGTATGTTCTGACAGTTGGTCTCCCCCTGAAGAAACTGTGCTAGGTGTAGTCCAAGAGAGGAAGAGGTAAAGAAAAATCTCCACAATATATACATAATGTGGAAGGCAAAGATAAATTAAAAGATAGATGCAAGCAAAAATGCTAGCCAGGAGTAAGAGATTTACTTAAACTTTTCTGGGGAAAGAATATGAAAGATGTTCTCCAGCAAGGGAAAATAAAAATACTTCCTTCTTACTTGTAGATTTACCTTAAAAGATTTAAAAATTATTTAAATAAGACAGCTGCAACATTTAATACCTTTGGAAGTACATTTCTCATTTGTACATTCAGGCCAAATTCTTCATTTGTAAACTATGTGTGTTTAACTAGATACTGTTATTTCAATTGCCTAGTTGTTTTTAGCTTCTAGCCTAAGCATGGAGAGATTTTTTGCTGCAGAAGTAAATCCCTCTAAAATTAAACTACACACACCATGAAATGAAGACTTGGAAGAACTATTATTCTATTTTCTACAGTAAGTACATTAGTAAGAGAACTTGCAGGTAATTCCCCCCCCCCCCCAAAACATCACATGCATTACAGGACTGTGGTTGTTGTTTGTTTTAATGCCACAAAAGAAACAAACAAAAATAAAACACAACACAACTGTATATTTTCTACACTGCTACTAAAAATACATTTTATCTGTAAGGAGAATAAGCAAGTTTTCACATAAAATTGAAGACATTGTATGTGAGAGAAGAGGTTGAAGAACAGGAAAAGGATGAAAGGAGGAAGACTAAGATGTGTACTGATAGCTAAGCCAGAAATCTACTGAAATTCAGGAGTGTCTGCACAAAGCTTTGTACCTCCGTGTTTTGGTCATAAAGCTAATATAGTCATGCTATCAAGAGTGTTTCTCCTACCTCTATCATTGTGTCTTAAGATGAGGGTCTGTGGGTGAGAGAGACAGACAGACAGAGGAGACCTCAATAAAGGCAGGGAATCATGTATGCAGGTAGCTCCGTTTGATCCCCCAAGTCCCTGAAACCGAGAGCTCTGCTGCAGAAGATGGAAGGAAAAAAAAAAAAAAAAAAAAGGATTCTGAAGATGCAGAACTGAAATTCCATGGGAGCAGGCTCTCTACACATATGCCGAAGTCAGGAATACTGTTAGAAAAAAAAACAAACCACCACAATTAAAATTGTTAAAAAAAAAAAGCGTGTGTTTTTGCAATTGGGGGTTCACAATCAAAGAAGCAAGGAAGGAGCCCTTCCTTGACTTCAGTATTTCTCAGTTGATTTATCAAAGACCAAGCCTAATATAAAATACCATGTTCAGTTTTTATTGGTTTATGGTTAAGAGTTTATGACAACACCAAGCCCAATTCAGTCTCTTTCTGGCCCCATGAAAACCAGCTACAAGTGAACTTCTGGCTACTATAACTACTAATAAGCTCCTTAAATGCTACTATAACTACTAATAAGCTCCTTAAATTCTGTGTAACATATTGTATCCAAAACATACCACTAGCCAGCAATCTGACAGTTCAGTGGAGTAGAATATAATCAAACCCTTTCTATTAAACACTGTATATTGTCTCAGATGCCCAAGAACATGACATAAGATTAAACATTTACCTTGTGCCTTTTGCTCATACAACAAAAGTGCTCTCTTGGTATTTCTTGGCCAAAATGCCTTCCTCACTGATAGTGTTATACACCATTTGCACACAACCATACTCCATTGCTCATGTTACTTACTCATTAATGCAAAGCAATACAGATCCACTATGAAAACAAGGCTATTGCTTCACCATTCATTGTGACCCTTTCCCAACATCATTTCATTTTAAAACTAGAAATCTGAAGGTAAAAGACACTGAAAGCCTCTTAAGTGTTCCACAGTCTAAGTATCACATTTTTGTCCACCGGTGGTACTCTTCTCCACAGCACACACATCAGAAAGAACAACTCTGTATCTCAGTTCTCTCAGTTTAGCTTCTTAGTTTAAACTAGGAATGAGACAGGGTTTGCACTCAGATGGCACAGTTTGAAGTGGGGCGGTTTTGACAAGCGTGTCTTGTTCTGTGCATTCCATGAAAAGAGTAACTTTCTCACATGGTAGACAGGACATTTTGCAGTGATAGCTTTTTTGACAACTGCTGGTAAATTTGCAAAGCTCTCCTCTCAGAGCTTGCAGTTCAGTGCCACTAACACACCATTCGATATGAATAAACACAGTGACAGTTCAACTCTTGCTGCAAATACGTAATTTTTTGTGGTTTTTTTTTAATACCTTCATTTGGGAAAAAAATGGAATTAGGGATAATCTCACTTCACTATTAATATAAACACTGCTGTTCTCAAGCATCAAAATTGTAAGATCCGCATGTGTACATACCTGTATCTTGATAACACACTGTTTACTTCCCCCCCACACCCATTTAAACAATAGTGGTTTCACTTTATTTTTGTCATATGGTTACTCAACACTGTAATATTTATACTGCAAACAGACTAGAATTTATAACTCTTGCTCATTCTTAAAACTTACATTTAGAAGTACATTCTTTTACTCCTGCCTTCTGGGTGCTTTTCTTAAGGAACCCTCTTCCCTCTCATTCTTAGTGTCAGCAGCCTTTAAAGTGTATGCATATATTTAAAAAAGCAAAAAAGATTCAGCTGAAATATTTCAAAGTATTACTTTAAAGGTATTGGTGTACTTTTGGCTACTACTGCATTATTATTTCATTCAGGTATAACCTATGATATTCAGTTAATTCACTCAACTTAATTGAGGCTACTTTGTGGTCGTAGAGGAAGAAGAGTTAAGAGAATTAACTATAGACCTTAATTGTTATTCTTTTAAAGTAACAGTAAGATTTTGAACTCATGTTTAAGATTGCAGTTCTAAAAACCAATCTGTCTCTAACCTAGCAATTCTATGCTAGGGTTGGTTGGTTTGGGTTTTTTAAAAAAGATTTTATTTTTTTATTAAACGACTGTAATCCAGCAATAATTAGCCCCACTTCACCTCAAAAAGGTGAACAGTCATTCAGGATCAAGCTTATACACACTCTCCATGTATAATAGATCTCCCCATACCTTCTACCAAGTAGCTGAATATTTCTAAGACTATTACTAATTTGTGTTAAAAAGTTAAAATTAACACTTTGGGTAATTTTCTGAAGACAGAGATGAATAACTGAAGAGAGATAACTAGCACCAACCTGGATTTTTGGTTGTAAATCATGGGTAAGGTTGAGCATACAAACTTTGACAAAAAAGGGATTGTCTGTTAACTATTTCCTGATCACGTCAACAACTTTCCCCATATAACCATGGCAAAAGACATGGGGAACTGCAGAAGTTGTTTGCAATGCAAAGTAATAATGAAAGTAACTGCTGGAATCTACTGTTACTAAATTTGGAGAATCTATATCATGTGTCCAGCCATTTCTCCAAGGATTATGAACAAACCTATTTAGACTAGCTAGAGAACTACTGCATGAGATAAACATAAAATAACAAAGACAGCTAAAAATAAAAAGCAGGAAGTAAAACCATTAAGAAATTCAGAAGTACAAAAATACCTGGAAATTTGGAAGTGCAGTTATGGTCTACCAGCATCAAATTCAGTTTTACATCCCTTTTACTTCACTTCAGCACTCCAAACACTGCTAATACTAGCTTGACTCACATACTCGTTTGTAGGAGTTGCACTTTTTTCCCCCTCCCATTGCAATCATAAAAACAAACCAAAGCAAAGACAATTATTGGGTACTACAAAATTGACGCTTCTATTGGAGCAATGAATAGCAACCAAAATGAAGTGGATTTATGTGGAAGGCAAGAAACTAAAGGTAGTCAGTTCTGACTTGAACAAGTACAGGATGTCAAACAGTCAAAACAGTTTTTATAGCTTGCTAGCTAAAAAAGCAGAACTAAGGGAAGCTGATACAGCACACAAATATTATCAATGTATATTTTAGTATTTTATCAGTATATCTTAGTATCAACTCTAGTTTAAAAATAAAATTGAATAACTCCTCCCACCTCTTTTCCCAGTGTCTAAAGAGTGTTTTGTCAGATGTTGATGCATTAACTAGAGTGCTATATGAAATACTTTACTGGGGAACTTGTAAATTGTAACAAGCTCTGGGTTCTAACAGAGTTTGTAAAAGTTGTATTTCAGGAAAGCTTTCCAGATCCTTCTTGATTGAACTGGTATAGCTTGCACACAACTTTTAAAAAAATCTGTCTTCCCTGCACCTTTGGCATGCACACAGGAAGAAAACTGTGTGAACACTTTCAATCTGTACCAGCATTCTTTCTGCTTGAAAGGACACATACAAAATTAAGAAAAACGAAGAAGCTATTTTTCTAGGTTCTACAAAGTAAGTTTTATATTTCATCATAGTGGTCATTAAAATGTTCCTTTCCCTCTGATTTTATCATGAAAAATATTAATAGTCAGTCTAGTGGATCTACCAAAAGAAAGCCAGGTCTGTCTTAAAGTACAACTTCAGTTTCTGTATTAGGATTTTTTCATAACACCTTTTCAGATTAAAAGAAAATAAATAAATCACACCCCCCCAAGTTCTCCAATAAGCATATCCTTATATTATTACACTGTTACCTTCAGAAAAGATTATCCTATGGCTATAGTTCAAGTTTACACAACCTGAAGTACATAGAATTGTTGCTGCTAAAAGAGAAAATGGAACAATCCTCCAAATAACAACCCATAGAATAATAACTTTCCATTATATAGCTGGTTTGTAAGATAGGGAAACAGATTCTCTTCTTAAATATATTAGATTCCCCCCCAAAAAAAATTCAAAACATAATCAGCTATTAGTTTTCTGTCCTTTTCATTAATTTCTAGCTTTCTTAAAGAATTAAAAAAAAGTTAATTTTATTAAATTCTTAGAAGACTTGCTCATTTAGCCCAGGAAGCAGTCACAGGCCTAATGTAAAATTTTGTGCCCTCCTAAGCTGGCACCCAGTCTTTTATGAAAGCAAGCCATGCAGGTGCTGCTGTTTAAATTTTCTAACTCCATAACGCACAGCAAAGCATTTCTTGTCCTCAACAGAATACCTAATACTCAAGCAGCATTTTGCAGGAACCCTGGTGGTCTCTGCACAGGATCAGTTTCCAAGTATTGCTGGGAAAGTGGAAAATACATTAGTCAGTGTTAACCAGACTGCCTTCCTAGTTGCTATCTTATCTGAAATAGGTAAATAATAATAAATAATAGGACAGTAATATAGCAATATACATATATTAAAAAAACAAAACAAAACTTGGTCCAATATGTAAGTAATACTACTTGCACTATACAAAACCACAAATCTTACATTTTTATTTTGTTACATCTCTGCATTGTATGGAACTACAATGCTTAAAGACAAAAACCAGGCCCATTGCTCAGAGTGCAACCCTACTTGTAAAGGGCTAAATTTGCTGCATGTCTGCTTCCAAAGATTTAGGGTCAGAGTGACAATGCTATAAAATAAGGGTCAAAGCACAAAAAGACCAAGGCCACAGAACAAAGAGCTTTTCGTGTCCTGAAAGAAGTTGCTTTTTGTAAGCCTGCCTTCTGGCTTAGACACTAAGTTTGTCTTTTTCTTGACATCATCCCTACATGACTTCTATAAACGCCAGACAACTGTATGACTTACAAAAGGTGAGACTGAACAGTTAGAAGAAATCAGCTCAACTGTTAAGGGAATCCACTAGTTAACAGCAGAGGAACACCTTGTAGTAATTGCTACAACTTTTCCAATACTTAGCTGTATTTTTACAACTTCATTATTTAATTAGTCACTTCAAGCGGATGTTTCAAGTGTCCGTAACACCTTTGGGGTGCAGATTCCTAGTCATATTACCTACTTGGATTACTGTTTATTCAATGGTAGCTGAGGAAATACGCAGAAGTAGCAACTCAGAAGGCTGTTTTAATCTTCCCCTCACCCCTCTGTGAAATATTCATAGAAGAGATACCATCTAATACACAGATGCATATACTCCCTTTCAAAAATGTTTATGGGTTGGTTCCCCACTTCCCCATCAGTGGGACCCACTACTCACAGAACTGAGCTAATGCAAAATAAAATGGTGCTTTCTAAGGCTGACACAGATTGCTAAGCACTGAAGTTTCATTTTTCTAGCTACAGAATGAGCTTCACTTAGGATATGCTTTTTCAAAACAACAACAATAATTTTGCCAGATGAAAGTAACTTTATCCACTGGAAAAAAAAAAAAAGAGATAAGGATGCTGGGTGCCTCTTATGGCTTTATATTAAGCTAGATTTTCAATATTTCACTAACAAGCTTAAAGTAAAACCATGCTGAATTAACTAGAAGTTAATATATTAAGAAAAAGATTTATAATCCAATACCTAAAGCACACTAGTAGTAAAAAAAAAAAATCAGAATTGTACTCAGCCCTATCAAACTGTCTAGCAAATATCCACAAACCAAAAAGAAGGCATTAATCTCTAAACAATTAGCACGACTATTTTTTCTTAAATAAAAGGCTAGTTGAAAGCACGTTCTTTGAGCAAATATCAGTATTGCAAGAAGCCCCTCTCCACTGTAACTCAAACATATATGAAAGAATCGGAATTATCACCAAGTTGTGTACTATCTTTTTCAGCATGTCTAACGCATGACATTTTGAAAATCTGATCTTCCTTACTTTAAGTAATTATTTTCCCCTTCAAAACAGATGGCTTCTGCCCTCAAAGTTACTATATTTAATCTTTTTTCAGTCCTACTAACTTAAAAGCTGGAACTGGAGATTCAAATATGTGGAATTAGGTTAAAAAAAAAAAAACAAAAAACAACTTACCTTTCGACTGTGGAGACTTACAATGGTTTTTGAGTTTCAGTGCCAGTAAAACAGAAGTTTTATGTTTTCAAAAGGAAGTTGATACCTTTGCTTTTACTCTGCATTAAGATATAATAAGTCTGATTCCTATTTTAAACATTAAATGTAGCATTTAAGAACATTATTTGGGTTTTTTTCTTCCTAAAAATTTAATACAATTGAAAAATATCTTATTATAGGAAAAGCCTAGTGTAACATATGAAAGGCCTACTCCAATCATCCTACACTTTCTGAAGGAAACGATTACTCTTCATCTCTCAAGAAGCACTGGTACGACTATACTGATTTTCCTTGTGGTGAATAGCAGCCCACAAGTTAAGGAACTGATGCAAACTGGCAGATTTCCCCTTCTAATTCTGAGTCATATGCGTCATCTTTTTGTCAAAAGCTGGGAAGAAAGTCTCTCTTCCAGCCTGCCACATGAAACCACCTGCTTAAAGACAGAACAGACCAATACCGCAATATTGGTCTGCACATTGCTGGTATTTACACATTTGTTCTTGCTTTGTTCAAATAAACAAAATCCTGAAGACAGCCTTAACATTAACTTAATGACAGAACTTATTTCTTTGATTTAAGGCCAAAAATCAAGCTGGTAAATGGAAAAAAAAAAAAAAGGAGACAAGTCACATTGGTGTGAAAATGCTTGTTCTTAAAATTGGTAGTGTCTTACCTGCAAAAAACTAAGGATTCAATTCTGTAAAAGCTTACAAGAATTACTTGAGTATTCAGCTAGATTTGGTATAAATATTTACATTCTCAAAATCAAGAATTTATGTGTGTGATGAAGACGTCTTTATCACTGTACATGACTATCAACTAATTCCTCAACACGCATGCCCCAACAAAACCAAAACCCTCCCCTAAACCCCAGAGCATCTAACAAATTCAGTGGGTTAAATTCCACATGTTCAATTTTTTTTCTTTTGCACATTTACAAATTAAGAAGCGAGAAAACTATTTTCTTCTTTTACAGATTCATCAACGTCAGTCATTGTTGGACCATATACAGTGTGGTGACACATTCTCTCTTCCAAAGGCTCCAGCACCAATTGAAGTTGGGCACATCAATGCCAGCAGATTACATATTTTCAAATTGCACTGGAGCTGCTGATCAGACCTGCAGAAAACAGGTGTAAATGTTTATTGTAACAATGCATTGTAGTATTTCTATTGATTTGTGGCACTGTCAGAGTGACTGTAAGTAACTATTCTTTCTAAAAAAAAAACCAAACCTTGAGAGCAGTTAAAACAAGAATAAGTTTTAGACATTTATAGTAAGCTGTCCAAAAGAACGCAAAGATAATTCTACTTCATAAAACTGGTACAGAGTGTTGGAATGATCTTGCCATTTTAATCTTAGATTAGCTTTTTTATATGCAAGTACACAAAATTTAGAATAACTTAAGATATACGTATATATAAAATTAGTAAGAGAGATAGGTATAAACACACATACACACACTTATAAAATGCCCTCGTGTGGAAATTTGTACTGTGGCACAAGTATTTACATGGCTGGGTGCATACATTTCCATATAATGAGAGAATTTGCATTGCTAAAATAATAATTCTTGAGTGCTTTTCAAGAACCATAACATCACCATTTGCATTACAGGTTATTATTTACAAGCATTCAGGATGTTGGGTAAATCTATAATGAATATTGCAACTGTGAGAACTGCAATTTATTATATAATGCACTTACATAAATTATTTACTTTGTGCACAATATATAGGGATCATGTCTCCTCCTCAGTCTAATATTAAGTATAGCACCTGATTGCTCATGTTACTTCAACTATTTATTATAATTTTTTTAAAATTTTTTTTTACATTCGATACAATATATTTTCCTTGATAAAATTATGGACAGAAAGTACTTGCCTGATACCTTATCCTGTTTGTGGTGTGGGGTTTTTTTGTTCTGTTTTTAATGAAATGAATTATTTATACTGTCTTGTTAATTTGCATAACTTTGCAGTATTTTGTAATAATACATTTTACTCACCATATATCAAATTTTCCTTGATACTTAACAAAAGGCATTTAAGTTTCAGTGCAATGTTACCTTACCTCCCAAACCCCAGTTATCTTTCAGACAAAGGGTTCGATGTAGCACATGAGCAAATTAAAAATGAACAGAAAACACCACTGAATAAGCGATGCCTTTTTGACAGTGGCAAGAGTGAGGTAAGACACTGTAGAAGATGTTAACTTCTAATTCAGCAAAGCATAAGAACTGGCTTAACTTCCTCCTCATTCAGTGGAGCACTCAAGGACATGAAAAGCGAGTTAAATAAATGATTTAGGAGGGTAATCACAAAGACCAGCTTTTGCCTGGGGGAGACCCTGGGAAAGCCTCCATAGGCTCCCTCTTTTTCAACACAGGGCCACAGGCACCCAAAACTGTTCTGGGGTAAACTGCTGCTTTGAATTGCCCTCTAGTGTTAGCCTTCATGAATTCCTACCGCAATGACAAATTCTGTTCAGGTTTTTACATAATGGAAAGTGGGTCAGCAACATAAGTTAATTAATCTAAAAATAAAACAAACAAAAATTTGAACAGCATTTTGAATGATCATTTTCAGGTCAGAAGACTGTGAGCTTGACAAATTAGGTATTACACACCAAAAATGCAAGAAGACATCTGTGTATCTAAATAGTACCACCCCCCCAAAACCCAAGGGCAATAAATTTAAGAAATAACTGATGAACGTTCCTGTATTTTACATTTCTGTTAGTTTCTTATGCAGTTTCACAAAAAATATCAGTTTCTGAAACAAACACTCAGTATTCACTGCCAAATTCACTTTAATTACAGTGAC
This sequence comes from Elanus axillaris, assembly GCA_026212715.1. Classification (NCBI taxonomy): domain Eukaryota; kingdom Metazoa; phylum Chordata; class Aves; order Accipitriformes; family Accipitridae; genus Elanus; species Elanus axillaris. The sequence continues at coordinate 31,276,467 of JANZLQ010000008.1, forward strand.
ATAGCTGGGATCAAAACCTTAATAAAAGTTGAGGAGTTGCTGGTGTAAAAACAGAATACAGTCTAGGAGTACTAATACCCTGGAAGGAATTATTCTCTCACTGCTAATTCAAGAGTCTCCTAGTTACACTCTAAACCTGGATGCAAAACAGACACCATGCAAATGAAGATCCAGATTTTAAACCTGGTAATTCCAGACAGAAAAGTGCAAGCATTTTCCTGTGAGTTTATTTCAAACCATATTTTATCTACTCTTGAATTGATTAGAAAGGCTATGAATTTAGGACTTACAGAAGCATGGAGAACATATTAGTAACACTTGCATATCATACAGGCTTTGAATTTCCATATACATAGCATTAAAGATGAACATATGACCCTTTGTCTAAAAAATTATTCTGGTCATACAGAACTACAACCCCTAACTAATAATCACTCTGCTTGAGAACTGAAACTTACTGTTAGACTTAGGTGATAAAACAGATGAAGAAAAATACACATTTGACTGCTGCTTGTATAACCCCTGTGCTTGGCATTAAAAGCATCATTCTCCCTTCTCCTGAGAACCTGGAAAAAAAATCTTTTGGTTTTGGGGAGCATGGGGACAGGGTAGCCAGTACATAACCGTTCTTTTTGATAAGGAGTTTTTTTGCCTGTGCAAGATACTGACATAAGTGTGACAGTATCAAGAGAGAACTCTGTTCTGCAGTAGACTTTTGAATACATAATTTGATTTAGAGATAGACTTTCTCATAAGTCATTACAACGTTTCACAACAGATGGAGCATCCTCCTTTTCTAATTCTTGATCTTGACTAAAATATGGACTAGCTTGTAACAGGAAGAATCAAAGTGTTTTCAGAATTACTAAAGTGATAACATGCTTAAGACCATGGTATCTACCCATTCTACCAAGAGAAAATTTTGCTCCAGAAAGAAGAATATAGAAATTCTGAAGCAAATGTTTTGATTTATCAGATCCACTGGATCCACTGGAAATCCTGTCTAAATCTAACAGTGACTTATATTATGCTATACCCACTTGAAGAAAGAAATTAGCAGTTTAAGTTGTAATTATGAACGTGATTATCATAGTCCCAATACTTTTAAAATATTTATGTTAACTTTCATTTAATACTTAAATCCATTTCCTTCTGTGGGGAAAGGGGGAATTAAAAAAAAAAAAAATCACTCTTCATATCAACTAAGCAGCAGATAGATAAAATCATTAAAATCTTTGCCCTGAAGGCTCAACAAAACCCACCAAAACCCACAAAACAAAAAAACCCATAGGACACTTACAGGAAATAAAAAGCAAGCTCTTAAAATTTAGTGGGTTAATGGAAAGGTGCAAATATTTTAGATATATTTGGACATTACTAAGATTTTTAAGTACTGCACAAATTAAAAAAAAGATATTGCTGGTTTCTTGCTTTGAATAGATTTTCTTTAGGCTAAAAAGCACTAACAAATTCTCTCAAAATATTGCTGTAAAAATTTAGAATACTGTAACAGAAAAATCTTGTTCTCTGAAAAAAAAAAAGCCTGCCCCCGACAAACTCAGAAAAAAATTTACTGTGAATATCCATGTATTTAAAATAAATTCAAAATTAACAAAGCTAGAAGCAGTGGTTTATTCAAACACACTACTCAATTAGCAATTGCATCTTCATACATGCCCCTTTTCATGTTGGTGTGTGAACAGCAGTCTAAAAAAAGGTGGACTAATGAGCCATCAATACAGTAGGTTGAACATTTAAGAACTCTGATTACATTTCTCATTCCCCCACCCATAGCTTAAATGTATTGGTTTACATAAATTTCTACTTAGTTTTTTTGTTGAAACAACTCAGTAAACATAGAAAATTAAAAATAATTTTAAAAGAGGCAATACCTTACTTTCATATATTTGCATTTGTGTGAGAAGTATTTAAATATCCCAATTAGCATGTTTTAAGTATTTTTCCTGAAGAATTTGTATGTCATTTGTTTTTCTTTTACTATTGCCTTGCAAGACCATTTTATCAACAGACAAGGAAAAATGAGGTGTAAGTACACCAGTCCTAAATCCTTCCTATATACATGTTTCATTAAATGCTTAATCTAATAATAAAAGTTAATGTCTATTTAATTCTAATAGTACACAAAACTCCATTTTAAAATAATGTTAGGGACAGATCTAGTTTAAACTAACAAAATCCAGAAAATTCAGTTGTTTCAGATTTCAAAACTTAGAAGAACCATGCCTAAGTTATCATAGGGTTTCAAACAATGGCTCATTTTACATGTGCTGTAATCTAGACATGGATTGCATTTATAGCTACATATCTCCTTCAGGAAAATTATTTAAGTCAACTTTTAAAAGCAAAAGAAGTCCTTAAAAAAGGCATAGATGAGTTGACAAAGTGATCTGCAACAGTTCTTTTAGATGAACAGTAAGCATGCATTGTCAGCTTTCAAATTATGATTCAGTAAACAAAGTCTGTAGAGCCTCAAGTGTATACCTACAGTACAAATAGTAAAACTGGCCATGAAAAATTACACGAGAAGCACTTCAGAAAGGAAGTCTGTACATTTTTATCTTTTCAGCTTCATTACAATTAGATATTGCAAAACACTTTACAAAGTCAAGCGTACAATTTGCAATAGCCACACTAACAATTTTTAAGGGGCCAGCACTGCAGCCCTTATTTCAGGCTCAACTTCCAACAAAATAAACGGTAGTTTTGCTAAATAAGAACTACAATGCA
>JANZLQ010000008.1:31290118-31337468 GCA_026212715.1 Elanus axillaris
CCCCCCAACTCCGCCGCCCTGTCGTCCCAAGTTGTGACTGACCAGCAGGTACCTGACGGTGGGGTTAGTGCTCCTGCTCCCCCCTCACAGGCGGGAGGGGGGGGCGAGGTGGAGGTGGCGAGCCGCTGAAAAGCCACGGAGAGGGAAGGCGGGCGACGGTGCCGGCCGAAGCGCTAGCCTGCACTTGACTTTGTGACTGCTGAAGGATCCCGTCCTGGGAGCTCTCCTCGGGCTGTGCGGACCCCTGCCTTCGCGGAGAGACCCGAGGCATCGCTGCCAGCGGCTCCTCAGGATTTCTGACTTCAGAGGGGTGTGTTTTTTTTTGTTCTTTTTTTTTTTTTCCATCCGATATGCTTTTAAAAAGGGAAAAGGAAAGCAGAGGCCTCAGACCTGCAAGCTGTTGTTCCCATGACTTTGGGAAAGATTTTCAAAAGTACATAATGAGAGTTTGGGAGCTCGGTTCCCACCGACTTTCAAAATCTTCACGTCTCTGAGCTAGTCCTCTTAAACTCAGCTGGACTGCTTGCAGACGAAATGTTAGCAGGCTCAGGGCCTAATGCTTCTCATGATTCCACTGCTCCCTTCTAGAGCTGCACTGACAAAAATATAAGCAGAACAAGTTTTGAAGGGAGAGGTAATTTCTATCTTTTTTTTTTTTTTAACCAACTGACAGTTGAAAACAGCAAGCTTTTGGACTCGAAAAGCTTAGACCGTCATGGCTATGAAAACTGCTGCTCAGAAAATATGTAATTCTGGAGCTCCTTAGTGAAAAAGTAGTGCAAAGCAACATGTAAGTAATCACACGGCTAATATTATGCATTTATGCTATTATAATTTTCTCAGATTTGAAGTTTGGTGTTGCTAAAGAAACTGATTCCTAATTTTTTAAACAAAATCCTCACTGAAAATTAGCCAGGTGAAAAAACTTAAGATTGTAAAACATTTCTGTTAAAAAGGAGGAAACAGAAATGATTTGCGGTGTATTTACATTTTTGCTCTTATTTTATTAAAATTTACTGTAAGTGCAATTTTCAAAAAGTGTGCCTTTCAACTGAAAAGAATGATAGTAAATGTCTTATAATTTTTTTTTCTGAAGGTTATGTGCCTGTGGAAAGAGGTCTTTGCAATAGAAATAGCAATGAAAATAGTAAAGAAAAATTAAAAAAATATGATGTTGCTGGTACCACTTCCCTGTACTTAGGTTATGTATAGTTTTGCCCTAAAATAATTCCAGTTACTATTTTTCACCCATTCTTCCAACTGTAATATAAGTTATAAAAGATAGCACGTCATTCTGCTTAACAAGACATGGCACTTTCTTACATGAATCACAGTATTGTCCTTTCAGATGTCATTCCTAAGGTTTCATTAAGATTGTTGATAAAAGAGAAATTTTTACATCCCCTAATGTATCTAATACTTGCTCTCGTTTTCCATACTTAATGCACATAGGCCCTGATCTTGTACAGACTGAGATGCGTAGTATTATGTGTAAGCACACCGAGTAGTTCTCTTCATTATTATGCTCTTGTATTTCAGGCTTAAGAAGCTAATAGTGATATTACACAACCATTATTCTCAGTATTACTTAGGACTGCATGAAACATAAACCTAATGTAATAGTCTTGATTTACATCTTCCATTCATATCTCTTAAGTTAAATAATGCACAATTATAATAATTTAAGGATCAGAACGGGTAAATATTTAACTGAGTATCAGAACAAGTGAGAAAAGCAATTGCTATAGTCTAAAAATCCATGTCATATGAGGTGGGTATTGCATTCTCTGGCTGTAGCATCTGGGGGAGGATCATAAGTTTGTTTCCTCAGTGACTAGTGAAGCCAAAAAGTCACAGCAGGAACACAGCTGAGGACAGAAAGGAGAGAAAAGGATTTTGAGCCTCACCAAAAGTGATGTCAATTCTTTAGAGCAAATTTCCATCCCAAACAACTTGGGCTCATCAGAGTGGTGGAAGTCTTATCTGCTGTGGTAGCTACTATAAGGATAAGCTGCAGTTTCTGTAATGGACTCCTTTCCTCCTACAGTTCTCATTAGAGCACTACCTGAACACCTAGTAGTGCCTGTCCTGTTACAGATTCCTCTCCTCAGAGAGCATTATACTGACTGTCAGAGAATCCCCTCATACTGTAGTAAGTGACATGACCAGCATTTGTCATGTTATCTGTTTTCTTGCTGCCACGGGAAGGAGCATGTGCAGTTGAATGTTTTCAGTTTACTTTATCTGTCTTTTCTTCCATATACGTGTTATGTATTTACATTAGTAAGGCAAGGTCAAAGTAATGTGTTTTGTTCTTCAAGCAAAATGCAGTTAGGTTTCTGATGGCCCTTAGCTGCTAGGCACATTCATTCCATAGACTTGCACCAGCCCCGAGAAAGTTCTGTCTCTAGAAATGATAGCTTTTCCCTCCTTGTTGCACACGTTCTTCTATGTCGGAAGAGGGAAACTGTTGACAACTGAATCCAGTCTGGAGACCTAGTAGGCATTTCTTAGGAATCTTGGATTTAGGCCCTGGAGGATCTTGACACCCTGAATTTGTAATTTAAAAGTCTAGACAAAATCAGTATAGAGTGGAAGAGAGGGACTTAAGAATAACTCACATTGCTGAGATGACATCCCCTCAGCTTCCTGTACTTGGAGTTTCCTATATGCAGCAGATTTTGTGCTTGGATATACTGAATTGCCTAGGTCCAGTTGAGAGGTGGCAAAACCAAAGCAAGGTACTTATCTGCCAAAATGGCAGAGAAGCTCATAGCTAGTCAAGGCTGATTAGAAAGCTGGAGGCTGTCTTCTGACTCAGGCACACATTACTTTGCAAATTACCTAGCTATGTGTTCCTAAGATTTATTTTACAACTATGAGGATTAGAGGAACTTGTAATGAAAACTGGCACTGTGTCATTACTGTGTAACTTTTTAGTTAGATTCTTTGGCTTGCCTGAGTACTTGCATGTTTTTCCATTACCTTCATCTGGTCCAGTTCCTAGGTAAGTTAGACCAGTTGGAGGGCACCAAGGTACACCCACATCTAGTAATTAAAATAATCTCTTCAATAATTGCACATCTACATACTATTTTGGTATCCTGTGCTTGTATGGCATATGGACATACAGCCAGTGGGAATTCCAAATTTTTTTCTGTTTATTTTTCTAATTTGAGCACTGCCTTGCCTACGATGCTCATCCAGCCTTCTAGATCCCTGTTATAGATTCATCTAAGCCTCCCTTCAGACCTCTTCTGTAAATTTGGTATCAGATGAAGTTTAAAGTTTCAGTTTAATAACCTAATAACCGTAGTTGAATGTCCTCTTCCATGTATGAGTTTTCCACTTCCTTCTGTAGCCATTCACTCTCTGATTTACCCTGACAAGTATAGGATTTAGAATTCATTACTTTTGCAGTTTCAGTCTGCTAGCAATGATAGAGGTTGTAATCTAGAAAGGATTGAAGTAGACAGCATTTACTACTGTACAGTGAAAACAAGAGTTCTGAATTTGCCAGTATAGACCTGATCTAGGGATGCTTCTGTAGGCAGTAAGGACTGCCAGAAGTATGTGCTGGCTTAGGTCTTGCATCTACTTTACTAGATTTCCTATAAACTTCCAGATGAAAAAAAAAACCAACCCTCGCTTTTTTTTTTACTGTAGACTACCTCCTAAGTTTTCAATAGTCGACTTTCAATTTAAGGTTTTTTTCAGCCTCTAAAAAGCTCAACGTAGCATAAAGACTAACGGTGTGGTCGAAAGGTTGTACTCACTATATTTCATTGAGATCTTGTAATACCCACTCTAACATAGCTATAGGCCTGACTCATAATAATGAATATATCCCTGAGGATTTAAGAAAGATCTGTATTAAACTTAGGTTCCATGGTAAAGTTTTGTTAAAACAGCCTAACTGTAACTTCTAAATGTTTTAATATCTTTGTGGATTTTAATGGTTGTGAAAAGTGCTGGCTTGGTATCTGTGAAAACTGAAGCCCATTCTTTATTCACAGATTAATTACAGCAGAGCAGTTGCCAAGTGATCTTCTCCACAGCACCCATGAACTTCAGCCTTGAACTGAAAAGGACTCACCGAATGGTAAGAAAATAGTGTGGTTGTCGTGACTATTAAGTTATTGAGGGGATGACGTATTATTTTTTTCTTCTTAGCATTGATTCTGTTATTTAACAGGTAGTGAAGTTAGATTTTCGTAGGGTAGTTGCTGGGACCATAACCTAACTTCTCCCCCTCCCCTAGTATTTCAGCTGTTAATTTCTCATGCTTTGCTATCTTCTTAGCTGTCCTTGACTTTTCAAAAACAATTGTCAGTGATGCACTGAATTCATTAGCTAATTTTTTTTTTACTTGCTTTAGCCTTAGTCCTGTGCATATGCTTAACTCTGTTCACGTGAGTAGTTTTATCAGTAGCACTACTTAGAGGAGTGAAGCTCAGATATATGGAATTGTTTGAAAGATGGAAGCTTAAACTTTGCAGATACATATGCCTGCATTTAAATGAAACGCTACTGAAATGAATGCAGGCGTGAGGGATCTGGAAGTCTGGCTTTAGCTGGTACTAATTTGTTTGTTCTTATGTTGTTCAATTTATTTCTTTTAAGACAGCTTGAAGTAAGTTGTTAATTTGCTTCTCTAGTTTCCCAATTTCTGTTAGATTTTGAAATCTGAGCTTCAAAACATTTATAAAATTTTAGTAATACTTCTAATTCTCCTGAGAAGAACAAAACAGTATTTTATTTAACCATTTTATGAAAAGGTGACTGAATCTATAGAGGAACTAATTCTTTCTCTAACTCGCTGCCTTAATCAGGTCTTTAATCTTACTCTAGTGCCCTACCTTCATTAAGTAATGATTCTTATATGTATGGATTTATTAAGCGTGTATCTTAAAACCAGCTATGGATAAAGGATGGGATATTGGTAGCAGGGGGTTATGTGTGTAAGAGTATAGTTGTAGAGTGTTGATACTGGCTTCCTGGTCATCTAGATAGGGGACAGCTTAAAATTATGGTGCACAGAATGATCCATAGTTCAGGAGACAGATCACAATGACTGTAAGTTCACAGAATGCTGAGAGATGTCCCAGACCTGTTTTTGGTACTTCAAAAAGTGGCTCAATTTCTGTTTTCCTTTAGTAACTATTGTAGAGTAAGGAGTAAAAGGGACAGAACCCCACTAGCGGCTTATGATTTCCACATTTTCTCCTATCTCTATGGTTGTTACCATAGAGATTGGAATACAGGATATTAACCCTCTCCAAGCTATTTGCCAAATTGGGTTTTGAAGTGCAAGTGTGTTTAAATAGGCAGGAGAGATGGTGAGTCCTTTATACCAATAACTGAACTACACCCTGTGTTAAGAATTACTTTAGTACTGTTATTAACCACTGAACTAATTTAACCTTTGCTAGGGTTATTTACCATTTCATGTATTAAAAATAAGATTTAATGCTTAAGCCAGAAAGAAGCAGTAGTTTTGAGGCAGAGTGTATTGAGATATAACCCAGAGGTCGTTTATTTTTAATACATATTCAACAGTCTGTTTCTTTTTTTTCTTTCTCAGCCACTTTTTCTTTAGTTTTCTTTTTGAGACCTGATTCTTGAATTAACTTTAAGCACTTAACTATTTACGTTCTGCTTCATAAAACAATTAATCTTGTTCTTAAGTCACAATACTTGCATGAGTATGGCTTTTGAGTGAAGAGTTTGAATCCACATTAGTCCTTTGCATCTTGTACTTGACTTTGCCTATCTGATAACCAGTAGGCTAGATCCAGACTAGTGCCAAGATGTGAGTTTACGTGTTTGCAGGGTAAGGAGTTGGGGCTCAGGTTTGAACGTGTGCTCGATACTACAGACATAGTGAATAATTACAGGAAGATTTAATTTTATTTTCGAATTTAAGCACTTCTTTACTTGTTTAGCTGAGCAGAGTTTAGATACTCCATATGGTTAAATGATTCAAGTTAACTGGCTTAAAGGTTTTCCTAAAGTGTTTTTGGAATTGATATGATTCTTTTGCTTCAATAAAAGAAGAGCTAGGCCAAACAGTTTTGAAAAGCCCATTCTCATTGCTCTGCTAAGAAGATAATTTTATTTCTTTTATTCCATCCCCCTTTTTGGTTAAATCACTTTCACTTCCCTGACTCTTCTTATACCTACTGTTTTGTGCTAATCTGTCCTCTAATCTCCAGTTTTCTATTAACTTTTCCACACTGACTATTCTTTGTCTCTTCTTTTTACTGGAGTTTTGGAGAGGTCATTGCACTTTTTCAGTTTCTTTCCTTCTTTCATCAGTTCCTGGAATCCAGCAACAAATAAACCCCTCTGATTTCAACGATGCCTTTTTGGTCAGAAACACACAAGTCAAAATTGAGTGCTAGATTGATAGAAAGCCTAAGCAGAGCACTGTAGATGCCATTTATAAAAAAGGGAACTGGGACTTGCGTATTATTGAAAATTTATTCCCTAGATTGGGATATCAGGATCTGGATCCAGGCAGTAGGATCAGGATTTTAAGGTGATTCTTTAAAAATCACTATGCTTGTTCTTAAAACAAACAAACAAAACCAAACCAGAAACCAAACCAGCCAAAAACCCCACAAAAGAAAAGTCCAGGTATACTGAATAGATTCATTAGACTTGATGTCAGTGTCCCTTTTGTTGTGCTACGTATCACTGAACCTCTCTTAAGCCTTAGGAGAGGCAGCACGGAATTGGAAGAGAAGCAGGGGTCTCCATGAAGGGCAGTCAACTACAGTCTTGGTAAGTTCAAAAATTATAAAATTTTATTTCTGTTAAATTTTCACCTTTATGAAGCGACATATATTTAGGGCCCTGTTCACAGTGGCAAAACAAAGCCAGTTTTACTGGAACAGTCTCCACGTTCTCTGGATTCATTTATGCCATCACCACGTAAAAATCTGTGTTCTATTATAGCTGAGTTTGTGGTGTAACTCCTGAATGAAAACAATAAGTGACATAAAATTCATTAGTTATTTTCACAGTGATTATGCTACAGTGTTTTCATGCCCAGTTTGTGAACAAAACAAGATATATAGGATTGTGTTGTCTCCTAATAACTTTTGCATCCACCGCTTAGTTTCAGCTGCTTTTGATATAGAGGTCACAAAGTCAAGTTTCTACAATTTGAGTGAAACTTAGCAGCTGGGAGGAGAGAAGGGACTCAGATTAGTGCCCCTGGGGTAGAAAAAGCTGCAGCATGGACTTGGAAATTTTCTGTTATGTTTCACCTGTTGACTTGCCAGTCAGCGTGCTTGGTTGGTCTGGCAGTCAATGCATGCATAGCTCAGACCTAGCCACAATGTGAGCTACCTCTTGTTCTCCTAGAAGTCAGAAGCTGGTGTTTTCTGCAGGAATTTAAGGAAATCTGTTTAGAAGGGAATGGGAAACCAGCCAGGGTAGTGCCAGCCTGGGATTACTGCACAAGTGTGTTGGTGGCATGCATAAGCATGCTGATAAGTAACTAGACTTCTTTGCTTCTGCTAGTCATGAAAAAACTCTTGGTTTTGCCATGGCCTTCTAGTCTCCCAAACCACTTGTGAGTCACTCCACTTTATGGTAGTTTCTATACCTGGATTAGATGCATGTTTCTCCTGTCCACAACAGAGAAGGGAAGTGTTGAGACAGCTTCAGTATTTTATTTCTTTGACTGTTTGATGTCAGCTCTGAGCTATTCCTTAGGCTGTCAAAATTGTGAAACTGTGTTTTCAGCTTTCCTCAGAAACTGACTGTAATTTAGACTGCAGCTATGTGTCCCTGACCCATCCTACAACCTACACTCTTGGAGCAGTGCAGGAAACATGCACTGTATTCCAATTAACTTCCTTTGTGAAGAAAGATGTGGAGCTAGGCACAGGGACAGAAAACAATATTAGGATCTGGCTACATCAAGTTGCCATGTTACATTGCAACTTGGGAAATGCTAAATCTGTAGCTGCATGATTAAGGACTCCACGATTGTCCTGAAAGGTATGGTCTGTCCATTCCTCTCAGTCAGTGAGAAATGCGCAGATGACACTTGCCAGAGGTACTGGTTCACTCGTTTTGCAGGCTCAGGTAGGCAGCGCTAACTTGGCAGATGTCTGATATTTTTAAATTTTCTGTGTAATATTAGATGGGGGTCAAGATATCTTATACACTTTTTAAACAGCTTAGCTCTGTAGCACTGTTCTTTAGAAACATTTGAATTTCTCAGAATAACAGAAGCCTAAAAGTCATGCATATGAAACATAAAATTTAAAAGCAGTAACATGAGAAGTAACACTTCTAATTCAATATTGTAAGACAACAGCCTTGAAATTTGTCATAAAGTCTGAAATGTGTATTTTAAATTTGTTTCTCCTCCTGCCCAGTTGAAAACCATCAACCTGGCAGAAAGGAATGAAAAACTGTGATAACCCTTCTCCATTTTGTGCTTATTTTCATGTCTGTTGTTTCACAAAGTCAAAGCCAGTGAGAGAACAACTGGTCATTAAAAAAAAAAAAAAAGACTGCATTCCATTTTTATGGAACTTTTGGTTCTTCTGTTAGATTCTCAAATCCTTCCATTTGGTCCCAGCTTTTTTTTAGAAAAATATCATTGTTTCCCTAATGCTCACAAGGAATGAAGAATTGTCTTCTGCATGTTTCTAGGATCTAGTGGTTTGTTCTTATAACCTTTATCACCAGTACTGTTGCATAGTGTCACCAGTTAAATATTATTTCACGGAACCTATGGCTAACCTGTTTTTAAATGGTTTATAATATATAAAAACATTGTGACTTACAATATTTTCCTTTTAAAGATCAATATAGATATGTTTTTAATAAGAACAGTAAGGTCAGATCATGAATGTTAAGTTTTGCGTGAACAGCAAAGTGGTGGTATATTCTTGTTTAACATTATGTGTTTCCAGTGCTTTAAATGGTGTTCACTAAGAGCTTAAACTTAGCAAATTATTAATTATAGTTGATTTTCATAAGGATTGTTTGCTTTAAAAAGCTGTCCCTTTTTAACCTAAAAATGACTAATACTAAACTATTTTTTTATCACGTATTTTTGCCTTGCTCTTGGATGTTGCTATATGTGGTCAGATACTTTCATGATCATGAAGACCTCAATGAATTCACAGGCCTATGCTGTGTGCCCAAAATGGGTGTTGTGGGACAGATTTTAAGAAGGCTTAAGCATTAGAAAGCAACTTGCATCATAGATCAAAGAAACTAGGATAATCAATTTTTAGAAAATAATACTTAAAAAATTATATTTCAAATACATGTCAGTAAAAGCTCTCATAATGTGCTCTCACTACTTGTAAAATCCAGAAGCAATTTTAAGCCAACTTTATTTAAAGAAGGAGCTGCAAATCCCTATAAATAATATGCAATTTAAAGATGTATAGAACTCCTTTATTATGTGCTAAATGCTGTAATAAAACAGGCTATCAGTAGGTTTTGCTGCATGTTACTAATTTAATTTTTTTTATCCTGATATTTTTGCAGGTGTGTGGAGGAACAGGTTCTGTTCTCACTGTTGCTACTCCCACATACGCGGACTCTGTAACTGATTATGTGTGGGTAGGGCCCTATTGAAATTAAGGAGATTCTACAATAGTGCAGGGTTCTTTTTGTGAAAGTTCAGTTCCAAGATCAGGACCCTACTGTGACTCCTTACTGTGAATTCTGTCAGTGTATCATTGATTGTGCTGGAACCTGCCTTTTGGGATAATGTAAGTCCTGCTCTTCCCCCAAATGTACTTTAGACATGAAATAATCATAAAACATTTTGAATTAGAAAATTAGTATAATTTACATGCATTCTTTTAATTATGTTTTTTTGGCAGTACCAAATAATATATTCCTCAAAACTTCTTAATGGCACTGAGGCTTTGTGGATAGTTGGTCACATGATGAGAAAATTGAGCTGTAAGTACATTGCAATGATTGAATTTTTCAATAGTTAGTCTTTACTGATTGTTGACAAATTAATAATGATTAAAAGGTGAATCAAGAGGTTTGACTTATGTCAATTGACTTCAGTTCTTTTTAGAAAATATATAAAATATATCCATTAAGGATTTTGTTACTCTTGGGTAATTCACTATGTGAACCTGGAGTTCTTCTGTACTGCTGTTAGGTAGGGAGTTTTAATTTATTTGTTTTCTTTATTTCCAGAATAGTGTGTCTCTGACTTGCTCTGTATTTTCACCCATAAACTTTCTGAAATTTATAGATCTATAAAAACTATACCACCAATGTTTGTGTAGATATTGCAAACTGATTTACTAACGTAATTGTCTTGCTGAGTTGAACGTTGAAATGTTAATAAATACACACTTGCACTTGTGTCAATGTAACTTGGTTAAATTAAACGAAACTGAGCTGGCATTATGAGTGAATTTGATCATGCATGCTGATTAGCTATAGTCATAGGCAGGAACTACATACTTTATTGTACCTAAGCACTTTGTGGTTAATCAATAATAATTACCCATATCATATGTCAGTGGATTCACCCAAAATAACTGCAAGTATCTATGCTTGGATTAAGGAGGAAGCTCCTTTCCTGTAGCTATGGGTACAGTCATTGCTATGAGTCCTATTTTTATATACAAATGAGCAAAAACTACATGTAGGTGTTTAGTCTGTATAACAAAAGGGGTTTTATAAACTCCATGCCCTTTTTTGTGATGCCCGTATTTCCTTTCTGGTATTCAAATACATGAGTGTTTTCAATGGGGTCTTAGTATCTGAAAAACGGAAGAACTAGAAATGTTACTGAATTTGTGAATAATTATTAAGGGGCTGTAAAGGTCTAGAGGAGTTGATGTAAGGACAATTACATATTCTTTCCCATGGAGCAAGGACAGATAATAATTGGTGAGTAAAGATTAAGGAGGACAGGAGTTTGGTTTTGGTTTTTTTTTTGCTTGGTACAAGAGCAGCATGAAGTGAAAGTAATTTGAAGAAAGAGCATGACCAAAGAAGAAATCATAAACTCAGATCAAAAGCAGACTAGAGAGTCCAGATAAATAAAACAAAACCCAAACAAAAAAACAGAACAAGGAAACCCAAACCCCAGAAAATGGATGGCAAAAATATGGCCCGAAGGAGAACTAAATGCATACCTACTGGTATTTCTCATTGCACTGAATATATGATAGATTTAAGTTTAAAACTTCCAGTAAGTGTTTTTCTATAATTTTTTTTTTCTGCTGGAGGGGAGTATATGGGCTTTGAAGAAGACTCAGTGACTAGTTGTGAATTACCTGTATAAACTGGAGATTTGAGATAACAGCTACAGCTAAGAACAGAGGACAATGGGTTATGTATGCTAAACTATGATTAGTGCTAAGCAGAAGCCATAATTTCTTCTTCAAACACAGAACTTAATGATTTTGAAATGTATCATCTTCAGCAGAGCTCAAAATGTAGTTTCATTATGTTTGCTACAGGATGGGAACTTTCAAAGTTCTAGTTTAAAAACTTAACTGTGATTCTTTTGAGATTTTGCAATGTAAAATGAAATTGAGATTTTTCAGTATGAAATGAAATCAAGATTTGAGAACATTGGATGTTTCATTTTACATTAAAAAATACTAATCAGCGTATTTTGTTTTTAAAATGTTTAGACCTAATATTTTACTGGTTTCACCTTTTAATCCTATGGGCCATATTTATTCTTACTTGGACTAAGTTGGGTAAAAGAACGAAAAGGAGAGGGAGATTAAGGTGATTGCAAAAAAAAACCCCAAACACAGCCCTCTAGCTCTGCCTGCCCTGCCCCAAGCCAGATCAAAAGTGCCTCAGAACAAATCTAGTTTCAGGGAAGAAAAGTGACATGCTAGTGAGTGGGGTATGAGGAATTCCCTGGATATTTCATAGGTATCCATGTTTTTCACTCATCACCACTGAGAGGCAGATCACCTAGGTGTGACTGCTTCTCCATCCTGTGATGGCAACTTCTCAGTACTTTGAGGGAGATAACGTCAGGGCACAGCTCTGTCCTGTGCGCAGTAGTGCTGCTACAAATACTATCTGGAAAAAAAGGAACTCTGAATTGTCTCCTGCTGTAACCAGCTCTCCACTACTCACTGCTCCTAACTCCCATTGCTGAGCACCTCATCTGATTGTTTCTTTGGTTTAACCTGTGCCGTGATGCCATAAATGACTGAAACTAGGAGAACAGCAAGAAAGCAGATATCAAGAGAAGGGCTTGATACTGTGGAATGTAGGGAGTGGACATTTGCTACACAGCTACACATTGTGTGGGCTTGGGAATACTTCAAGAGCTGGAATACCAAACTACAGCAACAGAAAGTAACTTTCCTTTAGTGGCAAACTGAGGTGATTGCCCTGGTTCTGTTCCATTAAGAAGGAAAAGCAAAGGAATGTACCTGAACATTCAGCATGTTAGTAGTTGTAAGTTTAAGTTGTGAGATCTTCTCCGCTGCTGTTTGTGCTTTGCTTGTGTCCTGACTGTCCTGTCTTCAAGCTGGATGTAGCATGTTTTTGTTTATGTTGAATGAGGCACCCATCATATTGTAACATCAGGAACATTGTTTTTCTTCAACCCTTGAAAGGCAAAACATGGTAGCCTAGATAACTGTAATAAGTTAGTAATAAACGTGACATGAAAGAATTTTCTCATGTCACAGTATTTATAGGAAAAACAATGTTTTACATGTTTCATATACCTCCTCCCATCTTCTTTTCCACTCCTAAGCAGATCTAATGCATGAAAATTTTCTTCAGTAGTGCCCTCAGTTCTTTATTTCCAGTTACAACTATCGGTCTTTTGTTGGTAGGTTTTTTTCATAATTAGGTTAGGGCCCTCACAAAACCTCTCTGCATCCTCTATGAATGACACCATCATGCTGTTGTTTGTTTTAAGCCATCAAATCTAGGCTAAATCTGAATTTTGGGAATCTTTTCTCCAGCCCCTTAAGGATGTCTTTCTTCTCTGTCAGATGATAATATTTTTCATCCAGGTTTTCCATGGATCATGTCTTTATTAGAAAGTCTTTTTCTTTTGCTCTGACAAATGCAGTCTTGCCATGCTTGTTATCTAGTCAAAAAGTACTACTCTGCTGTAAATACCAGTTTCCAAACTTACTCCTTTGGTATTTTCAATTTCTTCCTTCAGTTTAAAGCAATAAAGATAAGCTATCTGTCTTTATTTTCAAGGCCCATCAAGACCACTTCTACCTGATATCTCTCCTTCAGTATCAAGAGGTTGACTCTGGTTTTGATCAACATATGATGCCAACTTCCATCATTCGGTCGTTAAATTTTTAGACCACACTGGATGTTTTCTCCTCAGCTGCCTCTCATATATTGGTTGACTACTTCATAAACAGAACTGTTCACTATCTTCCTTTAAATATCTTCTTAAAAGTTTAATGTACTGTGAAGCTTAAAACAATCCAACTAGGCAACAGTTATATTGCAGGTATATTAATGCCAATGCCTATCACAGTAGTACTGTTTCACTGCGTTTGTACCCTGCCATAATTTCTCTGTTGTCTCTTTATGTAGAATTCAAGCACATCTAGCTTTTGTTGTGTGTTTATTCATGGCCCAGCATAATGAGAAGTGGTCCAGGGTGAGTCCTCCCAAGATTTATGGTAATTCAAATAAATGATAATGAATATCCACTGGATACTGCAGTGTAGCTGCTGGATTCTGCTGTGCCTAATGTCACATCATATTTAATGCAGAAAGAAGGTGCTCCAACTAGAGGCCTCACAAAGGGGAAAGAATAAGTGAGTTGCAGCCAACAGATAAAATGCTAGCCGCAGAGGCCTTCTCAACTGTCAAATCCAAGTCAATAGCTACTGGCATTACATCCTGAAAACATCCCTCTCTTCCCTTCTCCACAGCAGTAAGAACAGACTCTCCCTTGTCATAGAAGGAAGTAAGCGCAAATATTACGAAGTTCTGCAGTGTGTGCAAAAGGTTAAAGGACTTTTTATACTTCCATAGTATCCTTCTGCTCCTTAGTGCATTCCCTTCCTGACACAGCATCTCTTGGTACAGAAGTCTTGAATAACCACAAGCAGTTGTTCCAGCCATACCGTTGGTCCTTTTTCACATCTGACCTCTGTTGAGAAGGTACCCATACTAGTTTTGATTTGGGTTCTTGGCACACTCTTATCTTGTAGTGGTCCATTTCTATTGTGCCTTGAAGGTAATGATTCTTCAGAAGAGTGGTAAGCATGAATTCTATCAGGAATTCCCCAGGTATGTCACCCTCTTTCTTTAATTGGGTCTGTTATGTATCCCTTTTCTTTCTTTCAAAGGGACACTGAAGTGTCAGAGTACAGATTATACAGAGCTGATAGAATGTTTAGTGCCTAGCTGATACAGGGATGGTAGACTGGACTATGCAGACAAATGATGCTGTATATACCAAAGAAAATACAGTCAAGTAACTTATTTTTATCAGAATAAACCACAAAATGTAATTACAAGTGGTTCTATATCTGAATAGGAGAAGTCCAATAAGAGCTCTGTACTAGTTGATGGAATGGAGACAGTGACTGAAATACTGTAGGAGACCGGAGAGGCTATACAACTCAAAAGCTTGATCATAACAAGAGTTCTTGGTTATCTGTATATAAACTGGATAAACTTAACATTGGGCCACATGAAGCCACCATGCACAGGTTGTATTTTTAGGTATCATCAAGAACTACTTTTTGAGCAAACCAGCTGGAAAATCCAGAAAAATGGGAACAGCCCTTGATTTAGTCTATATTAGTACACAAGAAGTGACTACAGAAGAGTCATTCAGTAGCAGTATCTCTTATCATACTCAAGTTTCTCATAGTTGCGGGAGAGAAAAAGAAAAAAAAAAGTCCAGTATTGTTTAAAAAAGAATTGCATGCAAATGAAGATACAGTTTAAATAAATATTAAAAGAGATATGGGGACTTTCCTTTCTGATTCTAACCCAATTGAATAAGAATCGTCCAACACAACTGAACAGTAGAGGAGGTTACTAGAAATAAATAGAGGTTTTTCAAAAAGTGAAATCCAAGCAAACAAAGCAGAGAAGAGCACAATTCTGGCAAGTTAAGTGTAGACCTATTGTAAGGCAGAACAAAAAGATTCTGAAATGCAACAGGCTAAAATCCTAAAAGCCAAACCCCATTTTTCCAAGTGTAAATTTTGCCAGTAGGGAGGTGAGTTCAGTAGATTAATTGCAGATAAAAGAGAATATTTAAAGACAAAGCCATCGCAGAAAGAAGCAAATGAACTCTTTGCATTGGCAAGGTTTATTACAGGGAGGTTAGGGACATCCCCACATAAAAGTTACTCTTTATAGGGAATATTTCAGATTTGAAATATCAATAAAAGATTTTTAAACAAATTGAATAAACAGTAACAGATTGCTGGATAGCATGTTGTTCATTCAGTAGTCCTAGGGAAATTCAGAAATGATGAGCCATGAACTGTGTTGTATAATCCGTGACTTAAATTAGCCTTGATAACAGAGGAATAGAAAGTAAGAAATGTGACACTCCTTTTAAAAAGGGTACTAGGGATGATCATGGACTAATAAGTCTGACTACCATGACACACAAAATGCCAGTGAATGTGATAAAGAACATAATTAATAGGAACATGGATAGGTGTAGTAGGTAGCCATAATCTTGGCTTTTGTACAAGGTAGTTTCCTCTTAGAACTTTGCTAGTTATTTGGAGGAGTCAACAGATACACAGGAAAGGGTGACCCAAAAGTTTGAAAAAAGCTCTGTAACCAAAGACTGTTAACAAAATGAAGTACTGAGTTATTTAAAATTCTTTGTGGATTAGTAAAGGTTTACAAGATAAGGAACCACATAGCAACTAATGGGCAGTTTTAACAGTGCCACCTCACAAAGATTTGTACTGGCACTTTGCTGGTCCACCTGTTCCTAAATGGTTTGAAAAAGTGCAGTGATAGAGATTGCAGATGATAAAAGTAAAATACTCAACTGGAGTCAGACCCAATGTTGACCTTGAAGAGTTGCAGAAGGTTCTCACAGCAGGACCTGTGGTGATCCAGGAGCCATGGCTGTCACAGAGGCCAGATACTGTTGACCCTGCTGGTCAACCATATCTGTCAGCAGAGAGAGGCAGTGGCTGTTGGGTTACAGCAGCCATCACCCTGTAAACTGTCAGCTCAGCAGGCTGTGGCCAGTCCTGCTGCTCAGGAAGGCAGGGACTTCTGGCTGTTCTTTCTAACCACAGCAGGGGCTGTGAATAAGCTTAAGTTGAAGAGAAGATCTTCCTCCCTGTTTCTCAAGGTTTTACAGCCTCGATGAGTTTAAAGTACAGGTTTTGATCCTGGAGTTCCTGCCTGTCACAGAGGTGGAATATCACTGTTAAACTGACAGGTAGTATCTTGCTGCTGTGAGAAGCCAGGGCTCTCAAGCCATTTTATTGGTGTTTGCATGGATTTTTAGCAGCTCCTGCTAATTTCCTAGAATCATTCTGGATGGAGTTGATGCTAAGAAAAAGTGGCAGAATGGTATTTGAAACAGAGAAGTGGCACTGGTGTGCTGGTCAGTTGAGCACTGATGAGAAGCGTGTATGATATAGAAAAGGATGACTAAGAGGTATGGCACAGCTCTTCTCCAGGGACAGTAAATGGATCAAGATTCCTCAGTTTGGAAGAATGTTGACTGAGAAGTAGGTAATGTGAGAAAGGTCTCTAAAACCATGAGTACATGCAAGTGTTTAATAGGGGACTATAGCTCCCTGTTTCTCATAACAGAAAAACAAGGGGCCTTTAGTCACTGTTCTGTTTGACTTAGATGACCTTTAGGATGGCAAAAGGCTGCTTAGCACCAGCTTTATCTGCCATAGTTTTGTGGATACATCTTTTCACGTGCACAAAACCCAGCTGTTTACTGGTCTTGAAAACTCCACTTGTCCTCAACCAGCTGTGGCCAAAATCCAACCTGTGCAGCATCACAGCTTTTCTGTAAATAAAAGTTTGTAGTCCTAATTGATTGATGATAAACTTTCAAACACAAATCAAATGTAAACTGGTCCCATTTTCCTAAATCTGCAGGTTTTTTTTATCTTCTGCTTCTGTTTGTTCCTTATCTGGCAGTAGCAATATTATGGATGGGCAGATCAGTTTTGCTTCTGTTGTTTACAAACTTGTGGGCAATGGAGAATGCCAGTTTGCTTCTACTTCAGTAGCAGGCCCTAAAATTAATGCCATGGGAAATCAGATAAAGAAGCAGAAATATCGTGCCCAGCAACCAGAAGGTCTGGAGGGAGGGATGGAGTAGAAGACATCATTGTACCTTTGAAACAGCTGGAGTGGTTTCCAAGCTGTGGTCCACAAACCTCTGGTGGACTACAAGGCTATGGTAAGTTGAACAGCTGTTTGGCTAAACCATAGTTAACAGTGTTTTAAATAGTGTTTCCAATTAAAAGTTTGATAAGATGGGTGTGTGGTGGGTTTTGAAAAATGTTAAGGGCTGATAATGATCTGTTGTTCCAAAAATACGGGAACCACTTTTCTGGAGTGTTGGAAAAGGTAGAGAGCACTCTCCACTGTCAGCTTTAGACAGGTTGTATGCCTCCCCACCAGAAGCAAGAGGGAGAGGTTCCCAGAAAGGAGCCAGGCAGAGCAGTCAGGTAGCATTAACCCTTCTGTCCCCACCATGTCCTCCCCAGTGACAGAACTGTGGGGTTCTTAATCTTTGCGTTGTCCTTGAGTATCACTAAGAGTCTTTGCTAGACTTACTTTTCATATATACTCATGACTAGTAGATTTATTTTTCTGAGAAGTCATTATAATTTTTCAAGTCTTAGGTCCTCATCAGACAAACATAAAACTTTTCAAGTCCACTAGATAAACATATATATCCATCTTTGAATTAATACCTGGTTTCTCACTGCCAGAAAAACAGACTTTAAAATTTTATATTCTATCATCATTAACAGATGTAAACTTTCGTTACAAGTATTAGCATGTCTTACTACAGTATCTGTTTATTACTTTTTTAAAAGTCCCAATTCTGTTTGACCAACTTCTTTTAATTTGTCAGCTCCCTGAATGGTAATGCTACATTGTAAAAATCTTCTTTGTCCTCATATCAGGTCTCTTACTACTTTTTATTTCCTAATGAAAATTTTCCAGAATCATAAAATATTTGTATTATCATGCTTTAAGTTGCCCTTGACATAGGTTACTTCCCATTGTCCTGAGTACCACACAAGCACATCTGTAAGTAATTTGTAGAGAAGTTGTCTTTTCCAACATACAGTGTTTCTTTATGTTAGGAATTATGGTGGTGTCAGATCTGAGAAATGCCAAATTATAAGCCTTATTCAATGGTATAAATACGTTTATCCTGAAGAAATCAGTTGTCTAATCTAAAATTACTGTAGTGCACTTTATGAAATTTAAACACAATACTGGAAACATGTTATTGACAATAGTGTTTTAAAAGGAACTAAAGAAAGTCAGCAGGCGAGCATGCTCTGTGGAACCTTTTTTTGTTCTATATTTCTTACTCGTGTGTTCTGATACATATATGGAAAATGAAAGGCTTTGTGCATGTTTCTGTATTACCTTGCTAAATGCCTGTTGCTAACTTACAAGATTCTGAAGTTGTCTTTGCTCAGGCTTAAGCTACTAGCTGAATATGAGATCGAGGGGAATCTTTGCCTTGTATCAGAAAGGAATGTGTTAAGGGAAGAGAGAGTGACTTCTGCTGTAGTGCAGAAAAAGGTTATTTCCTGGTTATTTCCATCTGTGAGTGAATGGAGAGAGGGATTCATGAGTCTAGGCAAGGCATATGGGTACAGAAGCAGTGATGGGGTGTATGGGCAGGACTGGGGATGAGCATATATGAACAAAGAATTTGGAATAGGGATTGGAACAGGGTTTCTGTAAGAGCTGGAGAGGTCACAGTTGGATCAATATATTGCGGTCAACTGGAAGTCACTTTACCACAGAACATGGCTACAGCTCTGTATCTGAATCTACGTCACTCCACACTTGCCCTAGCTACCCCCTTCCCTGTGTCTTCTGGAACCCCAGCTTCTTCTCCAGTTCCTGCACATGACCCTTTTAAGTGGAAAACCTACTTTCCTGCTTACTCCAGGAACAGTTACACCCAAAGGTACAAATGGTCCCACAAATGCCTCCCATCTAAAGCTTCTCTTCTGTCCCACTATACTTTTTTCTGCCTCCTGCCTAGGGGGTTCTGTACTGCAGGCACAGATAGACAAATGAACCATAGAATAGAATCACAGAATCATTTAGGTTGGAAAATACCCTTAAGATCACTAAGTCCAACTGTAAACCTAACACTACAAAGTCCACCACTAAATCATGTCCCTAAGCACCACATCTACACGTCTTTTAAATACCTAGGGCAGCCTGTTCCAGTGCTTGACAGCCCCTTCGGTGAAGAGATTTTTCCTAATATCCAATCTAAACCTCCCCTGCTGCAACTTGAGGCCATTTCCTTTCATCTTACCACTAGTTACTTGATAGAAGGGACCAGTACCCACCTCACTACAACCTCCTTTCAGCGATAAGGTCTCCCCTCAGCTTCGTTTTCTCCAGGCTAAACAACGCCAGTTCCCTCAGCCGCTCCTCATAAGACTTGTGCTCTGGACGCTCCACCAGCTTAGTTGCCCTTCTTTGACACGCTTCAGCACCTCAGTGTCTTCCTTGTAGTGAGGGACCCAAAACCAGAGTATTTGAGATGCGGCCTCACCAGTGATGAGTAAAAAGGGACTCAAATGAGATGCTGTGGAAATGCTGGGTGCAAAATAATAACTCCTCTCCTTTGCAACATACAGTTTGCATCTTCTCCAAGTGGGACATCTCCCATCACTTGAAATCTGCTGATCACAGATGAATTCTTTTGTTCTTTTTCCCCTCTTCATGTAGTACTTATGAGAATGTGCTGATTTTTTTCCACATGATGAATTATGATTTTTTAGACAGTGTTTGTCTTACTAAATGGCAGAAAAAAACCTCATATGTCTAAAGCCTGATCCCTTTAATTTGCATTTTTCTGTCATCTATGACCTTCCTAAAAATAATATTAATCCAGTGGATGGTTGCACCTATTGGTGATAAGTTGAAGCTTACTGACAGGATGACTGCTTTTCTTAATTATTATTTTGCAGATCCCTTAAAAGTTTTCACAAAGACTAAAGAGTCTGCAGAAAGATTGAAGGCCGATGCCTTAGGGCATCCCCCTAAATGCAAGGTTTTTTTCTAAATGCAGGGGGTTTTTTTGACACAGATCTTTTCATAAGTCTTAAGGTTTTATTTAACAGTTTTCCTTCTTAATATATGATTGCATACTTATGTCTATGACTAAACTTAGCTAGCCAGAAGCATCAGTTCTGTAAATGTTTTAAATTCAGTAATTAATAAGCCTTTCAGCACCTTGCAATACAAATAGGTGAGGTAGCAAGATCACCATAACAATAATAAAATAAAGCATACTTTTTGTTGTTGTTAGAGGGTAGATTTTAATTGAAAACTATTTTGGTGTTTCTTTCTTGGGCAGATTTTTATATGGATATAGACATCACACTTTTCGTTAGTCAACCAATGTTGGTCCCTAAAAATTGGCTCTACTCTTGTTGATTGTCATACGTCATTTTATCTTTAATCATTGCAGGAATTCATGATTACTGAGAAGTAACACCTTGAAGTTTTAACACTATCCTCTACAAAGTAACTTATACTGAGCTGACTTTTTGTTATCATGTCAGTGAAACATCAAATGTTGGTACTATGTGTGAAACAACATTTGATATAATGAAAAAAATCATGTAAAGACAGATTTTGTGTTTAGAAGAGCTGGCATCTAAAAATGTATGTCATGGATACAGGTAATAAATGTTCTTTGTGAATTGCTACAGGGCAAAGAATATTTACATGTGTGTACAATATGCTAGCTTTAACTAGCTATTTTTATCTCCTTCTAAATATCTTATCATAAGCTGGTTATAAAGTATTTAAAGACATGAATCATTTAATTTGTTGAAGCATTCAGTGCATGATTTAAAATGGCTACTAAAGGAGAGAAGTGGACGTGTGCTTCTCATAACAGCTAAACATCAGAGTATCAGAAATAATAATACAGTTCCAAATCAGTAAAAATTGTTGTTAGGTTTTGCTGTATGAGCAGAGCTCTTCACAGAATGGTGATCTTATTCTAAGATTACAGTTATCTAAATAGATTTTCATTGCTAGACTTTATTCTGTTGATTTTATATTTTTGTTGGAAATGAGAGAACACAAACACCTAAATTTTAAGTCATTGATCTTCAGCCATGCTAAAAGCTTTCAGGACTTGGTATTTCACCCCAGGATTGGATTCATAGGCCTTTTAAATTCTGGAATTTCAGAAATTGTGCGGGTGAGTAGGAGAAAGCAAAGGTGAAAGGAAGAAACTGAAATGGAGAGGAGGAAATTATTTTCCTTTACAGAAGGAAGGGAAAGATGAAAAACAATGCAATGAGCATAGGAGAAATAATAGGGTGAAAAGGGAGGAGTCAGGTAAGTATTTACACTAACATTTTGTATTTAGTGTTCAGGCATGGCAAGCTTTATGCTTGCATGGAAAACAGATTTGAGACTTCAGCTTTCTGACTAACTGCTGTGCTGAGCTGTACTTTACTCTCTGTGCATTTTTGCTTTAGCACGATTGCTTCTAAGGAAGGCTTTAAATTGACTTTCAGAGCCAACCTGAATCACAAAATACATTATCCTCCTAGAAAATGATGACTGCCCCAACATTCTGTCTTGCGAAGTTAGCACTTAAAAAAACCCCCACTATTAGACATCAAAAAATCAAAGCCAGTTTTCTATGTATATTTCTTTTGTTAATTCTAGTCACTAGTATTTAGGGCAGGGCACAGGCAGGCAATAACAATTAAAAGTGGCAAATTTTTTGTGCAAAACCTAGTTGTAATAATGCTGAAACTGAAAATTGAAACTGCTAATTAATCATTATTCAACAGGACTAGGCAAAGTCAATTCTTAACCAAATGTAGCTGTAGAACAACAGATTACTTACATTGGCTTTCATTGCAGGTTAGACATCAGTGTGTGGATTTCATCCATAAGCTGCAATAAAATAAAGTAAGTAAGGAAATTGGCAAAAAAAAAATAATTCAGTGATTTGTTCATTTATGTGCTTAGTTACTGCGTGATTCCCCTGAGTGTATATGGTATTATAGCTGGGAAATGATAAATGATGCACTTTTTAAACCAAACAATTAACTAATATTTACATAGTGGCTATAACTGGTTTCATGAATTACCGTGCTAAAAACTTGTTTGTTTTTAAATACAGAGGTGGGGACCTCCCATTTTCTTATATTCACTTTGTGGTATGCATAAAACACCTTAACTGTGCACCTGAGCAACACTTTAGTGTCACTGAGCCCTGAGCTGATGTACAGCAGAGTACCATCCCCTCCCAAACTGCTCCATTGCTGACTGGGGACCGAAAGAATGAAAATGGGTGGAGCAGGGAGAGGCCTTATGGTGCCAATTCACAAATAATCTTGGAGTGGTAATATCTACTTTTTGGAATGTAGTGTATTAATTTCTGCTGAGAGAGAGAGAGAGGTCTGCATAAGGATTACACTATAAATTTCTGTGTGATACGGTTCCCTTTCCTGTGCAGTGTCTGCGTCACTGGGCAACAGTTCTTAAGGGTACCC
This sequence comes from Elanus axillaris, assembly GCA_026212715.1. Lineage (NCBI taxonomy): Eukaryota > Metazoa > Chordata > Aves > Accipitriformes > Accipitridae > Elanus > Elanus axillaris. The sequence goes on from JANZLQ010000008.1 coordinate 31,312,855, forward strand.
AGTGAAGTTACAAATACTGAAAAATGGAGATAGCTGTACTCTTTATGTTCATTGTAAGAGGGAAACAAAATTAAATGCAGATACAACTTTTAGAAGTTCTAAATAAGAGACTTGATGTTGTATTTTTTAATTAGCCCTTACTGTTACATTGTTTTGCATTAGTGTTACAGTATTTTATGTTACATTACTCCGTAACTGTTTAGATCATATAAATTCTTCATTGCAAAATCACATTTCAAGTGGACCAATATTTCGATTTTAAAGATATCTTTTTAATTACATCGTAACTGACAACTCTGTGTTGTCCTCATGTAATAGGCAGTATCAGGATGACTGTACTCTGAAATAGTCAGTAATGGCAGACCACTGTATGCATAGGTTTCTAATGAAGTATTAATTGCACAGTCCCAGGATTATGTCTCTCAGACTTTCCGTACTCATAAGAAAGTGCATATGGTGAACTGTCCATTTGGTGTATATCCCAACCCTCGATCAGTGCCCAGGAGGAAAGCTGCCGTTCCCATCCTCTTCTCTGGTTGTTTATACTTTGGTCCTGCAGTTCTATAACAGCAGAGTCTTGTTTTTGCATCTGGGCTAGCAAGCTGGTGAAGGTGGTATGAATGAGGCTGTCCCCGCAGACGGGCTCCACACTGAAGCTTCCTGCACAAAGACTGCGCTATATACCAACTTTAAAACCAGCCTTTTGCCCATGACTCTTGTGTTTAATTACAGTTCATTTAAAATAACCATTATAGTGTAAGTGTCCATGACTATGAGATAGGATTTCAGCATTTTTCTAAAACAGTATTTACTGTATTTAGTAACAAATTACTAAACTATCAGCAGTGCCATTTTAAGCATCACTTAAATGCGATATTTCCTGAATCCGGTCTTAATGTTGGCAATATAGAATCCCAGTGATGTCAAGCTTTGATTTTTGCTTACAGTCAATAAACTTAAAGCGCCAGTAGTACATAATTAGTTGTACTAGAAAAGCAAACTTTCTTTTATTTGGATCAGACTTCATTTTTGTGCTCCATATAATGAACACAAGTAATGTTCAATAATAAAAAATTATGTAGCACAAAGCTATTACATGTTCCGTGCAGATGAAAGTCATTAGTTAATTTTCTTTGTTCAGAGTAAAGGAAGTTGAAAATGTGCTGATTCTCATATTATTTTAATCCAAACATTGTTATCCATAAGTATTCATCTTAAAGATAGGCTGCTAGGTTCACAAATACCTAGTGAACTTGACCGAATTAACTACATTTCGAGTAGGTGATTTAGAGTCTCAGATTCAGACCTTAGGATGGGATGAATCGCCCTCTGGAGGTGCCCGTTTCAGTCTGCTGACTTCACGGGAAGCCTGCTTTGAACTGACTAGCTTAAAACTAAAAGTTCAGTGAGTGGCCTGTCACCTTGAGAGGAATAACTGAGCATTTCATACCATACTAGGTCTTTTCTGTAGACCTCTTTCAGAATGTCTGCCTTATTCCTCACCTTTTCTGCTAGTGTTCTTGTACGGTTTCTAAAATGAATTAGCACAATTGCTACTGTGTATTATACTGTGTATTTTTTTCCTGTCCTTTTCGATCTTGTTCTTATCTTTCCCTGTTTTTTTTTTTAATCTTTTCCTGACTCTTTTTAGCTACCATCTCTTCTTCTGAAGCTTTTCACTTGCTACCTCTCTGACCATCCTACTTTCCCTGTTGAGAGTATTGTTCTAACTTCTGATGTGGAAGATTGCTGACCCTTTCCTTTGATGCTGATACCAGTATTTTCTGTGAGAGATAGTACTGTAGTGAAGACAGAAGAAGAAGAATATGGCACACGTGGATTTTTTTATGGTTTTTAATAGTCAAGAAGTATTGTTCTTCTGCCTTCATATAAAATGTGCTGGTTTCCTAATGTACTTGTAATTTAAAGATGTTTGTAGAAATGTAAAATCAAATGTGAAAAACATAAAATCCATATTAAAGACATTTAAATTTAACAAAATACAGCATTAGTCTTTATTTTTAAAATTGAGTCCTACATGGCTCACTTGCAAAAAGTGGGAGAGATTTAAAAAGTTGTATAATGGTAAAGTCTGACTTATTAAAAGGTGAAATTATTTTCTTCTTCCCTATAGTAGTATTTTCTTGATTTATACCTATTGAGGATCTCCCCTTCTCTTGAGTTCTGTCTCCTCCCTTTTTTTGTTCCTTTTGTTAATCTAAGTTTCCTGTTCCTTTCTGCACTGGACTATCCTAACTCTTTTGGTTCAATACCAATCCATTTTTCTTTCATGTGTGCATCCATTTGCCTAAAATGTTGCCTTAAGCATGATCATACATATTCAAGAATATAATTGCTTCTAAACACTGGATGGATCCTCTATTTTAGGACTTCCAGTAAAGCAGATGAGAAACTTAACAATTCAATGACAGCATTTTAAGTTTTTATGACACATGTGCCTTCATAGGATCAAAGTACCTTGCCTCCTATATCAATGGTATAATAATTATGGACAGAGATAAACATTCCTGTAAAAATATAGACCTGTGGTACTTGTTCAGGATAGGAATGCTAACTACATGGTGCATTCATAAATGGTATGGCAAAAGTTTTCAGAATTTATTTGCAGATAAAGAGAGATGCTAATGGGAAGAGTGCTTCGTATTAATAGTAGCAGTTAAAGTTGTGTTTTTTTTTTTTTTAAAAGACAACTAAAAGACTTACATCCATAAAACCAGGAGAGTTCTTGCAAATCATGCTTTGTTATAGCAGAAATAGTAAATAAAAGTTAATCTTTTCTGAGGGGTGGATACCTACATATTTTATTATCTATACTAAATGTTCTTTAGATAATCTGAATTCTTTGGATTGCAATAAAAGGATGAATGCCAAGTACATGATAAAACATAAATAGTGAAGTTCAGAACTTTTCTGTTTAGATGTGTAAAGTATGATTCTGAAACCTCTTCTGATACTTAGAGTAATTTGCAATAACAGTAATAATAGCAACTTACTAGAACATGCTTGGAGGTGTGGCTGACAATGTCATTTATGGTGCCTAAAAGTTTTTAACTGTAGTTATAAGCAAGACTTTGCATACTTTAGAGCCCATTAAAAAAGCACCTTCTTTGCCAGACTCATATACTGAGCATGAGGATGACATTACAGACAGGGATTAGAAAGCAGAGGAAATTGGGAATCTCTAAACCAGTTACACTGATGATGAGGTTTTGTGTTGTACAGTAGTAGCAGTAAGTATTTTATTAGAATGAATCAACTGCAACTAATTTTGCAAAAATGAACTATATGAAAATGATCCATAGAAAAAGAAGAAAAGAATATTAGAAACTCTGTAAAACCTGTTGGGATTTTCTGGGGTATATCCTCAAATAGCATAAATTGGCATGCATAAAGTTAAGTCACCACTACTTATTGAAGAGTTGTCCTTTCTATTAACTATATAATACAATACAGATCCTGAAATAGTCCCTTACTTAATACACTTGTATTCATTTTACAGTAGAGTGGTTATGGAATAAGGTCTTACTCATCATGAGAAATAATACAATTCTAACAATGGCATATTATTGTTAGAAGGAAGTACATCAAACTGACTTACGTTAGCATAGTTTTAGAAAATTACTTTGGTTTTTGAGAGTACTGTATTGATGACACTTGTTCAAGTACAAAACTATTGCTTTTTAAATAGTACTAGTAATCTAAAATTTTGAGTTGTAGTTTGAAGATAAAATTATTTTTACACTCAAGTTTATGCATTTTTGATTTGCGATTTTTGGGTGATAGTGTCTCAGTAAAAAAAAAAAACAGTTAAAATGTCTCTCTTTTTAATAGATGAACAGTGAGGAAAGCATAGCTGGAAATACTAACGAAACAGGAAAGATTTTTCAGCAAATGAGTAAGTGCAATAGCTCCCTATGGTAAGAGAACCATAGGGAAACACTTAAAAGAGGAGAATAAAGTTGAGTGAATATTGCTACATTGAGATGTGAAAACATATTTCATCTATAAAGTCCTGCAGGAAATAATCATGAAAAAATAGGTCTTTCTGTTCATAAACACAGCTTAGGTACACGTGGTCTTGAGAGGTGCAGTAGCACTACAAATTCCATTAAATGTTCTTTGATTGCATTAAAAACAAGTCTGGCTAAGACATAAATAGAATATAACTATCTGTTGCTATATAAGGAAGATAAGGTGAGGGAAGCATAATTTATAAAACAACCACCCAGCTTGCAGATCCTGCAATTCATGTGGCTGGCAGACACAGAAATAATTTCACTAATGAAAACAGAAAAAGCAAAATCCATGAAGATTGTGTTGAAGGTTTGTTTCATTTGACTTTTCTAGGATTATGAGGATCTATACGATTATGAGAGAGATATATACACATATTATATGTATATTATACATACATATATTGATATGTATATGGAAATAAATGTGTGAAAAGCTGTAAAAGAGGAATTTGAGTTATGTGTGAGGAATGTTTCAAAATAAGCTACAGGAGGATTTTTTTTTATAGTACTTAAAACAATTGGAAGAAGTAAGGAGAGTTAATTCAGTCCTGGATCTGATAGCGATCAGAAAAAAGAAAAGATACTATATCTAAAATGAAGACCTTATGAACGTACAATACTTCTGGTTTAGTAAAGAGACCAGAAAAAGGGTAAACATATTGTGAAAATCACTGACACAAATGTAAAGAATTTGAAGAGTAATAGCAGAAAGCTGGTTCAGAAACAACACTGCAGTACACTAAGAGCAAGATTCTGCTGTAAATAAATATTTAGTGAAGTATAAAGTAGGAGAAAAGAAAATGGAACTGGAAATGGGAACTTGAAGCTTGCCATCACACAAAGATAACATGAAATGGAAAGAAAGCTCGGGCCATGTGACGCTATCTGAGAAAGCCTAATTATACACTTATAGTTTTGCTAATACGATCTGAAAGTATGTGACACTTTTAAAGTAACACTGGAAAGCAGATTTTTTCAAATTTCTTCAACTTTTCATTTTTCTCTTTGTTTTCATAGAGTAGTACTGAATAAAAGGAAATCAGAGACCACTGTTTAACAGTCACATCTTTTATTTGAAAAGATAGTTGAAGAGACAGGAAACAAAAATGGTAATCGCAAATATAGAAAAGTATCTGAAAATAAGAAGCAGTCCAGATTCTGTACCCCTGTTCTGCCCACTGGAGGTAGCCCAAGGCATCCCAAATCCATTCTTACTCACAGGCTGAGAATTTGGCTGCTGTGGGGAAGTCATGGTTAGCCTAATGCTGTTCTGTCCCCCTCCCATGCCAACAGCTCTCCTCCTTTGCACAGGTTTGGTCATGGGAGCGTAAGAAGCTGTAAGCTCTCTACCAATTTTCAGCTGCACTTAATTTCTTAGGTGACATCTGTACTAGAAAATAAAATGGACCACAGCCCAGTCAAGGGTCAGTAGCAAATTACACCTCACATTGGCCTGGCTAACCCATCTGCTCTCCTGAAGCAGGGTAGCCTTGTTCCTATTGCCTACTAAGAACAGTCCCTAACCCATGCTGTTCCCCAAACCCTGCTGTGTCTCACCTGAGTGCTTGTTGGCCTGGCCAAAAGCATGCCAAAGAGCATGCTAACAGTTAAAAGGCATGGATTATCGCATGGTAGAGCTCAAGCATGTGCCTGGGCCCTCCTTCATGTCAGTAACACGGACGTACCCTTATGAATGACATGCAGTTGGCAATAATTACAACTGTACTAGCCTGTTCTAAATTAAAATTGCAATGGCATGAAAACCAATGATCTATAGGTATCTTCCAGACTACTGTTTCGTGAAAAGAAATGTCAGTGAATGTATAAACTTGGATGTAAAGTGTGACTTAATTAAAAGGAAAGAAGGCATAGAACATCTGATAAATCCATAAATGAAGAAAGTCAAGAGGAGGACAATAAAAGACAAAACAGTACTTATCTGATGTGGAAGTATTTTTAAATGGAAACTGGAAAGGCAGTTAGACAAGCGAATAGTCTTTTCGAAATAAGCAAGGTTAGAATAAAGAAGCTGGTATATGACCATTTGGGTAAATAGATTTAGTTCATTACTAAAATGCAGTTTGGGTCCCACCTATTTGGACCTCCTTGCAGGATAAAAGCCTGAAATATAATGCATTTGCTTATGGTGTTTTATTCTGAGACTTTTGAGAATGACCTGATGCTGAAGTGGGCACATTTTAATATAAAATAGTGACCTCATCATGCACATGATGGCATAAGTGCTTTACTGAATATTTATACAGATGTCAAAAAGGGATATGCAATAATATTTTGGGATTAACGTAATCTCTGTATTACTTGGACAGTTTTCCAGTATATGATGTAATTACTATGAGGTTCCAGGTCATATTCTGACCTAGTGAGGTCACTGGTTATTTTTATGATAATTTCTAATTTTACAGGTTGTAGAAAACTATGTGTAGGATGCACAAAAAGGGAAAATAAAATTACATTTATAGACTACTTTGTGACCTGGGATTAACTGCTTAAATCTGAAGATAGAAAATAAAAAGGGAAGGGAAAATATGGCAGGTCAGACACTGTTAGAACATAATGCGTGAGCATTCAGTTGAATACTGCCCTTTATGTTACTCAGAGGTAAAGAGAGGCAATAAACTGCTCAGATAAAAACTATATGCAGATTCTGAAAGGGAGTCAGCTCCTCTGGTGAGTGCTGAGGACATGAAGGACATAAATAAATTCAGCAAAATTTTAGGATGCTATAGATCAAAGGAAGACAGCCAGAAGTTGAGAAGGAAGGTTGGGAGTAGGTGTTTGGAAACAATTCTTAGTGGGAAATTATTCTTAATGGAACACTCGGAAGCAAATAGAGCATCGTAACAACTATTCAGCAATAAATTTGCCTGTAGATTAAGTACTTGGAGAAGTAGTCCTGCAGAAATGCAGGCAGCTTTTCTGGAGGAACTAACTGGCTATTCTGGCTTTACTGTATTGCCATCAACCGTATGTGCAACACAGTGGGGAACTATGTTGGGAAAAATCCTTTCTGTAGTAGGAATGTACGATTCTGTACCTTCGGCTTGCTTTGGCTTCAGTAGTTATGTTACTGCAAATAACAGAAATGTATTCTTGCAAATTATAGAAACCACATTAAAAAAGCAAGAGAATATAAGTGAAAAATCTAAGAAGGTAGAATTATATACACATAGATGGAGAAAAACATACATCTGTCACATATATTACATACCTAGCTGAAAAAAAGTGTTCTTTCTTATAATGACCTTGTAATTTTTAAATGCAAATGCATTATATAAAATTATAATATTATGATCCCCTTGAGCATAGTTTTAGAAAATGACATGAAACAACCAAACAAAATATTTGAAAGTGTCCACTTCTCTCTGAATACATTACATATTCTAAACCTCATGCCTGAACTGCCGGAACTGGTAGTTCCTGTTTTGAGGAAAGTCGTTATAAGGCCTCTATGAAAAGAGATTCTGAAAAATGTTATGGCAGATAATGCAGGTATGACTGTCTGCTAGAGAAGTGTTCATAAACTGCTGCTCTCTTCATTGTGATTACATTCTGTGCCCATTGCCCCTGCTTAATGAATCACTTGGGGGTTTGTCTCTCTGTGTTTCCCGAGGAAGTGGGGGGACATAGTTTTTAGAAGCTGCTGGATGCTAAGGAGGAGATGACTACATCAGAATTTTGGCTGAAGGGTAGAGGAATTGTAAAAAGGCTTTTCTGGTGATGGGGAGTGGGTGGCTCTGAGCAGGAGTGTAATGCTGCTGGGAGCCCTTAAGCCTATTTACTAATTTAGTATATTGAGAGCGCACCTAGGTATCATGAGATTTGGCTGTTCTGCAGATGGATAGATTAACTAGATTACAAAGAACAACTACTAAATTTCAGGAATTCATTATGAAAGTACCCTATGAATAAACTGTATGAATCTTAAAAAGCAAAACCAAACAGTAGAAACCACTTCTTAGAAGAACTTTCATATGTGACTGTGGTATAGTTACATAGTCTGTGCAAGTGGAGTAGAGCAAAGAGGCAGAAAATCTGGGCTAGATGTCATAAACCACTGCCCAGTTTTTCCACTTTTGCTTTTCTAATTTTCCTCTTTCCAAGGAAATAATTTGGAGATTCCTGGGATAAATGATCTCTGGTTAAAAAAAGGTAGAGACTAGATTCTCTAAAGGCAGGCATCTGGGAATAAATGTGAAGCCAGCCAGCCACTGCAGCATTTAGAACATTTCTTTGATCTGCTTTTATCTTATATCTTTTGTTTTACTTTTCTTGGTCTACAATAGTTCTGCTTTATTCAGACAAAACTCATGGAAAACAATGCAGAACACGACATACTTTGACCACAAACTAATAATTGTGTAATCATCAAAAAGAGACTCCATAGTATATTTCAACTAGCATCATCCTTCTACCTCCATTTCATTGGACGTTATCTATTTTGAGACAATAGAGAGAAAGAAAGGCTTTGAGTCAAATGTTCCTTCTTTTGTGCTTGATTCTCAAAGAAGACTAGATTTATGCCTGCCTGCCCATCTGTCTGCTTATTTATTAATAATATTATACATCTTGTTTTAGCTGTTAAATGTAAAAGTTACAGTATTCCTAAGTAGAAGGTATACAAAATCCCTGTTTTATTCAGTTCTTTGAAGAAAAGGAAAAAAATAAGAACAAGTGACTTATTCTACATTCAGAGAAAATTAAGTGTCATTACTCATTTCCAAAAAAGTCACTGAAGAGATGGACAGGTGTATTTGTTTCAAGGGTCTGTGAGGCTTACTGCTCTAGAGTACCACAAATTCCAAATAACATTAATACTGCCTAGTCTTACAGATGAAGCAAAATCAAAGAATGCTCATGCAAAATGGCCAGAATAAAAGTCAGTGAATAAAACTGTTGTACCTTTGTGTTAAAATAAAGTCTGGAAAAGGAGAATTACTTTGACTTCCAGGAAAAGGTGAATCCATAGGAGAGCACGTGAGTGAAAAGGTTTTTGGAATTCAAAATCCATAAGCATGTTTCGAAAGAGTTGCATTTGTTTAATCTAGAGAAGACTGGGGAAAATAATCTGACATCTGAAGATTACTGTGAAGAACATGGTCATCAGTTGTCTTTTGTACCCAGTTGAGGAAGGACAAGAAAAAATTATCTTAGTTTACAGTAAAGAAGAACAGGCTATGTATTTGGAAAATCCTTCTAAGTACAAGAAGTTAAAGTTATGTTAAATACAGTTAAAGACTGGAACCAGGCTACCTGGTGAATGCTGCAGCATCTTCCTCACAGGCAATTCAGAACAGATTATACAAAAAGTTTCTGTCATCACAATGCTCCTACATCTCTCTTCTTTCATAATTGTTGGTCCCACTCAATTAATAATGTGGACTATTAAGAAGTAATTTGAAAAATAAATTCAGAATGTGGAGATGAAATTGGATAGTCTGAACACATGATAAATCATCAAGAATGCAGGTATCTTTTTTTGTCGATAGGTGTATGCTTGTATTTTGTATGCCTTTCTATATTTTAATTTTCACTTCTTTTAATTTTAAAGTTTATATACATATAATTTCTCTTTACAGATTGTCAATAAGGATAAAGCATTTTACCTGTTCATGCAAGCAGTACTATTACTCTGCTTCTGCTAATCGATCCTCCAGTCAGGAAGCTGATGTCAGTAGTGTCAATACCCTTTTTCCTTGGCTTCTAATTCTGTCTAGCACATGTTCTTCAGGTATGTATAGCTTTGTAGATATTATGGGGAAATAGTCTGCATTCAAAACACATGTAGTTTCTTTAAGTCACATATAGGTAACTAGAGTTTATTATTTGACAGAATAGCTGAAAAAGTCTGATTCCTAAACAAAACCAGAACTTTGGTGATGAATTTTACTTTCTGTGGTTAACAGCCTATTTTTATTGTGATAAGTAAAGCCTGTTAGTAATAAAAATGCAACCTAGTATCTATGCTGCGATAATGGAACCCTAAAGTGAAATTAGTTAGTGATATTAGAAAGTATCACTTCTATTTCTGCTCCAAACCTCAACATATTATATTTTCCTGTACTGAAAAACAACATTAAAGGAAGTGTATGGTTCATGTTACCAACATCCATGGCCTTGATTATAATGCGAATCATTCGTGTATATGCTTTTGTTAGAGCATAAAATATGTAACATAAGAGAGCAAGACTGTTGAAGGAATGCGGATCATTTGCCTATTCAGAATATGGACAGAATTCAGTCTATTCAGAATACTACCTAGCATGTCTATTCTTTCTAAGAAATTCAGTTTGCAGGCTGAGGCTGATGAGAAAACTATTTATATTTATTACTGTGATAATCTGTTAGCTGCTTAAGGACTTACGTGTTCATATCAAACAATAATTAAAGTCATCAAATTAAAGTGTTTATCTTCCAGTGGTTTTTCTTGTATTGGGTCTGGGACAGGAAAGGCTGTGAACATTTGCAAATGGACATTTTATTATACCTTCTTCCCTCAAATTGTGTTAGAAATGTTTCAATTATTAGAAGCAGCTGTATTAAAAATGTGAATAGTGTACAGAGAATCAAGTGGTTTTCACTCAGTTAACCTCCCAGAGAGGAAGATGTAAGTAGGAGAAATAGTACCCCTTCACTTTTGTAGCTCTCTCTGTATTGTTATCATGATACGGAACCAAGGGGTTCCAGTATAATGTTTCTGTTTAATACTGCACTTGAATAATCTAGATTTACCTGGCTTTGGTTTATGTTGGGTTTTTTTTTTTAAGTAGGAGACATCTACTTGTGCTGTTTGAGAATTAACTTAGAAAGAGACCACCGAAGTCTTAAAACCTTTATAATACAAGCCAGTCTGGAGAAGGATTGTTGTCAAATTGAATGGAATTATTCAAGAATATGAATCACATACCACTGCACCTTTATATTAATACAGTTTATAGAGAAGAAAAACAGTATAGGTCAGAGCAGCTTTTGGAGGAACATGTCTAGGAAATAACTTTAGAATGGTTAACTCACTTTTTTACAGGGATAGGAAAATGTAATTCCTGGATAGAAGTGAAATACTGCTTTAAAAAGGCCTCTGAAAGTTGAGTGACTTGACTTTTCATGAAAGTCAAAGAAGTAACTTATGATCCAAGATGTTTCATGAAGAGCGAATCATGGTTCTAAATTGTGAGATGCCTTAATGAATTGAACAAATTGAGAAAAATGAAGGAACTCCTAAGGCTCCTTTTACTTACAATTGAAATCTAAGGATGACTGGTTTTACTTCTGAGAACTTGCTTTTCAAGATGTGTATTAATTGAATAATTTTTGTAATTGAACGTTTACATTTATATTTATAGTTTGAAGTTATAAAATGCAAACTATATTTTCAGCTTTCCCATTTTTTATTTAACAGTTTAAAAATAATTTTTGCTGACTAAATAAAATATTTACATAAGCAGAGGGGATTTATTATGATGAGAAATTTAGTTTTCCTGCATATCTTCGGAGGCCCAATGCAGCTACTACAGAAATCAGTCCCCAGCAAGGTGCCTGTGTCTTATTTTGAGTGGTATGATACTCAGAAAAATTTAGAGCTAATAATATAGAAGGATCTACCCCCCATTTTCAAAGGTGCCAGTGAATTTATCATTTAATAATTTTGAATATATTACTTACAGATTAAATAAGGACATTTGGAAACAGTAAGAATAATTAACGGGTGGTTAGGAAGAAAAAGAATATATGCAGTTTGATTAAGTGAGGTAAACAACCATGTACAAGGAAACTGGAATGATATTTATTTAAGTTGGCAGGAGAATGTATAATTGGAGGTGGAATTGGGAAAACATGGCATGCAGTTATTCTGAGTTATTCTATTTTAGCAGATGTAATAATGTTTTAAAGTGGTGGTAATCCCCTTATTTAACATAGCTGCAACTGGACTGGACAAAGTAGTAGAAATTGTACTTCAGAAAGACAATCCCGTGGTTGGATACAGGTTGGAAAGTATAAGCGTTAGCCTTTAAGAGTGTGGAAGTTTTCTGGCCTATTTTGAGAAATAAGTAAGAAAATATCAGATTTCAGAAAATATTTTCTCTGGAGTACTAGAAAGTGTATTTGTATGTAGTTTTGGGCTCTCCAGACTAGTATCATGATGTGCAGTAACAATATAAAGAGATGGCTGCTTTCTTAATGCAGTTTGTGTGTGTGTTAATTCATATAGCCCAGTTTGCTATCTGTGTTGGCCAAAGCACAGAGAGTTAACTCATCTCGGATGCTTTTGGCTGCTGCTTTGAGTGGTTGTGTAGATGGATTTCGTTGCTGGTGCGTATGTACCCGTGAGCGCAAGGACAAAGTATGTGGACAATTCAAGGAGTCCATTAGATGGTATCAGCAGACTACTACTTGAAGCACCCTCAGGTCCACTCTCCTCAGGGCATTAAATAGTGATGTGAGTACAAACATTCAATCGTTTCATTATTTCCATCATACCAGAAAGATGGAAATAATGCAGTATATGTACTGTTTGATTCATTTAACATTATATGTAATAGTATAATTAATTTCATGCAGTAAATTAAGTCTCCTTATGACCATTAGCAAAATACAATTTGAGTTAACATACTAGATATATCTCTTTATATATGGATAAAGGAGTCCTAAGTCACTGGGGTTTAAGATTTTCCTTAGTGTGATTCTTCAGAGAGCAACATGTCCCATAGTAACATTTCCATTTTCCAAAAGGAAACATACAGCAGGTAAGGGAGGGAGGGAGAAGAATTCCCTTGCACAGAAATCCATTTATATCTGAATTCCACAAGTAAAGCTATAGTTACGATTTAAGACAGTGTCTGTTATTCAGTGTCCTAAAAGCTGTGATTCTGAGCTTCTGGGACATATCCATTACCAGCGTCCGCTTGTATTGGCAGGGAAGGCAGATGGGGCCAAGAGGAGCATGATTCCCAGGACAAGTTGCTGCCCATGCACCCAGCAAGGGATCAAAGATTCATCAGCAATATGGCATGTCTTTGATTCGTGCATTTTAAAAGTCCAGGGCCTGAAAAGACCTATTTATTACTTGCATGCTCCCTGCAGGGACCTTGATAGTGACTGGCTTTGTGTTGAGTGCCTTCTGTATTTATAGCCTTGATAGCAGGGACTGTATTTTCAGTACTGTGTTGTACGTAGCGCTGAGTGACTTGTTGGTCTCATGGCTCTTCTCTCTTAACTCTCTAGCAAGCTATCCAGCTTATTAGAAACAATAAACACCAGAAATAGATTCCCTTCTACAACTGACTGCAGAAGCAACTGTACCATTACAAATCAGTGACAGAGCCTTCTGTATCTACAACTTTACAGAAAGGGTGAGGGGGCTAGCGGTTCAGTGTCAACTATCAGTGCCTCAGCACTTTCAATTGCTGTTTCACATTCAGACTGGAGTCGTATCCATAATCTCCTAACCAATCACTAATCCTCAGGGATTTTGAACTGCCAGCCTGCAAGATGTCTATTTTTACACAGGGGTCTGTGCAGCAGAGAAAAGACATTAGATTCCTCATAGGAACACTGGACTACATTACCAAGTGCTGCCCTTCAGTCTTTCTTGTGAACCAAGCAGGAATTCCCTATCGGTTTTGTGTTCCCTCTGCCTCCTCCCTGAAAAAGCAGCCGTCATCACAGCCTGTCTCAGAGGATGAAGGACTGAAGTATAGTACCACGACAGGTGATTAATTCAGTTCACATAGGTCTAAAACTATATGATCAATAGTGCTCAGTGTTACAAAACCAGCAACAGTGGATTTGAAACACCTGGTTAAGGTTTTGCTGTTACACATCATAGTAGCAAGAGCTTTTTACTTCCTGGAGGAGAGATCCTAGACAGTAACAGGTCAATTAAATCAGCTTCTAGGTCATCTTTTAAGATCAGTGAAAACACCTCAGCATTTATAGTCTCTCACAAAATGTTCTGTGTTTTATCTGTGTTGTACGCAAAGTTGACTGAAACCACAGCCTTTCAACTACCTGGTACATGCTGCATCAGATGTCTACGGCACACAAACAAGTCCTCTCCTCATTAAACTCTGAACAAACAATACTCAGTACAGTGTCACCTTCATATTTTAATGTACCAAGGGTCTAGGTGACAGACAGGTCTCTTCAGAGAGAGATAGATTTGCTCACATTCAAAATCTCTGTGATGCTCAGGGGATGCTTTTTCTCCATATAAATGTCTCAGAATCAGGACACTCTGCCTTGAATAAAAAGTACATTTGGTTTTGTTTTTCAGGGACGTACCAAGCAAGTGCCGATAGTCAATGTGATAATTAACTGTATGTTTTGTCAACAAGCTAGTGTGGGGCAAGACCATCTTCAAGAACTTCTCTGTGACATATGGTTCTGCATTAAGCCAGTCAGAACCAGGCAATGCTTGGGGTTAGAGCTGGTCATGTTAGAGGCTCTGAGCCTTTCTCACCTTCAGCGTATCTCACCGTTATAGCAGGGAGTCAAGAGCAATGACCTGTCTTCCAGAGTTACCTTTGTCAAATGGGGACTCCTAAACATGCACTTGTCCATAACAGACATGAATAGATGTCCTGTTCTAACTACAGGGATGATGAGAGCTCTTGAAAAAATGTTTTGTTTACCTCATTAGTAACATGGGGTTTGTATGCCTTTTTTTTTTTTAACCTTTCTTTTTGTCTTGTGAAACTCAGTACAGCCTTTTTACCTGCTTAGCCAAACATGCTCTTCCAAAATAATAACCAGATCCTGCAGCCAAACCCAGTATGATTATAGCAGATTGACTGGGTGTTGTCTAGGTGAAATCTGCTGACAGAAACTATTTTGCAACAGATCATTTTGTGTCAAACAGAGTCACTTTATAGAGTTACTCACAAACTTAAATGAAAAGACTTTCTGTCTGAGTATCCCAGCATCGTCAGTCTCCCTTAACCTCTTCTACTTCAGTAGTATGGGACTGTTTAATAGCTTTGACACTAACTGGAGTTGACATAATTTCTCTAGAAGTGCATTCTTCTGCAATAGCTGCTTATCTTCATCTGTACAGAGATACAGTGTACCTTACCTTGTAGTAAGTTTTCTGAAAGGCCTTTGTTTATGTTTTTATCTAAGAATGGAGACCTGTCTTACTTATCCGTACAATTTTTTACTAATAGAAACTGGGCTTTCCTGTCTGTCTGAGAAATATTCCTGTGCCTTGTAAAACACATAGCAGGGAAAATGGGAGCATACTGCACGGGTTATAAATCTCCTGCTGAAATAATAGGAAAGTCTCACAAGCTTCTGCTGTTTTAGTTATGATGTTAACTGTGCCCACTTAAACTCTATTGCCAGACTCTAGAAACAATGCCTTCCTCCTTTAGAGGAAGCTTGAACTACTTCATCTTTGGTTTTCTACTTCAGTTTTTAGATAAAGTTTACATTGATTCCTTGAGCTTTAGTTCATAGCAAGTAATTTTCTTAGAATGGGGCTGATTTCTGTGGATTGGCAAATTCTCTTCTCTTCATTTCCACTCCCTACTATTCTTTTAGATTCTGCTTGCAGAAAGACCAGCGGGGTTTTAAGAGCACAATATGCATGACTGCATCTTTTCCTCTAATGCATCTTCCCTAACAGTGGGAAAGAATGGCTCTCTCAGAATGTGCTCATCTAAGCTTCCAGTTCCCCAGGATCTTGGAAGGACTTCTGTGCAATAGCAGCTTCAGCATCTGCCACAGATAGCAGGCAAACTGGTGGTTGATTGGCAGAGCTAAGAAGAAGTAGATTTCCAGCACAGGGGCAATGGACTCTTCTTCAGAGATTTTAATTACAGCACCCCTCTAACACTTCTTTGAAACAGCAATAAATGTTTTAAAATCACCCATGAAAAGGATGGAGAGGGATTGACTTTCACCTTCTCCATCAATAAAAAAATGAGGGTGCATGAGATGAAGCTGGCAGTAGACAGGTTCAAAGCAAATAATACAATAAACTGTATTGTTTTATATGTTCATGGGTAATATGCTCATGCCAT
Organism: Elanus axillaris; assembly: GCA_026212715.1. Taxonomy (NCBI): domain Eukaryota; kingdom Metazoa; phylum Chordata; class Aves; order Accipitriformes; family Accipitridae; genus Elanus; species Elanus axillaris. The sequence goes on from JANZLQ010000008.1 coordinate 31,328,930, forward strand.
TCTTTGCCTAAAGACAGTATGGATGAAAGTTGTTCACATGGATCTAAGGAGAGACTACACAAGACCTTGGAAGAGAGATGTAGTAAAGGTCACTGACTAGACAAACCACATCAGGCTCAGGAAACCCCCCTGAGCTAAAAGAAAGTTGGACGCTGGAACCCATGGGTATTATCAGATGTGCTTGCCCTGGTCCTGCTGTTCTCCAAGAGAGTACCGGGGTAAGAATTGGCTTATGCCTGCAGCTGGAGATAAGTAAATGGGCCAAGTGCATGCCTGGCCTGAACCAGTCTGACCTCTCTTGTATTCTTAAAATAAGGCTTACTTATGAATCTTGGCCTACTCGCAGTCTTTGCAAAAATGAAAAAAATACTTTCAGTTCCTTCCCCTCTTTAAATTCAACCAACTAGAGCCAACCTTAGTCAGTCATTCTTGTTTGTTTTACTGCACTGTCAGTTTTGCTAACTCCATAGTCTGTGGTATGTCAAAGACTTTATGACATATGTTACTGAAATGCCTCTACCTCACCTGTTTTTCCTCACTTCATCATGCCCTTACATAAACCAAAATGCATTCATCTTTATCTTTTTTAGAAACAGTGTTGCTACCACTGTAATTTTGAGTAGTGACTTTTCCTGTTCCTTATGCTGGCCTTCAGATTCTCTCTACTACAGAGAGGAAATCTTTGAGCTCACCAAAGAAAAGTGCAAGAAAATTAACAGAAAATCCATGGGATAGTGTTGTTTACATCACAGTAATTTGGGAGGAGGAATTTCATTTTGATCCTTGTTAAGTGAATAAATCAAATCCACAAATCTGTCATGCCAAATCTGTAAATCATGTTCCAAAATTCAGCAAGCCAGGATCACAACCTTTGGACATTCTCAGAAATAATTTTCCTTCTCCTCCTTTCAGCTTGGGGAGTTGCCTTGATAGTAGGTTTATCCTCCGAAGTCACTTAACAAGGACAAGGAAATACAATGGGAAGTCTCTATATTTAGCAGAGATTAAGGTGGTCGATGCTTATGTTCAGGTCCCTGGTTAACTCAGAATCCTTCCAATTTTCAGTAGATAGGCATAGGTGAACGCAGCTAGAGCTCGAGGAGGAGGAGAATAGGAAGGGATGGAGGTATGCGGGAGGATCTAGAGACCATCATAGCATCCTTTCACCCTCTGCCTCCTGCTGCTGGTAAATCTGCACCTGAACAGCCAGTGCTTAAAAAAAAAAAAAAAAGCCTCTCTTGTTTGGCTTTTTACTTTTAACACCTCAGGTGTTGAGCAAATGAAGGCAAACCCCTGTGCCAGGGCTCTGTCTCTTTAACTTTGTATGTACACCAGCAGGCACAGTAGGAACCCATTCTGTTTTGAACATACTATACCATAAATGGCTGATAAATCAGAAAGGAAGGAATCCACATTTTCTATTACTTGTGTGGCCTCCTGGAATGATTAATACGTTTAATGAGTTCTATATGGACACTTTATTTAAATTAAATGTTACTTTTTTAACAAGACCACTTAAAATTAAGTATGGAAGTAGGGCAGCTGGTATTAAGGTTAAATTTACTATAGTATTTTAAAATAACACAATAAAAATACTATGCACCACATTTTTTGATGCCAGAGTTTTAGGGAAAGTCAAGCCACTGAAGGGGTGGAAGTCACTGGCAGAGCAGTTGGAACTGTAACCTACAGAATGCTGAACCTGCTTCCAATAGCTTTTTTTTTTTCTCTTTTAATGTCCTCATCTACTTTATAATAATGACTAGTATGTTCAAAATGGAAAAATCCATTGGGAGATGAAAAAGGCAATTTCATTTTTTCTCATTGGGTCCATGAATGAAAACTGTTAAGATGATAAGATGTACTAGTACCTAAGTTCTGACAGTGGTGCTGACCAGAAACAATCACTTCAGTTCACCAACTATCAGTGATTAGTTCTTGTTGAATAAATAAGCTTTCAGTGCAGTATGTTCTGATAATTTTTTTCTTACATGTTATGTACATCTACAGTTATTTAATTTAACTGATGAAAAATGAAGTGCTCTTTTGCTACATTTTAATTGAATTACATTTTCCATCTACACACAGTTTATGAACTATAATGGGAAGGCTGAATCATGTGGTAAAGAAAAGCCATTAAATTTTCTGTTGTAAAATGTAAAAATTGAAGAATCAGAGGTTAGTTATATAGATGATTAAATAAAAGTTGTACAGGCATGAAATAACAATCTGGATAGCAAAAAGAACTGTTATTTTGTAAAGAGGGTATATTTAGTTGAATAAGGGCCTTTAAAGTAAAAAAAAAATAAAAGTAAATGTAAAACCAGATCAAAATAGACCACGTAAGACAAGCTCTTTCTCTTTTCTGTTTTCAAAGGTAGCTAGAATTGATAATTTAACTCAGAGACACAAACCAAACTATGCAGCCTGCTGGTAACATGCACTTGTAGTTCTGGGTCCTAAACAAACACAATATGGGCCTTGCAAGTGCTTTAGAAAGCCCTGGTTAATAATCAGTTGTCCAGGAGTCCCCTCTGACCTGTGCCAGCCCTCCTTTGCCTTAGAACAAAACCCTGGCAGCCGCTGCTTGTATGAGCCATCGTGGTGCAGAAGCTGCAGCCCTTGCCACTGCCTCTGCCTCCCCTGGCTTGCTCCCTGCGCACAGCGAGGGAAACCTGCCTCTGCAACCTGGGGTCAGAGCAAATTAAATCAAGCTGGGCAGCTGAGTTACTGGGACCTGCCTCAGAATGAGGTAGAAGGAGATGACCTAGGGTTAGATGACCCTGACTATCAAGTGTGTTGCCTCGACAAATAGTAATTGCTTGACAATTGCTCTAGGCTTGGAAAACATATGTTATCATGTTCATGCTGTATCCACTGATAGAGGTTGTTTTCATTACACATACTGGGTATTTCTAACTCCATGGAACCTACTGATGTGTGAAAACACAGATAAGTTCAAACCAGAGGTCTCCAACTTGGAAGTCTGAAACTTGAAAGTCTCTCCTTTGTTTGAGTTACTACTTTTGGCTAGCGGATGTCTGTCTTTAACTTGAGAATCGGTCTATGTCCAGCATCTACAGTGGTCTTTGAAATGCTTTTTTTTTTTTTCTTGAATGGTGTCTTTGTTAGGGCTGGAGAAGTTTCAACGAAAGAGTACCTTGGTTTTGTGCTTGGTGAAGGCTATCGTTTTGTCTCCTTGTACAGGTTTCAGCATTAAGGCTGTGGACACATTAAAGAGCAGTCCCCACTCACAGCTTGGTGTTTAGGGCATGTGCAGAAGTTCAGCATTGATTACATGTTTTATACTCTGTAAGAACTTAAATTTTTTGATCTGTACTGTAACAGAACTTCCTTTAGACCTACTGTCTACAGTTACTGTTTCCTCCCTGTTCAGCAGAAGTTTTAGTTATAATATAAACATGAGCCTCATTCAGTTGAAAAAGATTCTATTTTCTTTGAAATAAAGTATTCCTTTTTCTGAAAAGCTGTTGAGTCTTTCCCTGAAATAATCTTACCTTTTTATGTTTTTCCTTATACCTTAACACGTGTCTGCTTAAGCACTGAGAAACTTCTCAGTCCAAGAAAGGCTGTAGAGAGATGTAAAAGATGATAGGAAATTTTGGGGAGGGGGGTACAGATTGCTAAAATTAAAAAAGGGAAGGGGAGGCAGCATTTGATGTATAGCACTTGTGTGGGATGAAGTGGTTCGAGAGGTGTAAGCTTGCTGTATTAAAGCAAAGGGGGCAGGAGTCTGTCAGGGGTCAGTACATGGTCACTCATGATCTCAGGGCCATAGAGAGGTAGAATCCTTGTGAGATGGTTTGCAAGAGAATGTGTGGGCCTTGATTCATTCATTTACACAGCATCCGAAATTAAATAGGGTGCTGCTTTCTTATTTGGTGAAGACTTTAGTCATCCAGCTCAGCATCTTCCATTAAACTTCTTATCTTTCCCCCCATTTTCATGAGCCTCTTGCATACTTCCAGCAGGCTCTCCCTCTAGAATGGTGAATCTTATGGATGCGAAAAGGGCAGTTTCGCTACTACTTGTAAATTTGTTGTCATATGACACAAGCTGTCATTATTTTAATTCTTGCTTTCAAATGAAATGTCTGCCAGTCTGTATGCTGAAATTGTGTATTACTAACAACTACGACAGTAATACCTAGATGTAATATACAGCTTTTTATCTATAGATCTCAACCTGGAATGAGACTTTGTTCCTTTTAAAACTCACAGTGCTGAGGTAGAAGCAGCTGAAGCAAGATTAAACCCCATTTATACCTTCTCACCGCTGGGCCGCTTGACCGATGATACCGTAATGCTAGAGCTCTTCCAGCACTGGCATGACCCTGACTCACAGCCCAGCATCTGTGCAGAGCTTTGTGCAACCCCTCCCACTGCACCCAAAACTTCCCCTTTTCCAGCAGGAGGAGGCTTGTGGCTTCCTTCCACAATTCCTAAAGAAGGATCCTTCCCTGGAGGTGAGATACGAAGCTTTCAGGGCCCTTTCCCAGTCAGGTCTTCTTATCTAATGTGAGGAGTGTGGGAGACTGGTGAGGATTTCAATCACTATAATTTTCGGTTCTTTTATGTGGAGGTAGGATACAGGATGAGAGCTCCTTTAAGGGAGATCTTCCTAGCTGGATTAGGTTTTTGACATTGAGGAGGCACTGCTGAATTCCGGAGGCACCTTGCCTCTGGAACTATGACTTTTGTATTTTGAAAAGACAAATACACAGGTGAGCAAAATGTTGCTGAACACTTACTTCAGATCTTAGGCTGGTTTAGACTTTTTATAACCTTACTATATGTAGCCTTGGGACATCCTGTAAGCATTATTTTGTCTCTTAGATTCAGGGAGAGGGAGGACAGTTTTAATTGTCCCTCTTAGAATCGAAAAGCCATTGGCAAAATTATGAGTTGGGGACAGGATTACAGCCCTCGTTTGAACTCCCTATCTGAACCTTGGCCAAAACACCATCTATCTTGCACCTCGATACGGATTTAACATCAGCTGTATGATTAAACTTGAAATGTCTGTAGGAACAGTAACTATCAGTCTGCACTTAGATGGTGGGATGAAAGAAAGAACAATTATGTTCTTTAAGGTGTTAATCCAGTTTATTTAAGCATGTTCAGAAAATGATGCCAAGTTGCCTGATTTCTTGTGTCATTTATTTACAGGTCCACTTTACCTGCAGTGCTGAGCTATCGTGATAGTTTATATTTTATGACTTGCGGCAAGCATGAAGCTTTCAAAACCATGTGTCAAAGGTAAGTTAGTTCAATAATATTCTTATTTCTATACATCCCTGAAAATACCATATATTTACAGGGGAAGTTTTCATCACTTAATTGAAGGCTCAGCTCTGACAGTAAGTCACAGTCCTGAGTGAAGGACGTTGAGAAGCAGTGTGCGCTCCTGCAGGGAGCTCGGAGAGAGGTTTTCTCCCTGCGATCCCCAACACACTGAGGAAGTGTGTGTCCTGCACCAGCTCTTAAAACAGTACAGCCTCATCCTTTCCTTACAGCTTGCAGGGCAGGGGTGGGGAGTAAAAGTGAAAGGATAGTAGCCCAGATCCTCCTTCCCATTTTGGGTCTGGTTTTCCCTGCTGAGTGAGGAGAACATTGGTTGTGCATGACCATTATGGGAAAGGACCCTTTGCTCTCAGCCTTCTTAGTTCTTCTGACATAGGCCAGGTTTAATCTAGTCCACGTTAGGAGAAATGAAGTACCCTTACAAGTTTATAATGAGCTTCCCCCTCATTTTCATTTTCCCTCAGTGGTATGTAAATCATTGCTTGTAAGGGATAAAAATCCAAAGGAGTTACAAAACTGAAGTGACTGCACTAAAGTGGAGCTCCTTCTAGTTAGTCTGCAGTGTCCATCGCACTGTTTAGTGTTGTAAAACTGAAACGAAATAAACTCCAGAACGAAAGAGACTATCTAATATTTCTCTACCCAACTAATAAAATTGACAAACTGAAGTAGATTACTAAATAAATCTTTACAAGCAAGTATAGACAATGTTCAAGTCAGGAAATGGGTTTTTGGAGTTTCACATGTGGGTAGGGATTTAAAAGTTACCCAGATGTAGTATTTAATAGATTTAGCTTGGAAAGACTACCAAAATTAGTATTTAGTCAGTAGTTGTGACAGCCAATCAGTACACTGTCATACAGTGAAATCTTTGTGAAGTTTATTATAAGAAAAGATGTTCATGCACACACCACGTTCAGGCAGAAACAAGGATACTGAGAGTCCTGAAAAGGTACAGTGGTTTCGATATTCTGTTTTGCCAGCTAGTGTTGCCTAGTTTCCAGCATGTTTATTTTTTACTTCTTTGTGCAGTCTAAAAAGTGTATTTCTCATCTGATGAACGACTACTGAGTTCCTGATTTCCATTCCTCTTTTGCAAAAGATCTATTTGTAGATGTAATCCATGCTGATAGCACTTTTAGTCTGTGCTAGGTGTATCTTGTGTACACCTTCAGTACACATTTTAAAGTAATGCCCTGATGAGCTGGTATCGTCTATAGATATGTAGCATTAAGAATGTTCAGTGTACACACAGAAAATATTCATGAAAACTACTACAATACTTTAAAATATTCTGAAAAATATATTACTTTTATGAAGTATTAATGCCAAACTTGGGAAAATAATACTTCATATTTCCAGACACTAGAAATGAAACCTGCATAAAGATTCCTCTAACAGTGCTATTTCTCTTCAGTTAGAAGGGTCATGCCATCACTGGCTAGCTGCTGGAAGGAAGAGAGAGTTTTCTTTTCTTTCTCACTTTCCATAAAACACTAGTTACTATAAAAGGATAGCTGGAGCTGTGCTGCTTTCTTCCTGTGCCTCAGGCTCCATTTTTAAAAACTTTTTTTTCTCCCCCTGCGTCTTATCTATCGTGAATAACTACTGCGCTTTCCTGTTGTTAATAGTTTTGTCATATGGCTGCAACAATATAAAATGGACATTTTGGATAACTTAAGAGCTGGGTACAGGCTTCTAAAAAGCAGTTAACTGGACTTGCATTCTTGTTAGTTATGCATGGCTGCTGCTTGTTAAAGTGCTACTGTGCAAAAGCTGAAACACTGGAACTGCCTGCTTGCAGAACCAGGAAGACTATGCCGTCTGTATCAGTCAAATTTCCACACCTAAATTAGTAAGACACTCTACAACTGGAAAGATAGAAATGTGTTTAGAGTTTGAAATGAAAGCTGTAGAAATTCATAGCACAGGCCTTTATGGTCACTGGAGAAAAGGGCTTGTTATTAGGAATTACAAGGCTGCATTTTTTTAAATGAGCTAGGGGGTGAAGTACAGAATTACAGTACAAAAAAATGAGAAAGTATCAGACACCAAATGGTACAGTCAGAATGGTCACAGATACAATACTACAGGAGAAGTTGACTGATAATCTCTTTCAGGTATGAAAAGGGAAAGGAATGGTCGTTCAGATAATCATATGCTAAATTACTAGTGTATGTTATTCGGGTAATCAAAGGAAAAGCAGGCTTAGATAAGTTAATAATAAACAAGCCTTATTTTTATAAAGCCGAGAAAAATATCTTGATCTTGCAGACCTAAAAAGCCTTTGTACTGTAACATAAAATGAAGTAAAAACTGCATCCTGTATGTATTAGAATACAGGTTTCAGCCTCCCAATGAGTTAATACAGTTTCACTTTTCTTTGTACTCTAGTAACCCAACTCTAGTTTCCAGTGCTTTTTGATCGTTAAACCTGAAGGGGCTATTAATGTGAGGAGATGTGTATGCGTGTGCGCATATATATATATGTATGTACCTCCTTCCTTAATGGATTAATTTAAGACATATAGGTAATACAGAGAAAGTATGCTCCTATTTTATTTGCTGAATGCTAACACCTTTACATGTGGGATATTGAACTGACATTTGTTTATCATCTCCGGGAGTGTGGCAGATCTGCAGAATGACTAATACCAATCCCAAGGCCAGAAACTGAGAGCAAAGTGGGTCTGAGGTACACAAAAACTTAGCTCATGGTGATGGGAGCTGGCTCCTGTTCCTGTGGCTCAATCTACAAGCCACCTCCCTACCCAAGCTGCTTTTCCAATAACACATCTATTTTCCACCTAATGCCTCTACCCGCCTTTTGTTTTCAGAAGACGGACAGTGTTGGGGTTTGCTTTATACCGTTGCTGCTTTGATTTCTCTCTGTGACAAGCTCCAGAGCTGCAGAAGCAGCCTGGCAGCAGCGCTCGAGCCCCAAGAGCCACAAAACATGGGGAGCCCTTGAGCCGGTTACAGCTCTTGGTCACTGGCCAAGCCATTGCTCGCAGAAGTTAGCATGCTCAAGTTGACATTGATCCCTCAAGGGACGAGCTACCAGCTAAACAAAACTGGAGCACAGGGCTAGCCAAGCATAGATTCTCTGTGACCCTGTGTCAGGACCTGTGATCCTGTTGTAAAAGCCAGCTATGTTACCTCCTTGCCCTCCGAGACTCCCAGGGAATCCCTAAGTACATGGAGGGGTGGGGGGT
>JANZLQ010000008.1:31372614-31394586 GCA_026212715.1 Elanus axillaris
CTAGCGAAGAGGGGGGGGGAGTGATAGAACGACTTGGTGGGCACCTGGCGTCCAGCCATGGTCAACCCATCACACATCATCGTGGTCATCTTCCAGTTGATGAGTCCAGCCAGGTTTATCTTCTCCTCAGCCATTTCTAGAAGTGCTACTGCAAAGGACTATTTGCTTACTTCAATATGATGCTCCACCAAAACTTTTCTGGGAATCAGAGGGAAATTTGCTTGAAGAAAAATAGGAGAACAAGCTCCAAGACTTGGCTGTGAGCAGCACATTAAAGTGGGAATTCATTCTATGTTTTTAGAATTTATAATTACAACAAAGTGATGTAAAATGATCATACTGTAGGCAGCCATGTCTTTTTCAAGATGTTATTTAACTACAAATGTCACAATGCTTTTCTCGTGAACAGTATCAAGAACTTGATTACCAAATGAGCAAAAATAGTATATAAATTTAGAATTAAAAACTTTATTCTAAAATAGCTAAAAGCTGTAATCTTGGGTTTGTGTAAAACCTGTATTAGTGTTTTCTGACTTTCTCCGTATTTAACTTTGAAAATGTAGTGGTTAGAAAGTATGAAAGTATTGTGAATGTGACTAGTTCATTATGTGCTTTATTTTTATAGGACCTAGATAACAGGTGGTGATGATCTCCAACAGGTTTTTTATACAGTAAAGTATGAGATTTAGGAAAAATTATTTCTCTGGAGTTTTTACGTTTTTTTTTCCATATTTTTAGTTAAGTGAAATCATATAAAATTTTGTTTAGTCTTTTTTGCTTTTTAATTTTAGTGTTTTATTTTATTAATTTTAGAAGAAATGCATGTGCCCAGAAATAGACCTCCTGGGTCATTTTAGAGCCCCTGGGGATCCCACCTGGCCTCTCACTGCCAGTTCAAAGGCATGGGTCTCCTGTAGGTCCCACATTATATCTGCCAGCCCTGCATAGATATCCTGGATACTCCAGGGTATTCCAGCAGGCATTAGGTACCTTCTTTTAGGCATCTGAATTTCTCTTTTAGATAAATGCTGTAAAAGATAATATGCCTCTACAAATTCTTAACAAAATTAAAGATAGCACAGCTGTGAAGGTAATTCCACCTAAGGTGTTTTATTTAAGTTTAACAAGACATAGAGGCAGGAAAGTAATTTCATATCTAACAAGTACAGAGTTATTGTGTTTAATGGGATGCTATCAAGAGTCTGTTTTGAATTATGGCGGCGGAGCCGAACCTGTGCATGAGCTGGGAGCTGCTATTGCTCAGGGTACACACCACGAAATGTCCTGGCCAGAAATCTGGGGCTTCTTATCAGGAAAGGAGTGGTCTGAGGTTCCAGGCTGTTGGGAGTCTGGCAAAAGTAAGCTTAATTCCTCCATTTTGGGCATGATGCAGCAAACTAATTTCACTAAAGAAAGCGGTAATTTCAGGTACCAAGGCACTCAGAAGGAATTAGAGAAATACTTGCATTAATTTTGTAGGCAATTAGAAATCTATGTTAATCAGGTGCATTTTTGATGGTCTACTGAATCAGAGGGAAGTTAAAAACCTTGAATATATTAGTTAGTGTAGTTATGTATGACTTGTACAATGTGGGGTTGAGCATTACTAAATTGTTCTTTTATAACAAGAACTATTCGTTGTATATAATATATAAAAATATATTGTTTATGTATAAAATATATAACTCATCTTAAAATGAGTTAACTCTCACTTAAAATAAAATTAAAGCTATTGGAAGGTAGCAAATTCTGGATAAAACTAACCACAGGCATTAATTAGGATCAGAGAACACTTTCCTGTGAGCTCTTTTAAATCAGTCACTAGCATTATGCTCGGGAGGAATTTGGACTACTTTTTCAGAAGTTTAAAAAATGAAATTGTTACAGGAAAAAGGCATGACGTAGGGTGACTTACAAAACAATCATAAAATCTGATTTAGTAGTGTACAATATTAATTCTATAGTTTGCAAATGAAGCAGAAGAACTGTTTTCATGTACTTTTTTTTTTTTTTTTATGTCTTTATCAATCTTTTTCAGGATGAACCCCAAAGGCATGGCTGCAGTGGTTGTTTGAAACAAGAAACAGATACCCTCTTGGTGTCATTCATTTCAGTGATCACTGGGAATCTGAGCCTGCATGAAGGTGGAGGAAGACTCCTACAGAGAACTGGGAATGGTTTGTCCCTTAAAAGGGTATAATGGCATTTTTAATGTTTTTACCAAATACCAGGGCATGTGATAAAAGTTTATGGATCAGGAATTAATTGAAAGATTGTGAAATGGGAAAGAATGCACATTGCGGGAAGCCTTGGATAGCTACAACCTAAGCACCCTGAAATTTGTGACCAAGCCCACAGAGTATCTCTGGAGTTATTGGAACCATCTCAGATGACTGTTATTTTTGATATAATTTACCAGCCCCAGTAAGCTCTCCCAGCCAGACTGGGAAAAGATGTTCTTTTATTAATGTTTGTCCAGGGAACTAAAGTGTATTCTGGGTAGTGAAACATTTAGTTTATGGAATTAGCTACAGAATTCAGATTTAAAAAAAAAGGCAGCATGAATTTGTACCTGGGAGGTGGTACATGTTCTAAAAAATGCTGTTCAGAAGACAATGTGTTTATATCTAAAGTCCGTTATCTGAAACATCAGTTTATGGTTTTATATGTATGAAATAACACATCTGTATGATGAAACATGAAATGTACAATTAAAATAATGTCTATAAGTTTAGAACTATGTAAATATTATATAAATTATACGTGTAAGCATTAAATAAACTATTTAATTTCTAGAGGTTACATAAAACACTTCAAAATTTTATACAGTCTTTCCACCCCCCCTAATTTTTAATATAATTCCAGTTTTAGAGCTAATATGTCTATTCATTTTTTAATATTTGTAGTTGCATTAAATTTTACCGAAGAATAATTTAGTTTGGGGAAATGATTACACTTTATCCCAACTGTGGTTTGTGTTGTTTGAACAAGAAGTCCCTGAGTATTTGTCCCAAAATACCAGTATTTTTACTCCACTGGCAGCTGTATATTTGTGGTCACCCTACAGCAATGTGTGCAAAGAATGTACACAGTGGCAGTGCCTCTTCCAGAGAGTACCAGGAGGAAAACTGGATGTGGTCAACCCACACATAATTTTCTCTTCTTAGTGGAGGTCGCATGTAGACAGCACTTAAACGACACTTTTTGTTTCTGGATAAGATGAAGGTAAGGGATAGAAACCATTCAAAAGCCATTGCTTGTATTCCCTGAAATGGGCTGAAAATAACAGCTCTTCCAAGACATATCTTTACACTGAACATACGCAGAACTGTGTCATTATTAATTCTGAAAATGTGTTTACAATGGTTAGGTAAAATATTTGGTTACTATTTAAATATTTTGATGTATTATAGCTCATACATGAATTTTATTTAACTCATACATGTCTACTGCACTTAACAGTTCCAATTTAAATAATGGTTTCATTAAGGTTTTTAGTGATACAAATTAATAACAAAAGGCAGTTAATACAGAGTGCAGTTATGAGACCAAAATACATGTGGTTTAAATTTAAAGAATTAAATGTTAGCATTTCCCTATAGAGAAAGGTTATTTGGGCAGTGGTGTACTGACATTATCACCACCCACGGAGAAGGGGACCTGTTGATCCTATTGGTTAAGCAGAAATTCAAAAAAGGAAAAAATGCAGGTCTAGAGCGTTTGCTTGGTGTAAGTGAATCACACAGGAAAAATGCTGATACCCAGAGTCATCGTAGTGACCTTCTTTGATGGTTAGAAAGAGAAATAAGCCTGCAATATTTTTGTAAAGTTAGAGGGTTTAGGTTGCTTGCTAGGTAAAATTGGTCTTGGTTATTAATATAGTGGAAAATTAAATGATGACCATGGAAATATGATAAGTGCTGTTGTAAATTAGACAGGAATAATTTTCTGTGGCCATTAAGAATGATAATCCAATGTGTTAACCATTGGGCTGAAGGGCTGCTAAGAAAATAAATGTGGCAAGCAGATAAAATAAAAGTATGTTTAAGTAGCTGTTTCTTCAAAGCTTCCTTCAGGAAGGTGTTTCTGGACACTGCCATACTGCTTCTGACAAATCATGTCTGTTAATATACAGGTAAGCAAAGAGCATTCATTTAGCAGTAAACAGTGCTATCTGTACCTCTGGATTCATGTTTTAGCAAACCTTTGTAATAATTTTATTGGACCTAGTTAGAAACAAATCTACTAAAAGTAACAATTACTAATTTGCCACTATTTAATGTTAGTTTAATCTGACAACTCTGGGATGGCTTTGCCTGTTATTCCTGGAAGAAACTACATAAAATTGGATGGTTTTGAGTAGTTTTATCCAGACATGGGACTGTACAGAAAAGTTGAGTCTCAACATTGCTGCATGTAGGGAAAGCTTATCTCTGACCCTCACTCTGACATCTTGAACACGGGCTGAGCTACACCCCAGGCTACCAGTACTCTGAACTTTGGCTTTTGAAATTTTCTGGGTGAGGTATAGTTTCAACATGAAAAGTCAAAATATGGTGGTTTACAATCAGTTTTGCTTTGTTTGAAGATAAAACTCAAAGCAAAACTCCTGGGGCATAGAACTGTATGAAGCAAAACGTCAGAAAGTTAATACAAAAACGCTGCAAACTGAACAAGCTAGTTTCACTCAGCTCTTGAAATAACCCCTTTTTGCAAGTTCACTTTTCAATTGCAGATGTGCAAGATGTCAAAATGAGTTGGTTTCACTACCCCATGGCACAGATGAATGCCGCAGCTCTAAAGCATCACCCTCTGTCTGAGCAAAGTCTCCCTCTCTGTCTCGGCTGATACTTCAAGGGACAAAATTTTCTCAGCCTCAGGCTAGTAACATTTACCTTTCATTCATCTGTAAAACAAGGGATTTGGGTTAAGAGCCAAATCCCAGCCCATATGTTTTTTATAGTTGTATCCAGCTATGAACTCATTTCCCAAATCTCTAACAATGCTCTAAATGGCACCCAGTCCCAAAACGGCAGGAGTCACTTCACCTCTGGGAGGTCATCCAAGGATTCATGTGTTTCAAGTTTTCTTGATTTTCTGGTATTTTCAGGACACTGAACGCCTGCTGCTCTTCCTTGCTGGTATGGGACCTGCAGGTGCTCATGCCCTTGTGAAGATCAGACCCCTCCTTCCAAGGCACTCATTTATGGTGAAGCAACAAATAATCTTCTGCTCTGCTTTTGCTTTTTGTAAAATTTCAGTGCAACTGGATTGAAACAAACCTCTGAACTGCACTGAGACAGAGATACTTTTAGCAGAGCGTTGTTGAGTTTGTATGAGTTCGGACTGGTCAGAGCTCCTTTGTTTGCTGGGCAGCTGATCCATTTTCTTTCCCCCAAAAAATATTGAGGGACTGAACTGAGCTTCCAAAATTATTACTGACAGAGAAGCAAGACCTCAGCAGCAGTGGGGCTAAGTCAGCTTCTAGATGTAGATCTCAGACTTTCACAACTTGGTTGAGAAGAACTAGAGTGATGTTCAGAATTAAAAAAAAAAAAAAGATTATCAGACAATCAGTGATCTTGTGTGCATATAGTTTGCTTATTCATATGTCAAATGTTCATGGTGTAATAGTACCTAGGAAAGTGCAGAGTGCAAGGGGAATGGCTGATTTTGAAGGTTTAAGGGTATCTTGAAATACAGTTCACAGAGTTACATAAAGATTATTGTGAGTGGAATGTACAATATAATAGCATACCTCTGCACAAGAGTGAATTTTATATGGTGTGAGCATATGTTATTGAAAAATACCATTGGGCTGTTGGTGGAACGCAAATATTATGTGACTCTGAATCTCACTTGGTATTTTAAACCATGAGAGTTTCAGATTTGAGTCATAGTAACTTATAAGTAGGATATGTATATGCATATAGAGCACACAAGCTATAAGCAAGGCTTCTGTCTTGGGGTTATTTTCTCCTCAAATTGCAGATTTGGTTCTCTGTTATTGCACATCATTATAGCCTCAATGAAAAGTCAGAAGTCAGATTAGGTGCTTCCGAATTTTTAAAAGAAACCTGAACTAGAAACCTTTACATTCTTCTGTTTTCTTCTCTGTTTGGCCACTTTGATTTTCAGAACCCTTGGTGCATGAAATCATGTTACACTTTTCTTACACCTGTGCTTCTCCATGGTGCTTCCTGCATGGAGCTGGCATCAGAATTTGTCCAACCTCTAATTTACCCCATCAGAGCACTCAGCAGCAGCTAATCTTTCATTAGAGGCAGAAACTTTCCTAGCACTGCTCAAAGAGCACCTTTAACCCAAGATCTTCATTGGGGAACTCCTCTAGTCAGAGCAAGAGCTGGAGAAGATGGCACACGAGCGCCTGCTAGTAGCCCCAGAGGCACATGTGGGAAAAAGTTCTTTTTCTTCTCTTTTTTTAACTTTAAATTCAGCACTTTGACTTAAAACATGCATCTAGGCAAGCTATGCAAAGAGTGACTTGCTGAACAGAAGACTGTAAGGTAGGATTAAAGACTCTGCTTAAGGGAAACTCTGCTTCAGCCTAGAGGACAATCCCACCACAAAATAAAATTAACTTTAAAAGTAATGAGATTTTCCACTGTTAACTTAATAGCAGCAAACCACATGTTCTAAACAATGTTTTAAATTTTTTTTTTTTTGTATAAGGACTCATTTTTAGTAACAAACCCCAGACTATTAGCCCTGCCATTTTTCCACTGCTGGAGGAAAACGTGGACTATTGCTGAGTTGTACGGTGAATATCTCAGAGATATTTGAATCTGCCACCAATAAAAAGGCCTCTAAAATGCTAGCGTAGAGGAACCAGTTCAAGGTAGAGGAAATGGAAAAAAATGGGAAAAAGAAGAAACATCTCTTTGGATCTTTAGCTCTGTTATTTTTTTTAGATTATATTTCTTCTGGGTTCCCAAAATCTTCAGTAACAAACAAGTTTTCTTTTAAAAAGTATTAAGTTATCAAAACATTTGCCAGGTCCTAATATTAAATCCTAGCAGTCAGCAATGTTTAAGTTCAGCCATATCATTTTGCTGAGTAAGTCATGCTAAAATGTAAAGTTTTCCCCTAGAAATGATCTTTCCAAATGAGATTGATATTGTGAGAAAAAAAGAAAAAAGAGAAGGATGCCTTCATCATGAGGAATTATGGAATTAATTTTCTTTATACACTCTGTTTGCACAAGACATTTTTGTTAACTCTTAATAAAAATACCATTCAGCTGCTACTTTCATTGTTTTTATCCTGGGACCAATACAACATTGTCATTATTGGATATAAAGTGCTGTAAAAACAAATCTAATTTGTTAAGTTTATTTTGATAAGAAATAAATATAAAGGTAGTGCATAGTTTGTACAGTGCTGCTATCATAGGACTCCTGGGTATAATTTATATAAAGAAAATAAAAAAGCATACATAACTTTCTAGTTGATTTCCTTTAACAGGGCTAATTGAAAACAGTTTCTGTTATTTAAAAGTAATTTATTTTAAATATACTTTTAAAAACAGAGTTCTTATTGATATCCATTTTAAGTATAATATTATCTCAGTGTGGGATACAAGTAAAAGGTCAAATCTTGTAGGAGTATTTTCTGTATGACTCAGTTCTGATCATAGATAAACTTATCGGGGAAACCAAATTAGTTAACCTTTTCAGTACCAAAAGCTTGTTTTAACAGGCCACGATGGTTTCTTTCACAAATACAGAACTTCAAAGCTCATACTTTTGTTCTGAAACATGAAAAAGAGAGTGATAATTTCTGTTTTCTCTATCTGATAAAAGGCAAAGGCTAGTGATTTTAACATGAAATTAGTCTTGTTGAGATTCAGTATATAGGCACAGTAAGCAATACGTTACTAATTTTCAGTCAAGAGCTGTTGCGCATAGTGGTACAGCAACAAAGAGACGCAATTTCTTTACTTTGATTATGCCTTTAATTTATGGACATTGTTAAAGGATATATTTTTTCTTGTCCAGTAGCGTAATGCTTCTGTATGGCTTTGATTACTGGAGCACTGAAAGACGCTGTATGAACAAAATGGCTGTATGCGGCATATCTCTAGGAACCAGCCTCTTTCCATATTGCTTGATAGGTTGTTCAATTCCTGGCCGGTTAACTGGTTTGTGACATTTCTCAGAAGTGCCTTCAGCTCTGCTTCCTTCATTGTTTCCATCACAGCAGTGCCAACGCCACAATGACTTGGGTTGCTTTGATACATGCAGTCCAACTCAACACTGGAAACTGCCCTTCCTTCCTTAAGCCAAATCCAGAGAGAATGAAAGGCTTTAATGGATTTCAGATCCGGGACCACACTCACGTCTGAGAAAAATGGTCTCACATGTTAAGGAGCCAAAGGCCTCTTTGTGACGGTGCAATCTCACGTCTATCAGTGTGATTTTGCGTGGTGGCTGGGGGACGGTTTGACTCGCGGGGGGTTTGCCTGCAAACTCACTCCTGCCACCTTCACTCATTTTGCACAGTATTTACTCTCACCAACCTGTGTGAAGAAGTTGTGCTACAAGGGATTAAGAGTGGTGAAGTCTTTCTCCAAATAGCTGCCGGAGAGCTACATTTCAGACTTGATCTGGTGGAGAACTCTGGAGAGGCAGATATTAATGGTATTTCTCATATTCAGTGAAGCAAATGCATTAAAAATAGCCAAGGGTGAAGGTATCTAGAAATCTGGTCTTGAAGGTCAGAGCATGTACAGTGCTAGCTGAAGCTGCAAGAGTATGCTGGTTCTGCACAGCAAAAAGTAAAAGCAAAAATCTGTAAGGCATGTCCCAAGCTGAACTCAAATAGGCTTGAAGGGGAAATTTTGCCAGCCCTGGGCATATGCAGTGAAACACTTGTCTCCTGCTGGCAGTGGCAATGAACTTTTTTTTTCTTCCATAATTTACAAAATATGAACAAGTAGGTAGTTAAAGCATTTAAATTCTTCCACGAATGGAAGAATTTTACATGGTATTTTCTAAGCAGAAAAATAGCTGGTGCTTGGGGAATTACTTTGTCACTCTCACAAAATGTAATTTCATCCAAACAGCCAAAAGAATGCAATTATCTGGGTAGATAATGCAGCACGCTCTGCACCCATGGGCAGACAAGATAGCCTTTTATTCCATGAACAAGAGATGATTGCTCTGGAAAATTCGCTGGGTCACTTTTAATTATTAAAAGAGCAAATTCATGGTTTCTTCGTGGACTAGTCACACTGTATAGTATTTTCCTTTTTGTTCTATTTAAATTTAGATTGGTTATTCATACTTCCTGGCAGTGGTTATAAGAGGAGGATGACTGAGAATTTGGTAGGTGAGTTAATCTCATTTTTACTGTCTCTCTAGAGCCACCCACTTTCCCTTCATATGACTCGACACCAAAAAGTCCTTACAAGTTTTGCAGAATGAGACCAAAGTACCTATCTCCTGTATCCCTCCATCTTCTCTTCTGCCCTGTTTTTTGCTACTCCCCTTTTTCCTTCTGCACATTTCTTATTTCATAGCCACGCTCACCATCCGGACACTCGGGTCACCTCCACAGATGCCTCCTGCCTGCAGATGTCTGGTGGGATTGATGTCATCTGAGGCCAGGGAGTCAGTAGAGAGGGACTCAATGGGGTGAAGCCCTGAGGTCCCCAGCAAAACCCCATCTCCAGCCCCACACCCTGAAAATGAGCATGCTCTTAATGTCA
Source organism: Elanus axillaris (assembly GCA_026212715.1). Classification (NCBI taxonomy): domain Eukaryota; kingdom Metazoa; phylum Chordata; class Aves; order Accipitriformes; family Accipitridae; genus Elanus; species Elanus axillaris. The sequence continues at coordinate 31,382,345 of JANZLQ010000008.1, forward strand.
GTAAGGAACAGTTCAAACATGGGGACTACTGGATTTGATAATGGGTGAGCACAAACTGGTGTTGAAGCCATTCTCCCTGTTGAAGTGTTATAGCTCCTTCCCCCTACAGTGGGTGTCGGGGGGCATAATAACATATAGGTTCGTACCACAGCCCCACTTTCAGTCCGAGTGCTTAGAGAGGTTGTGTATGGGTCTCCTCTCTTCTATTTGGCCAATTAATTTTGAGATATTTGTTGCATTTGGCTCCTTTGGCCATGGAGTTCAGCCACTTTTCAAAGGGGAAAGGCACAGACATGCACACGCCGACACTGAAACTGCCTAACAAAATAGGTCTAAGTTACAGACAACAGAGACATCTTTTTGGTTTTCTTGCACTAGTGGTTACACTAGCCTTCGGTAAGGATTTTCAGTGGGGATTTTGCCCCAGATGTGCTGTCTCTAAATCTTTATCTTTCTGACTTACACTGAGAGAGGATTGCAACAGACCTGCGATGTGCTACCAGTCTCCTTGTCCGAGATAATGAGGATAAGGGAGATTGTAGATGGCTCAGTGCATCTTGTAAAAGATATATTAAACAATTGTCCTGCGCTAAATTTTCCTGGTGCACCTCAGCTTCTGAATTCTGCTGTACACTCTCCAACACTTCTGCTCCTAAAAAAATCTCATTGGCCCAGGCCTTTTAAATAAAGCACCACCCAAATGTAGCATCTCTAAAGTCACTATTTAGCGAGCAGCTGGGGAGGCCGTACCTCTCCCCACTGCCGCCCTGGGTTGCGGGTGTTCGGGGTGCCCAGGGCTCCCTCTGGTCCTGAAGTGATGACACAGCTTCACAGCTCCGCGCTTTGCTCAGCAGCTCCGCACACACTCCCTTTGCTGCTGTAAGCTGATGATGAGCATGACTGTCACGCTGCCGGGCTCTCATCCTGCTTGGGGAAACAGTTTCCAGGTTTTAGTAGTCAGAGTTGGAGAACTTCAATGCCTAGCAGCAATAGTTTTGAGCTAGAGGAAGGTTATTTTTTTTTCCCCAAATATATGTGTTGGTTTTGGGAAAGATATTACCTCTTTCCACAAGCCTTACCTCACTTACGGCCCTAGACTGTGCTGGCTGTGACAACAAACAGTAAAAGTACCTTTGGCTTTTTATTTTCTTTTCCATTTCAAGCCCTCTAAATTCTATGCTGACATTCTCACTGCTAGCTGAAGATCAGTGTATCTCACAATATTCCTGACTTCACGTGGGACACGTGGCATGACATTGATGAGGATGACCAGAGCAGTGTCATGTGGATTACACCTGCAGCCAGGTATGAGGAGTGAAAGTTGCAGTGGCTGCCAAAGGACGAGTTCATAAAGGAGTTGAACACTTTGGATCAAAAATGGGGAGCTGTGAGTGTTTTGAAAAGGATCAGGGCTTGGAGAGTTCTTTTGGCTTCAGCTTCAGGCAAAGCTGGAGCATCTCTCACTGACAGAGAAATCGGCCTTTTTGACTGAAGTGATAAACAATTGATTGAGGGTTTCTGCTTCCCAGTGCCTCGCGTTCCTGACTACGGATATCCATTGTTAGTGATTATGGACCTGAAACCTTTCCACAATTACTGTGGTTGCTGTTCTGCAAGTCGGAAGCAATAGTGAGGTACGATCACTGAGCGTGGTCCTGTCGTGTCTGTGGGTTGTGTGCTCTTCTCTAAACCTTGAATAAAGACAGTGTCTCACCACAGCTGATTTTTCCCTGCAATATTTTCTCTTTAATAAAGCTGAAGCCATACAATTCACCCATTGCCCTCCCACTGCATTTTTATGTTCTGAGGATGAAAAAAATCAATGTTTGGTTTTTTTTCAACTGTGGGGGGTTGATATATATGCTTTTAATGTGCTCTTTGACTTACTACCCAGCTGCAGAAACTGCTCCAGTATGCAAGTACAGGAGATGTGTTTATGTGTCTGGTCATCTCTGGAATGTGTAGCCATGGAGTGAAAGGCTGGGAAACTCTTGCAGGACGGCTGTGCCAGCGATGACCTGCCAGCACTGACAGCCTGATCTCTGATGGTGGAGAGGGAACATGGACGCCTCCACAGCACGGAGGGTCTCTGGCACACGTGGAGCACGGAAGCTGGAAGGATGCTCTGTACGTCTCCCGGTGTTTGCTTGAGCGTCTTAGTGCCTTACAGCCGGCAGTCAGCAGTTTGTAGGATTGGGCTTCTGCTGGCTGAAGCGAAAAAAACCCTAATTTGTGCAGGATTTCTGTCTGTGCTAAAGGCCTACTAGAAAACTGTCGAAATTAAAATGATCACACATGTCCTTCAGCTTAGGAAAAGAGAGCTCTAAGTGAGAGCATGTGTGCTCTGACTCTTGGGCTGAGAAAATGTCAGTCTGATGTGCTTGGGAAGTTCATATTGATACAAACAGGGAGCCTCCCTGCTGCCCACAGATTTCCCACATAAAAGTCCTACTGGTAGCCGTGGGAACTTAGCAGCAGCCACGCTGTGGCTAAAGTCACCACTCTAAAAATGTAGTGAAATTAGTGTTCATAAAAGTGAAAAACATGCCACAAGAATGAAGATGTTCTGATTCACAGCCATGAAAATTACATGAGTTCTGGCATAAAGAAAAAAACCTAAAATTTGCAGTTACTCTGGCTTTGGAAAGAGATTGCTGGTGAATTTTTAAAAAGTTCCTTTGAGCAAAAATCTTGGCTTTTTGCAAATCAATTTGTTGCACAAAACATAAGCCCCCCCCACTCCCCTGCCCCGAGTCGTGCTCATGACGTGACGCTGGTTCTTCTCACCAGCCCCGTGGAAAGGGCCGATCCTGTGCTGCACAGTGGCCCCTAGTGAAACTGAGTAGTTTGTTCCAGAGCCTGCAAAATAATTTGCAGCAGCTGGGTTGTTACTAATTTCAGTTCTGCCTTCCGATCTGACCCTCACCTCACTCAAACCATGCCACTCGCTTTGTATATTTTTAAGACAAATGAAAAAAAACCCACGGAGGGTATGATGGACCAACAGACTTGTCCCAGTGTAAATCGAACATGAACCTGGGACTTAGGGGCAAAGATAATACTAGCAATAATGCAGCTGTTGTAGCTTAACACTATCATTTAGCACCATTTTCAGTCTGAAGTTCCCTTTTTTGACTTTTTCTGCTATGCCTACCAGAAGGAGAGGGGACAGCTATGCTGGCTGTGATCTTGCTGCTAGAATTTGGATTTGTATGTTGTATCTCTGTTCCAATTACAGAGGCTCATCCTCAAACAGGTACCCTTGTCCCTCACAGCTTTTTTTTCCTTGCACCACAAGGATCTGAAACATCACCTCTGTAGTCAAAGCATTGGATGAGTCCCTCTCCCTGTGCCCTATCAATCAAGCCTGTTTTCCTTGATTTTCCAGGAGAGATGCTACAAAGTGATGAGCATCACCCTTCCCTTGCTCCTCACGGCTTTCCCTCTGCTACCACACCGTCTGGCAGAGCAGCCACCAAGCTGACCCCTCATCCAGCCGGCTATTGTTCTTGCCAGGCAGGCATCACCTTCCCATCCCCACCCCCACGCTGGCAACAGCTTATGACAGCAGCAATCTCAAAAATATAACAGGAAATTATTTCAATAGGGGATGTGGTGGCTGACAGAGAAGAGTGGAGTGCAGTTATTCTTTCATGTGAGCGCCAGGGCCCTGCAGAAATGTTGCAGGGGAACGAATGTTTGCACAGCCTTTCATGTGGCAGAGGGACCCGCACTTGTTTTTGTTGTTGCTGCTACCCAGACCTATTGTGGTGGCTGTCCTCGTGACTTAGGTCCGGACGCTGCTGGTTGAGACGTGGCAGCATTTTGCTGGGGCTGCGTGGCGCCAGGGCACCATCAGCACATCCTTGCTAGTGCATGTGCATTGCCTGATGGCCTGGCCTGTGTTCAGGCCACCATGATGACCCCTTCGCTTCAACATCGCAACTACTTCCTTGCATTAACTGCAGCTGGGATAGCAGTGCTCTGGCTAGTAAATAATTTACTTGCCCATCACATTTCAGTATGAGACACTGTTTTGGTCTGATGCCTGAAAGAAACACCTACCCAACCTGCTATTTCTTGAGAAAAAACCTTTAGCATCTGGTTGAGCTACTGAACGGGAAGTCTTTGAATGTCCCGGTCCTACATGTTGCTGAGAGCTCTTCATCCTCCTCGTTTTCTCCTGGGGGATGAGCTGGAAGGAAGAAGGGGTCTGGGTGAGTGCTGTCCCAGGAACACCGAGCAACAGGAGCCTCTAAGGCTGAAAGATGCTTCTTGGGCTGAGAAAGCTGTGTTTTCTTGGAGGTAATGTCTTTGGCTTGGAAATGCACTTTTCGTCTGCTTCCACCAGCTTTGTGTTTATAGTGGACATTTATTTCTCTCACCAGCTGGGTTAAGTGTTTTTTTCCCGTAGCATTCAAATGCTTCGAAGAGTGGTTCAAATCCTGCTCTGCCTTCAAACACAAACATACCATATCTAGGTCAGGAAGTCCCTGACCCCCAAATCACTGCAGGTTGACAGAGTATATCATGGTCGTTTTATTATAGGCTTGCCCTGGTCTTGTACTCTTCCCTAGGCATCTGCTATTGCCAACATTAGAGATGGGATATTGGGCTAGAGGGACCTTTGGTCTGACCTCCTATGGACGTTTTAATGGTCTTTTGTCTTTATCTGGGGCCTCCAGAGGCTAATAAAGATTCTGTAAATATAAAGAATTCATTGTGATCTAAGAAGTTGTGAGCATAGGAGGGCTCTCCCAGCCCCACGCTCCCTGGGAGCAAAGGTCTGATAAGAGAAGTGGATGTCTGGCAAGTGCTGATGAAACAACTTCCAAAGTCTATCAGTGGCTAGATAGATGGTCCTCACTGGGTAATGAAAATAACTTTTTCTGGACACTTCTTAACAGAGACTTCTTCATACAATGTAGGATTTAATAATTTCATGCAGCATGTGATTTATCATTTAGGTTTGCTTCTAGCGTTGGCCTGCAGCCTCACTGGAAACAGCAGTTCTACCTATCTCCTTTGGCTTCTTAGTTTCTTCAAAGGATAAAAAAAGAGGTCCCCAAAGAGGTCCTGTGTCCCCCTTGTTGAGCCCTGAAGGCCTGCTGAGAAGCATGGGTACCGGTGCTTGTTGTTCGCTGTTATCTAAGTGGAGCAACTCCAATACCATGAAGCTGTGCATGGGTGTCAGGCTCGCTGAGACACATGGTGTTTGTGCTGCCACTGGAGATGAGCTCTGAGATATCTCCAGTGCACCAGGAAATGCCAAGGGGGGGTTTGAGCAGCAGAAAAGTATCTGCTGAGGTGAGGCTCCTCTGAGCTTGTTTTCTCTTCTGCTTGCCTCTCCTCTCTGCTTGGTCAAAGGGAGCAAGCGGGACAGAAATCCTCTGTGTAACTCAGTTTTCCCTTCCCCTTTTCAGTTCACTTTTAAAAGGTATTTCTGCATACGGTAGAGCAGCCTCATGGCTGAGAAAGGACCTCAGCCAGGTGATGAGGAAGGCTTGCCCAGCCAGCCTTGTACCTAGCCCGTGCCTGCCCCTCTTTGGAGGGCAACAGAGCTGCTTTGCCAGATGAGAGGAGAGGAAAGAAGAAGGGTGAATTTTCTTATGTGACACACCCTGCCCTGAAAAATCAGACAAGAATTTTTAAAAAGCCTGTTCATTTTTCCACCTTCCCTTGCTCTTCCAAGCCTAGAAAAACCCCCTTTGGTATGACATTAAACCTGTAAGAAGTCCTATTCTCTTTTTAGTCAGGTATTACTGAAGGGTTTAGAGCTATGGTTTCCAGGTCCTGCACTGAACCTGCTTAACCTTCACATGCTTCATTGCAATCTCCGTGTCCCGACTGGGAGCTTCAGTCCTGACAGTTGTAAAGAAGATACTATTTTTAAAATCAGGCTCTATACTCATGTTTTGCATACTCCCAAAATAGTCCTGAAGATTCAGACCTCTGTGTGCCCAACCCTGCAACCCCCTGTGACCAAAGGGGTCACAGCCCTGCCTCTGCAGCCAGAGCGCATCACCAGCATGGAGAATTCAGTACAGCTCATCCAGTTACCCTGGGAAGGAAAAAGGTTTAGCTTGCACAGTTGGTGCTTTCCTGCATATTGTACAGCTTTAAAAAATCCAGTATTTTAATCAGAATGAGCAAAGAAAGTGTATGGTCCTGCTTAAAGGCTTTAAGTAACACATTACAGCTTAAGAAGAGTCAACACTTTGCTTAATGTTGTTCAAGTGACAATGCAATATACAGCCTGAAAAAAACACTTCACACTGAAAAATACTCCCTTCTCACAGGAGTGAATGAAATGGCTGGTGGGGATTTTCTGCTATGAAACTGGAAAACACCCCAGAAGCAAACCCGTGACGAGTCATGGAGAGCATCAGCCTCTTCTAGAAAAGTTAAAAATATCTAAACATAAGTAAGCGCTTTTACAACCTTTATGGCTGTCTGTGCATGCATCTCACTTGCCTAACCTGTGGGGATCCTTGTTACTCATTCGGGGAGGGAGGCGAAGATCACTGAAGTCAATAGAAAAATGCAGAGTGATTTCAGGCGGTTTTAGGTGAGGTCACGCACTTCGTTCCCTCTGACGGCCAGCGTCCTCGGTGCTTGCTGCCATCCAAGCCTTTGGTGGCCTCTCCAGCTGTTATGGCAGTTTCTGAATTGCAGTGAGAAGACATAGTTCTGAAGGTTCATGTTTCTGAGATGCTGGCCTGCCCCAGACCCCTCACGCTGCGAGCTGGGGGCTTCTACAAACGTGGCCAAAGGCATCCCTCCGCTGACGGCAGACCAAGCAGACAGGAAAATGAAGGCTTTTGAACTTTGTTTTGGTAACAAAAACTAAAGGCTGTTTTTCTTACCCAATGGCATAAAGTAAGAAGGTTTACGGAGGGATTCATAGCACCCTTTGCAAATGCTGAAGTCATGAACACGTGCGTGACTTCAGCGCGCCCAGGGTGGACATACAGGATTTGCTGGAAGGCAGCAAACGTGCAGGCTCACTGAAGCGGATGGATTCAACTAAACTTCAGGGCTGGGGAATAAAAAGGGCAAAACTCCAAAGCTGCAGCTTACTGCCTGGTATTTTTTAACACAAATATGTCCACAAAATAGTTGCTGTCTGCAGTCATTTTTTTGCAAAGCTGGCCATGGCGGCTGATCAAGTTACCCAGAGGCGAATGCTGCACCCGGGCTGTCGGATCTCGTCCATCCACTGAGGCTGCTGGAGGCTGCCGCATCCCCCAAAACCCCACTGAGGAGGATGGGGTGCGATAAGCGGCACCGCTCTCACGGGGTGCTCTGATGTCAGCTCCAGCTGAGCAAAACAGGGTTGCTCTCTGGGGAGGCCGGGCGCGGGCTCGACGTGGCGGCAGGGACAGCTGTTGAGCACACAGACAGCCACCCACCCACCCACAATGTCTGCAATGCACACAGCTGCTGCCTGGCTGCATTACAAAGGTGCCTCCGCAGCAGCACATGGGCTGTCTGCGATAGCAGCGGCTGAGAGCTGCGCTCAGGCTATATTTTACAAGTTTGTTTGCTATGGGGCTGCAAGCACAGGCACGCTTTTATGGCATCTAGAGCATTTCGCTGAATGATTTGGTAGTATGCTACTGACCAGACAGCACATTTCCAGATTTAGATTATAAGGGGAAAACAGCAAGTGGTAGGTTCAAGTGCAGGTCAGTGGATATGTTATACCAGAGCTCCTCTGCCGAGAACTGGAGTACTCACGCTCCCCTGGGACCAATACTGTAAGCTGTGCTCAATAGAGATGGCCTAAGGTGTTTGCTTTTATGATTACCAGTACCATTTACACTGTGAAAACGCTGTTATCACATTGTAAACATAATTTTTAATATCGCAGAATCTTTTCAGTTGGTATTTGGGCTTTGAATGCAAACGGACAATTTTCTCCTGTTCTCTATGTGTAGTAAGCAGCATTTTAGCTGAAGGCTTTGGGGAAAGAAAAGAAGGGTACAGAGGTGAAAGAATATTGTGAATCTGCTGATGGGCTTGTTTTTTAAATAGCCACTAATACCACTGAGCACAGTTTGGAGGAGGAAAGCAAAGCAAAGTCCATGAAAACCAAAATTGGTGCCGATGGCCACACTAGGGATACACATGGAAAAACAAATAGTGCAATGCAGTGTCATTGGCATTCAGCATGAACAAATAGCATTTAAATGTCTCACCTGTAATGAAACCTGAGTTTACAGGCAGCGTAAAGCAACTTACTGACCTGGCTCATATCGACCACCTGAAAGTCAGCGGAAGAGTATCTCCTGATCGTCTGAAGAGCAGAGAGGATCCCGATAGTGAAATTTAGTAATTGCAGACTGGCTTTGGCTACTGCAAGGTTTTTTAAGATTAAATTCTGCTCAGTTAAACTTCAGATCACCTTTTGCAGGGGAATATTCCCTCTAAAGACAGGCGCAGGGCTGCATGAGCCCCCTCTCCTCCCTCTCCCAGTGTAAATGGTGATTGCCGAAAGCACGGCAGGTGCAATATCACCAGAGAAAGCTGCTTACCGTTTCATTGCCACAGTGAATAAAACACCCTTTCTCACTCTTGCTGGGCTGAACTGCTTGTGAAAGTGCAGCCTAGGCCCCAGTCCCCTGTTTGCTGAGTAAGATCTGGCCTGTGTAGGAGTCAGTCATGAATAACCTGCCTGGAGTTATGGTTCAGGTTGCTCATGGCTCTCCCACATCTTTTAACACAATGGTATTTTTAATGTCATGTTGTGTCCTGTCTTGTCCCTAGAGGTCATTAACTGTGGCTTTTGGGAAGGTGGTCCCTGTCCCTGGGCAGAAAGGGGATGTGAGGGCTGCCACTGCCCCGGGGAGGTGGGGGTGAGGGATGGGAACTGGGGTGTGTGGGGGGAATCATCTGCCCCCAGCACAATGTGCTAACTTGGGCTTTATTTGAAATATTTATTTTTGTGACAGGAGACTCAGAGTGGTTGGAAAGGTGGGGTATCGGCAGCTTTACCGGTTGAGGCTCCAACGTATCCTTTGGGAAGGCTGGCTTCAGTGTGGCAGCTGAAAACATAATAAACCACACACGCAGTAGCACTTCTAGGCTGATAAGGCTTATTTTCCAGGATGGTGTCTTTTTTCCTCACAGCAGCCCAAATCCCAAATTTCTACCTTAGCTTTTACTCAGACAAACCTCCTGTGGACCTACTCCTCTCTGGACCAGTTCTGACCAAAACCTTCGGGTCTTGACCCAGAAGGTAGGAAACAATGCTGAAATGAAGGTTCACGGAGCTACACCCCTCTCATTTAACCTAGTTTCCATATGACACAGGCACATCTGACTGCTCAACAGTGCACTGCAAGTAGGGCAGATGCTCTTCATTGAGAAGATATTTGTGTCGTACCCATGCTTCTTGCAGCATGTCCCACCACATGGGACCCCTCCTCTCACCCTCGCTCTGAGGATGGGGCTTTGCCGAGGTGGGGAGAAGGGGAAAAGAAGATGTTTAGATCGGCCTTTCTGAAATAAATGGCCTTTTTGGGGGGGGGGCGGGGAGGGAGGCTTTTTCCTCCAGATTCGACCTTTTTGCACAGGCAAAGGGTGCTTGGGTGGCAGGAGGACGGTGGTCACTCCATGTGTCAGCTGCCTCCCTGGCCAGCTCCTGCCCGCTGCCCGGTCCAGGGAGTCCTGCACTATTCCCCAGCCCTGGCACAGTGTGTGCAGGAGAGCAGTGCTTTGCATTGGGATCCTGGATGCTGCAAGCAGATGTGGAGAAAACCTCAGTGCGTGTAACCAGACAACTCCCTACTGACGGCACAGCTTGTGTTCCCGAGCAGTGCTAATTATTTGAAGCAAAGCTGGCAAAAAATTCAAACTCCCAAACCTTTCCTGGGAGATGCTCTTTCCCTTCCCACATCATGCTCCTCCAACAGATCTGGTCAGCCTCCATGGCCGAACCTGCCCTTGGTGGGGTGCTCCTGGCTGGAGAGTGCCATGGGACATGGCAACCTGCTGGCACACATGGGCTGCAGCCATAGGGCATGCAGGTGGTTTTGTGCCTGCGTCTGTTAATGAAGAATTAAATGAATGCTAAAAAAGGCGAGAACAGAGGGTGAGAACCAAGGCAATGGCAGGTTGCTCAACTGTTTGGCTTGCTGTAATTGCTCAGGTTTTAGAGCAAAATAGAAAGCTGTGCGTAATGAATTGCACTACCTTAATGTGTCCTACAGTTAGCAAAGGGGGACAATAGGTAGCAGGGGGGCATAAATGGGCTGTATGGCTTTGCAGAAGGCCACCCAAAGGACAGAAAGCAAAGGGCTGACTGGCACTGCTGGGAGCAGGTGTCCTAGTGACTGCAGATGCAGCTGCAATTGCAAGCAGCCTTACTTTGAATATGAAAACTTCAAGCTGGGAGGCACAAGGGCTGGCTAAAAGGGGGAAGGAAGAGGAGGAAGGCCTGTGCTAGGCATGCTCAAAGCAGTGGAGCTGAGTTGGTGTCTCGCTGGCTGAGCACGGCTTGACTGTGCCGAGCAGCCAAACAGCCTCCCCGCGACCTTCCTGGCTGCAGTGCTGCAGATGTTGCTTTAAAAAAAACTGCTATCGCTGCAAAAGATTAGAAGGATCACACTTCCAGGAAAGCCCAAGGAAAAGCAACACGAAAAAGCCTCTCACTATAAAGGAATGCATTTGAACAAATGCCTCCTGTCCCAAAGATAGAGCTGGTTGTCCGTATTTCTGCATATTCTGGGCTTTCTATGACCCCTGTTTGCTGCTCATGAATCAGTGACATTTTTATCCTGCTGTTCATCAAAAGCATGCTATTCCATAAGGTCCTATATCTCAACTTATCATGAGGCAACCCTTTTTTTCATAAAAAGACTTGATATATTGAGTATTTTGGTTTGCTTGGTCATTTTAAGTCAATTGCTGGATTATTAAATAAGAATTGAATCCAAGACTGACAGAATTCCCAATTCTTTGTGAATCTCAGTGATAATGGGCTAGAAGAAAACAGAACATTGGCTCTAAACACCTAGGAACATAAGCTTCTTTCAGTCAGGACTTTGTCTTCTTACGTCTTTGTAAATTATTCTTCATCTCTGTGTTATTAGAGAATTTTCAGCCTTCCTCACAATATGCAGGACTTATCCATAGATGTAGATCTGTTGCCTTTAAGAGGGTGACATGTCTGAAAGTGGCAAAGTTTGTCCAAAAATATGTATCAATGATAATTACTATTACTGTTAAATATGTGCAAGTAACTTAAATTATGTATTTTAGCCTCATTATAAAAATACTTGAATTATTTCAATTTTACTTAAATACTCTATCACATTAATACATAATAAATGTGTGCAATAAATAGTAAATCTGTTGTTTACTGCTGTTGCTTATTACTTTGAGTTTTATGTCTGGTTCTGTTATTAGTACTAGATCTATTTTTGGTGAAAATTCTTCAAATGTCAAAACATGCAGTAAACTGCAAGTAAAACAACCACATTTGAAAGAATGCAAAAAGTGCTTTGGCAAATTGTTATCTTTACAGTGGTATCTTTGCTCTATTTATTTACACAAATACACAGAAAGATATTATATATTAATTACACAGGAAAATCTTACTCATCTCTGTAGAAAAACAGGATAGAGATTTCACATGTGGCTCAGCTCTAGGACGATGTGATATTAGTGTCTGTGCTGTTTTCAAGATGCAATTTATCTAACACTGGAAAAGGGTATGGTTTGGCTGACTAAACTCTGGAGTGATGCTGAACGATAAAAGTGCTAAGGGGAATTTTTGGGGCGTCTAAAAGACAACGTATAAGACTCTGTAGGTGTAAAAAACCCAAAAGGACGACTTCTGGTGGTTGTATAAAAAGATACTGACATTTTATGACAGACTAACCTCCTCCCATACCTTTAAACCCCCTTGCAAAATGTAGCTGCCTTAAAACTGAATGCAAGCTCACTCGCATAGGGGTGTTACTTTGGCACTTTGGCTCATCTCGCCCCTCTTTGAGAGTTTTGTTTTACATTTAGTTTCCCGAACTGGAGCAGGCTGTAGTGCACATAGGCATGACCAGTGAGAAGGGCAAGCAGACAAACCCAACAGCTTGTCTGGGATATGCACCGCTAATTATCTGCAAAACACTTGGCATCACAGACACTTAAGAGCTGCAAGCCCTGCACTGCTTTCAAGTGCTGGGGAGGGAGAGCTCTGCCAACGCCCCCCCCCCCCCCGACCCCCCCCCCCCCAGGGG
>JANZLQ010000008.1:31394686-31430771 GCA_026212715.1 Elanus axillaris
ATCCCCACCCCCGCCATGGGGTATGCCAGGGTAAGGCATGGCTCCTTGGGTGCAGGAATGTGCTAAGCCAAGCAGCTTCGGGGAAAAGACCTGCTAAAGAAGGGCTGCCTGAGCTAAGAAAGCCCCAGTACTTGGAGGCATGAGGTGGAAATAACAGTCAGGGGGCTGGTGGGGATGCTTGCAAGAGCAGTGCACTACAGGACAGATTTGCATCAGGAGAAGCACATTTGCATAATGGTGATGAGTAGGTCTTGATGGTGATGGGTGGTCTTCTCCAGCACTGGCCTCTCCAAGTGGGCTAGCAGTGAAGCTGGGGTATGGTGATGGTGTTGTTAATGCAGAGGGTCTGACCTAGCCTTCGGACCCGGGATTCCCAGAAGCACCCCACCCTGTCTCATCTGCATGCTGGAGGTCTCCATGAAGCCCAGGGGGGACCTGGACTTCTTCCTGGGCTGCCCAGGCACAGCCAGGGGTGGCAACCTGGCCCTTGCAGGGTCCTGCATGGTGGGCAGGGTCTGGGCAGGATTAATCCCAGCCAGCTCATGGGCTAGTTGGTGGGGAGAAGAATGCGCCCATGGAGGTAGATTTGGATCTTCAAGGGGCTATTGAAGTTATTTTTCACAAGGACCTTTTGGTTTTGGCTCGAGAGGGAGCCTGACGTGAACAGGGCTTGCTTTTCTTACCTGCCCAAAGTCACCCAGTTGGAAATGCCCACTTTCACCTAAGCTGCTGCTTCCTATGGGTGTGCAGATGGATGGTGGCCATAGGTCACCATAGGTGGAGGTAAACATACCCCTACGTCTCTTGCAGCTTAGTCCCAGATCTTTGGACATCAGCCCTTTCCCATCTCTACCTACCACTGTTTCAGGGCCTTTCTTCATGGGGAATGGGGAAATCCAGGTCTCCATCTGGTTAAGGAGCACAAAGGGATCTTGTTTTCTGTGGTACAAGGTCTGGGCTTCCTGCTCTCTGATGCTGGACCTTAATTTCAGGCCACCAGAGCAAAGATGTGATTGCTGCTGACCTGCGTGGAGTCCCAGGTCTGTGCTGATGACTTTTCCAGAAATGCTTTGCTGCTTTCTCTTGTAGTCCTAGCCCCTGACTATGCAGAAATCCCAGCTGTGAATATTTTTGGAAAAATAGCTTGGCTCCAGCACAGTAAATAAAAGCTTTAAAAGCCAGTGGTCCTTTTTCCACCCCAGGTTCATATAAAGCACTTCGGGAACCAAAAAGAAGCACAATTATAGCTGAATCTTGGGATTTCTTTAGCAAGAAGACTTCAGGAGTCCAACAAACACCAACCTGGATGCAGTGGGCTTAGTAGTTTTTCTCCTTTACGTTAAAATCTCATTGAACCAGGAAGGTTCTCTGCCAGGTGTGGGTGGCAAAGCTCTCAGATATTGATTTTCAGTCTGTCAGTCTTGAAAGCAAAAACACATCTTTCATGTTGCCAGACACTGTATCAGAGCCCACAGTGGCTTGCAGGGTATTTCTGCACATAGTGGCAGTGAAGACAATAGAACATCCTGTGAAGTAACAGCCTTAGCAAAACACCACAAGAGAAAATTTTGAAAAACACACTTCTCTGTTCCTTCTTTTACACAAACTTTGGGTTAGAAACACAGACATACTGGATCTGAAATAGCTTTCTCTTATGATTTGGCTTCTTTTTAAGCCTCAAACCATTTAAAGCTCTACTCCCCTCCCTCAAACCCTGTTGAAGCTTGATGTGGGAGAACGTAGGCTTTTTTTCCTACTGCTTTCAGTCACTGTCTGACATATTCTGAATGTGCCTTGATGTGTCCGCTGCTTTTAATATTGCTGGCTAACACAAAGCACTCACTTTGTTCCCTCCTACTGACACACATAATTTGTATTTCCATAGAGAAATATTGCTATATTTTTCAGGGAGATTACATGGGAGAGCAATGTAACAACCTCCATAAAGTCACTGCTTGCTGCCAACTTAGTCAATCAGTTTTACTACGGTGTTACATACTTATAGACTGGGGCATCTTGCATGCTAAGTATTGTATTAGTAGACCTTGGCACTTGCAAGAAGTCTTGTTCTTGCAGTTGCTGCTTTGAAGTTGATGGAAACTTTATTTATTCTCTTATTAGTGCCTGTCTTCAGTGCTCTTTGGGACATTGCACTGTTGGAAGTGTAAGCTCAGGAATGAGAATGTTATTCAGGTGCTGCAGCCTTCAGGAACAAAATAGCATTTTTTGGCCATTTTTTTTGTGAGAGGCATCATGCCTACACCAGGCTGGGAAAAAGCTTTCTATGTTTCATGTGTTTTCAGGCACATGCAACATCCTTTGCTATTCCCTGGCCTAGGTCCACGTCCAGCCTTGCTATATTTAAAGTTTATTGCATCTCCCTCAAAGCTGGCTGAACTCTGTGGGTGGGTGAAATGATTCCTTTAATGCCTACTAAGTTTATGGCTGCAGCAACATCATTTTAATATCTTTTGGGATGGATGATGCTCTGTGAAGAGAATGATCTGCAAGCAGTTCAGGGTAGGTGTTGACCAGCTACATTGCTCTCTCATGCAGACCTGTGCTGGGGTATCAGAATGAAAACAGGAAACGATGTGGGAAATGTTAATAAAACTTGACAACAACAGCTCAAAAGGTGTTTGATCCACTGTTTAAGAGTACATAACTATTACAGGATGAGGAAACAGGAAATACGCTGAGGGGGAGGAGATGAGAACAGAGAAGTGTAAAAAGAATAAAAAGACTGAATGTGAAAAATTCCAAGTCACCCTTTCTAAGTCAGCTGGCATGTGTGAGGTGCTCATCACAGCATACACAGCTCTTCACTTAGGTGTTACACATGCAAAACCCAAGGAGATGGAATTGAGATCCTTCATCATTAAATTCCATCATGGCACTGAATATGAGGCCAAATTAATGCCTAAAAGAAAAACTCAAAAAAAAAAAAAGTTATTTCCAAGCAAGGATTTTAAAATTTTCAAAACCAAATCAGCTCTCTGTCGTTCCTGCTTCTTCAGAATCTGCATTTGTCTACAGCTTCAAATAACTGAAATGACATAGTGCTACTCCTATTCAGAAGGAGTATTACCATTTCATGATCACTTTTTTCTCTCCACAGACCCCTGCACATCACCCCACATTCTGCCATAAGTAACTGAGTCAGGAAAAAAAAATAAAGCACACCTTCTTTTTCCTGCTGCATTTTATTGCAGTGAGTTCTCTGCCTTCTCATTGAGGTTTGCATAATGAGTTCCCTAGTAACCTACTCTAAAGTGTTACTGAATTAAGTCTAGCAAATGTGTTAATTCGAAAGAAGTGTTCAGGGGGGAAAAAAACGTATTGGTTTGGATGTAAGAACAGCAAATGCTTCCCTTATGTCACCTTTCATTAACAGCATTCAAAGCATTTTAAACACTTGAAGTCATGATTCAGTTTATAGACAATGAAACTAGGCTCCAGTTCGATAATTAGTAGACTAATTGTGGAGTTCAGGTCTGCTGATTTTTAGCCTCTGGCCCATCTCCATTGGATGATACTGTTCCCTGTGACAAATACACTGAAGGGAACAATTTTCCAATGTGCAAGACACCCATTATCTTCCTTAGAATGTCCTTTGGACCTTTGAAAACAGGGAGCAGTAGTTACAGGTCGCACAATTCCTTCTAGCCATGGGCCTCCACAAACTGATGGGGCTTTGTGTCTTCAAGAGAGTCGGCAGAAATGAGATGCCCCTGTGTGAGGAAGGCAAAGAAAGAACTGTCCTGGGTGCCAAGAACAAGAGCTTCCCAGCTGTGGAAGCAAAGGAGATTGCTAAGCGTCTTCTGGTGCTTGGGGCCATGCATAGGATTCATCTGCCCAAGCTTTGATGTTTGTCTCACTGCCAAAGTCACATCTAAGACAAGTCAGATACATCACCCGGTAGCAATATATCAGCTTCTGGGCAGCCACTGCAAAGGATAGCAACCTTGGACTTCAGTGTTCGGCTTCTGAATTTCAAAGAGCAGACTCTTACCTTTTGTCTTTCCCCTTGAGAAGAAGCCTGCTCAAAGAGGAAGAAGATGGAGGTGCGAGGGGGCTTCCCTGCAGGCAGAGCTGCCCTGTGACACAACAGACCATTCCTCGCTCTTCCTGGTTTAAAATAATGCTTTGCCTTCTGCTAGTTCAGCAGGCACAGGGGGGCTCTGGCAGGAGCTGGCTGCCTTTGAGCTCCAACATGGGCTGCACTCTCTTCAGGAAGGTCAGCAGGTGGATGTGGTGTCACTGCTGGGCACTCAGACAAGATGCATGACCACCACAGCTTGGACGCATCTGTGTGCTTGTTTCCTTCCCTGTGATTTTAATCTCTTGGCTTTATGGGCAGTGGCCCTACTTAAGCATCTGACCCCACACACTGTGTGAGCTCTGCTGTGTTGTTGCAGAGAGACCACCCCTTCTGGTGGCAGCATGTTGCTTGTTGGTACAGTTATGATGGCCTGACAGGTAAAGATTTAATGAAGCCACATATTAAACCACTCCTGCAAAACTTGCTAAGTATCATGACGTGCTTGTTTGTTGTTTTTTGAAACTATTTTAGTGGAGGTTGGGAGTAATGCAGTGCTACAACTCTCAATGGCTACATTAAGCTAAGCACATGCTTGTTCCATTGAGTCAGTGTGTGTATGCGTGTACATACATATGCACACATACACATAACTGTACCTGTCCTTCATCTGAAGGTTTGCCCCGTTTAAAGTGCAGAAGCCTATTGTTTTTAGTCTTTAAAATGCCCCTTCCTTGGGGCCATGATATCATTGCCTGGCATCCCATGAACTTCCTCCAAAGTGCTTTCATGTCCTCCTATGTGAGACAGAATTATGAAATGCCAAGTTTACTCATAAGCGGAGTGAAATATCACCTGCACATTGGCCTGTCATGCTGGAGACAGTGTGGCTGGTGACGAGTCCCTTTTTCATCATCTCCCAAAGGCAGCAAAGATAATACACAGTCACCTATTATGAAACAGGCTTTTTATAGAGAATGATTTCTCTGTGATGCAGTCTTTATTGCATGTGTGTAACTCTTCTTTGGGCAGTGATATTGAAAGCAAAGTAATCTCATGGCTGATGTAATGCCATGGTGCCCTGTAAGTGTGAGAGCAGTTCCACTAGTCTTTTTTTTTTTTTTGAAAGGCAAAGAAAGCAATATCCAGTTTGACTAGCAAGTCATTTTTTACCTCCCTGGTCCAGTTCATTGATCTCCAACTTGCTCCACCACTTTTAGGCTCTTCTGACAATTTCGCTCACGGTGAACTTGGGCAGCTGGTGTTTGCAGTTGCCTTGGGAAGGCACTGGGAGCTGAGAAATGTGCCTAACACTGTATCCTCATGGGCTCTTAGGGGAAGCCTTGATTACTGATGTAGGGAAAAAAAAACCCCAAAGGTCAATGAAGGTGGGTTACATGCCAGCGGTATGGCTGAGGCAGTCACTGGTGCTGGCAATAGGAGGAAAAAATTTGGTGTGGAGACCATAACAAGGAATAAGGGGTGGAGAGGGATGACACATGCAGGATGCAGGGTGAGGTAGTTCTTTCCAGTTGTCCTTGGTCCTCCTTTTTTGTCTTGGTGCTTTCCCAGCAGCAGTCTCTTCTTTGAAACTCTTTGCCTCCTGTTTTCAGATAGAAAAACATGGTGGAGGGCGGCAGTCTCAGGAGCACTGTGTGCTCCTTTATTTGTGGACAGAGGGACTGGCTATCTTGGATTAATGATTTAATAAACAAACCGACCCAAACCCCACCAAGGCAAGCTGTGAAAAACTCGTAATGTAAATTGGATTTTTCTGAATGGGAGCAATAATGAATGTTTAGCTAGAGGGATGTTCTGTGAACGCTTTCCTCTTTCTGTTCATCTAAAAATTAGAAAATGAGAGTGGATATAAATGAGCCCAGTGAGCACTAGTTGCAGTAAAGGCAGGACGTAGATGAACAATTGGCAGAGACAACATAAAAGTCCTGGGGGAGCTGAACAACCTGCAAGGCTTAGCTTCAAGGGACACAGGCTAGGTTTGTGGAGGTGCATAAGATAATTCATGTGCACACCTTATTGCCAGGGTCAGCTCAAGAGATGGCAGTGGAATATGATTTTCAACAGTGTGCAAGGCCTTACAGGCAGAAAAACCCAACCTCATGGCATGACACAAAGTACAAATGGTTGACTGATAGAGAGCTTGACCTTAACAGTCTCCTTTCTTGTCAAAAACCTCATAGCAATGAACCCTTGGCTGTGCTGGGCTGGTGCAAACCAGGAGAGATAATGCATGGCTCTAGTGAGGTGACACAGGCAGCAGACACCCCAGTATTAAGGCAATCCTTCCCTGTACTGCTTGATATTGTTCAAACACAGAATGCAAAAAGGGACAAGGTGCAGGATAAACCTAAGAAAAATCCAATTTAAGTGTGACATTCCTCACGTCAGAGAATAGCATCTCATGCAGTCTTCTCAGAGGCTTTCTTCACTCTTGCAGTTATGCAGGAGCAAGCTGGTGGCACCTGGCAGTGCCTCCTCAGGTCCCCATGCCCTCCCTGTACTGCAATGGTAATTCTCCTTCTTTTCAGAGGTGCCACTGCCTGGGCTGCACTGCCTGGGATGGCAGTGTGCTACCTTGTCATGGTGGCTGGTGGCCTGGTGTGAGACAGTGACTCTTTGTTCCTGTGAAGAAACAGGTCACCATGGTTAACCATGCTGCCTCCTTTAGATGCAAACAGTTCTTCCTGAGCTTATATGTATTGATCTTCTCTGTGACATCAACAGGACCATACGTAGGAGGCAAGACATGCTGACTTCAGTCATTTAAACTTCTGACAAAGTCCTGCATAAGGAAGCTCTGTGGGTGTAGGGGTGAGAAGTTGCTAGAGGCAGGCATTGACCTGCAGAAATAAATGGCCACTTGACAGCCCAGCAAATGATGGGGCTCAAGAAATGCCCTGTTCTGTGTAGGGCAGGGCTTGGGGTGGGGGCAAAAAAAACTCTGGGAAAAAGAAGGAAATGTTTTTGAGATGGTATTTCACTACCAAACCTTTTCAGGAGCTCCAGGAGGTTCCCGTGCTGCCCCATGCCATGCTAAACTACATGTTTTAACCAGAAGAGCCAAAAGCGAACCATGTGGTGGTCCTAGGCTCTGTAGACAAACCTGAGGCCTACGAGGCATTTCTGATAACTGTGCTCCAGCAACCTGTGTGCCCTGTGGCCACAGAAAATACTTGGCAATCAGAAGGAGAAGAGGAGGCCCTGGGAGGTGCAACCATCCTGGGGAAGCTCCACACAGCAAGGAGACAAGAAGAGAGGTGGCAATGAAGTAGGGTATGGCCACTGTGGTCAAGGCGCTCTGAGAGGCTCTGTAGTTAATGCTGCCACTGACCACATGGAGATAGGAAAGAAAAGCCTGCAACAGCACCCTGAAGGCTTTCTGTTACAGACTAAGGCAGAAATGCCACCAAGGTATCAGACCTCATCGTGCTCAGCAAAAATGTAAAAATGGATGAAGTTGAATTGTTTTATGTAGGTCTTTCTCAGCAGTTATATTAATCTTGCAAAAAAACCATAGAAATAAGTACTCCCACTACCTACTGCTAGAATAAAGGCACTTAAAATTTTTGTTTTCATACTTATGAACTGCAAGTTTTATGCTAATAATTAAGTTGTGAAATACTCTAAAGATTTAGGAGATTCTAACAGGAACAAGCACTGTACATTTTGTCCATTTTAAAAACAAAATATTTTTTCCTGTTTTTCCTGGAATAAAGCACTATTTTGGTTGTTTCCGTATGATGAGTAACTTCCATCTCTGAATCAGGAATGCAGGTCTCTGGGTCAAGTTGCTGAAATATCATCAATATCTGTAAAAACCCATGGACTGGTAAAATTGGCAATTGATTGGTAACATTCATTGAACTAGTGTTGTGCTCGAGTACTCTGCTGATATATGGCATACATTATGCTGAAGACTAAGGTATCTAGCAAGGTAGCTGCAGTTTCTAGTGCTTTCTTAAGACTATCTGTTCAGCATGCCTCACTGGGTCTGTCTCATGCCCTTCCCAGAAGTTGCATCTCTCCCAAATTAGGGACAAGACCTGGTCATTGAAGTTTAGAAATTTACTGCTGAGTTGGGATATAAGAACCTATCTGATGGATTCAGGTCTGCTCCTGACGACTTTTTTTTAACCGTGTGGTTTTCTCATGCTATTTAATAAATGTCATGCTTTACCTTCCTGCCCCAGTGTATCTTGCAAACAAGCACTCACACACACGTAGCCAATGGCTTAGCGATGCATAGCCAACTCACCTATTCAATGTTTCACTCATTCAACTCTACAGAAAAACTCTAGGGAGATTAGCCTTCTGATTCTGATAACGCAAGTTAGGTTTATAAGGTGGGAACAAACCCTCTGCTTCATTGTGATGGACTGAGGACAGGACAGCTCAGTGCATCTGGACCCACCGCAGCCTCTATCAGCCAGCCAGCAGTCAGCTCTAGGGCTTGCAGGTGTCTGTCGCAGGATATCTGTACAATGTTAGCTTCACAGTTTATTAGCTTGGGAATATGTAGTTCATCTTGATATATTCTGTATTATCTGTACTTTTATTGTTTAGGTTCCTGTATAACACCCTCCATAGGGATTCTGGAAGAAAAGCAGTGGTGAAATAGTAAATGAAAACGTGGGAAACTCACCTTTTCTGATGTGTATAGGAAATGGGTGAAGTCAGCAGTGCACAAATGATGAGTGGATGAACTGTACTTACCTCCATCTATGCTGTGCCACTGAGCAGGGTGTCACCGCATGGGCGGAAGCGATGAAGGGCCTGGATCTCAGGAGGAAATGAAGAAAAGGCTGCAGAAAACTGGGGGCCAGACCCCTGCTTTCCTCTGTTCTAGCACCAGAGCATCTTTCTGTAGTTCATGCAGCAGCGTGAATAACATCTGTCGCAGAGTTTAATCTCACGCCCTCTCCCCAGGGAGAGAAGTGTGCGCACTGGAGTGTGCTGTTTTGCTGGGGAGGAGGGTAGCTCTTGATGGTTGATGTGCTAAGCGTGTTCATCTTAGAGAGGGAAAGAGCCAAGCTATGGGCCTTGCCAGTGCAGATGGAGGTGATGTGAGCAGTGACGGTGCCCAGACCCTGGGAAGGCCCTGCCACAGCTGCGGGGAAATTCAGGATCCGTCATAGCCAGCCTTCATCCTCTCCCCCACTGCACCTTCTGAAGATGCCGAGGCCACTGCCTGCCTGCGAGGCGGTTCCCCTGGTCACAGTTTGGTGCTATTCCCACCACTGAACTGTCCTTGTGGAGAAGCATAATTCTGTTAGGCCAAGGCATGTCTGCCTGGTGTTCTTAAGTGGTCCAAGTTGTGGGTTGTGGGCATCCCGGATTTGTATGAAAAGTGGCAAATCCCACCAGAGCCTCCCTGCCTTATCTGTGTGCAACCTCGCTCCTTCCAAACCCTTAATGGTTTACCTTTTATCCTCGCAAAAGGGTAAAAGAAAGTAATTTTGGGGGGGCTCATATGATTTAAAATGCATTTTTTTTCAAGTTTTCTGCTTGTAATCAACAGAGGATTTTGCTGTGTAACCATCTCCTATGAAATAGTGGCTGGGCATTTGGTTGTCATATGGCTGTGCTGTATAATTATAGAACATGTTATGGTTTGATGGATGAAGTCATTAAGAGGATAGTAATTAGTACCAGCCTGCTACTTTGAACTGCTGTGTGGTGTCACATATTCCTTACAGTGAATTACATCTGTGCACACACTGAATACAGCTTTCTAACCATCTGATGCCTCAGGCTTACATATTGTTACTCCATATCCATCCAGAACATTTTTCATTCATTTTTAAAAATACACACACATCAGACCAGACAGCAGTCTGTAGCTTCCTACCTCCTAGAAATGGCACTTTTTTTTTTTTGAAAGGAAAACTCCAAAAGGAGAATTTAAAGGCTTGATGTGACGTCTGACATGGGCTTGGCACAGGAAATGAAATCTTGCAGCAGAAAGGTGAAACTTTTCTGCTGCCATGTGTAGGACCTTGAGCCAGAAGTAATCCTGGTTTTCTGCCTTTTGACTCGGCAGAGTGCATTTTCAGCCTCTGAAGGACAGTTAGTATGTAGCCTTTTACCCTCAAGCTGAGCTGCATGTTGGGATTTCAGTGATGGTCTATATGGAAATCCCAACTGGGTGATAGAGGGTTTCACTGGGAGAGCTGGATGCATGCAGGAGTACAGAGAGGATGGGAAAAGCAGCCCTGAAACGGGGAGAAGGCTGATGGCTTATACTGGGGGTTGCTTGCCAGTGACCACATCTTCACAGTGTGAGGCATCCCATTGCAGGCTTCCCCAAACAAGCACCCACTTCCTACCTGTCTCCCATTCCAAGCCCTGGAGGCAATCTGGGATGATCTCCCCTGTGAGCAGATACATTTCCCTCCCCTCCTCTGCCCCACCACAAATGACCTTAGATAAGCCTGTGCTATTGGGCACTGAGGTGGGATGAACTCAAATATTGCACTGCATTACACAGGGCAGGCATATCCTTGCATGTAGCTGGTAAAGAGTTGATTATTTTTCCCTTTACCTGCATCATATTCCCCTCTAAAGGACCTCACTAAGTGTGAAAAATCCGAATGGGACTATCTTCAGCTGCAAATGACAGCTCTGGTTTGCAGCATAACATGTTGGTGCCTCCTGGGAATTACAGTGCAGTTAAAGATACACTGTTGAAGCTGTGATGTCTCACTTTTCCATTAAGGGTTGGACATCCTGCTATGCCACAGCTCTCAGGATACCTTGGTGTCTCCCTGTGTAGACACCTTACACTGGGGAAGAGGTAGCCTGAAATAGGGTAGTCCAAACTCAGAGAGGATAATGCTCAAACTACACTGAATTTGAGCTGGATTTGGACCAAAAATGCTAAAAAGCTTTGGGTTTAAGGTTTTTTTTTTTAATGAAAAGTTGAAATTTAGTTTGGGAAACAATCGCTTTTAGAGGAAAAATAGAACTGAACAACCACAACTAAAAATTCCATTTCCTGCTGAAAAAATATCCAGCAAGAATTGCACTTAATCCTGCAAATAAGAAGTCCTCTTTGGTGGCAAAAAAGAGGACATATGAAAGAAGAAAAATGGCTTGCACAGAATACACTGAGGAGTATTGGTTTGATGATCATATATAATGATTGCGTCAATCTCAGACTTCCATCTTTGCAAGGGGCAGAGCTGCCTGCTTTAGAAATTGCTGCTATTGCTTGCATAAGTTTTAGAGCTCATTTGTGGGGGTGGCAGGAGAAGAAATGGCCTTTGTAAAGTGGCAGTCATTTTGCCTGTCACCCCTTTTCTCAGTTCAATGAGATATTTCTTCAGCTTTTTCATTCCCTTTGAATGTGGTATCGCTCTGCAGACAGCACTGAACTCTGCTGTACATATCACAGTGCCCTTGAATTCGATCTGCCCCGTGCTCATTTCGTTATCATCTGCCAAACTGTCTGGTTGGTTGTTGCCACAGGAAGCTTGAGGAGGATAAATGACTTGCTTATAGACGCTGTTCCCACAGGCATGAGCAGGTACAAAGAAAATGTTTCCCATTTCATCCTTTTCACACTTTCTTGCCAGATGGGCTGGCATATAACACAAAACCTGCCCACCGTGTTCTCACCTCCAGCACCACTGCTGAGCTCGAGGACAGCCTCTGCAGAGGTGCCTGTCCAAGCGGAGTGGTAGGTCAAGGTGGATTTTTGGAGCGACCTTTTCAATTCTGATTCAGTTCTGAGGGCTGAGGGATAAGGCAACACTAGGATTCTACTTTGTAACATGGCATGAGATGATAAAGAGATGTTTTATGTGAGGGACAGGCCTGTGCCACAGGGACTTCATGCCACAGCATGAGTGCTTAGGGCAGTGCTCTGCTGTGAAGACGTGGGGTTCACCTTGGCCAGATGTAGTGTCCAAATCTGAGGTCCCTTTGCAGTCAGCAGAGGGAAGCTGGCACTTCTGGGACAGCACCTCTCATCCTGCAGTAGCTGTCTAAGGTGGGATTTTAATAGTATCTCAGCACCTTGTCTTGAGTAAAAGAAGAGCTTTCTCCTTTGAAGCAGCTGGCCTCCCCGCTGATAAGTGACTGCTGTCATCCCTGGAGTCCCTCTCACCACCAGACTGGAGGACTGGCATGCTGCAACTAATTAATTAAGGTGCCTGATTTAAAAGGGAACTAATCCACATGGTTTCTAATTGGGTGCATGTTAAAAGGTGACAACTGACTCCCTTTTTTTCCAAAGTGACTGACCACACCACTCATTTTAGATGTTCCTGCTATGGTCTGCCTTAATTCCTGCTTTGGTTTCTGCGAGCATTTCCCACCCCCTAAAAGGCACCGGGTGCTGAACACGAGGTAGGTAGCGAGGCTGTGCGGGCAAGAGAGCAGGCTGCTTTGAAGCCCTTGCACTAAAGATTAATTGGAAGAGCAAAGATAATTTGCCTTTTGAAATGCAGTTGTTGCCCACTAAATTCCATCCCAGCCTGTGCATTATGTGAAACTGAATGAGAGAGGAGTTACACCTTAGGTTTTCTCTTTATCTGCTTGGACCCTCGCTTTGGAGATCACTGGAGCAGCTTTAAGAAGAGCGTGAACAAGGCAGGAGAGTGTGCATGGTTTTCCTGATCCAGAATCAACACCTTGGTCTACTCAATAGCAGTCCTCAAAGCAGTGCAGTGTATAGGTTTGAGTGGTGTTTGTTTTCTTTTTCCATACTGTGGCCAGTGATGGGATGCCATGGCAGGTGTTGGCTGTAGGGTGTTGGCTGTGGATAGGCAAAGCAGGTCTGTGGCCAGCTGGGAAAAGGCAGAGC
This sequence comes from Elanus axillaris, assembly GCA_026212715.1. Lineage (NCBI taxonomy): Eukaryota > Metazoa > Chordata > Aves > Accipitriformes > Accipitridae > Elanus > Elanus axillaris. The sequence goes on from JANZLQ010000008.1 coordinate 31,407,553, forward strand.
TGCCTCTGGGCTCAGTCTGGCTTGTTTTGTCCTTGGCAGAGGTGTCTGAGCCCACATCCATTCCCCACACCTGACCCCCCACCGGGACCCTCTTTGCGGAGCTTCTGGCCCTACGCACCTACTCTGCTGGATCTGTTATCAGACACAACTTTATAGCTGTGACTTACATAGCTTGTGGCTTAAACCATATGGTCATTCTTTTATGTAGTATTTCTGCTTGCTTATTTTTCGTTTTCCCACACCCACTCCATTTATTGTTGGCTGCTTTCCCAGCACCTTTCCTCCAGAGAGGGAGTTACATAAATAGATCTCTGTAGGCTTTAGAAGGCAGATGCTGATGGATAGATCTTCCCAGATAGAGTGCACAGCAGTGTGAAACACACATCACCTACATACCTGCAGACACGCGAGTCGCAAACCATGGTCCCCTGCGGCTGAGGAGCTTGATCAAGACGACAGTGCCACCGTGTTGACAGTACCAACACAGGGCCAGTGACAAATTCTGTGTTTCAGCTGCTGCATTTTATTAAATGGTGTCCTGCTTTGAGTGATTAGTCTGTCTGCAATCACTGGGAATGAATGTAGGGCTCAGGGGGAATTAGGAATAATTGAGGAAATTAAAATCTGCATAATGTTTGCATTTTCCTCGTCATATGCCTTTTATAATGACTTAATATTTATGTACCCAGTATCTGAAAACATGTGGTTGATTTGTTTTCTTCACTTAATTTGCTACTGAAACATTTAATTACATTTAAGACTAAACACACTAATATATTTGCTTTGTATGGTACAGTAAAACTTAGTAGTTGCACTGCAGCGGTCCTGTCTTGATTCCTCACACACTCAGGACTCCCCTCGGTTTTAAGACAGCCTGTGGTAGGAACGATTACTGTGCTGCTGTCTCTGCAGGGTTAGCAGCTTGGGTTTAGTGAGGCTTCTTTATACTTAAATGTCTTTTAATCAGAGCTAATAAAACTAAAATTAAGGTAAGGGTCCCTCTAGAGGAAAACTGCGAAAAGATTATCTCTGCAGCTGAACTCTTGGGGAAACAGGCATGTTATTTGGAGAGGGGGAGGGCACTGGTAATTTGAGGTTTGGGGGTCATTTATGGGGCTTGCTGGGGCAGGGAGCAGAAGGAAGAAGCCTCAAATTGGGTCACTGCTGTAGCAGTTGGAGGGCTGAGCCGTGGGTGCCATGTTTCTGCCCAGTGAGGGCCAGCTGCCGCGGGGGAGTGGGATGGGGGGACTTGCTGCCAGCATGTAGCTCTGCATCAAGAAGGGAGGACAGCTGATCTTGTGCTGGGGGGTGTGAAAGGAGAGTGCAGCAGGAAAAGCAGTTATTGGGCTTGGGGCGTGTGTAAAGAGGCAAGATAAACTAATACAGCTGGAAGCTGGTGGTTTTGAATCCCATGACCTGAAGATCCCTAACAGGACATCTATTCCATCCAATCCTCTGTGGGACAACCCCATGCCAGCAGCCCCTGGGTCCACACAGAAACCACTGCTGAGCTGCCCTGTGGGCTGTGCCCACAGCCCTGGGGCCTGGCAGGGTAGCCAGCTCATCTCCAGGCCTGTACCACTACAGCCATGGGTGGTTAATAGCAAGAAATGACCCTTAATCAAATCCCAGATGTGGATGTTTCCAAATTGGAAGAGGTCTGTGTCTGACCTGAACTTTCCAGCTCATGCTGCTTCCTGCAAAACAGAGCACTGGCTTCCCCAGTGCTATTGCAAGGACTGTCCTTCCACAGCATGGGGGAAAGAGCCATGAGCAACTGGAGCACAAGCTACACCCCAGAACCCCCAGAAGGCACAGGCAACTTGCACAAAAGGGCAGACGTCTCTGAAGAACAGAGCAAGCCACTCTGAGCTAGGCCAAAGCACTGTACCTCCTCCCATCTTGCCCTCCCTGTAGACTGAGGAACTCATCATTGATGTTTCTGGTACTGCAGTCAGTGGGATATGGTTTAGCGGGCATGGTGGTATTGGGTTGATGCTTGGACCTGGTGATCTTAGAGGTTTTTTCCAAACTTAATGATTTGATTTGGGTCATTAACACTGCCCACAACAGCAACAGTACTGAGGTGATAGGAGGATGATGCTGATGGGGGGGAGAAATACAGAGCCTTGGACTCTGGCTATGAAATGCCCCAGTCCACCTTGAAGACGCTGAATATCGGGGGGGTGAAAAAGCCAAACTGCCTGTGTAAGGTCCTTGCTGAGAGACTGTGCTATTTCACCCATTTGGGAAGGTAGCTGCACCAGCAGAAAAGTCTGTCTCTGTGGTTCAGAGTAGATGTGTGAGTGCACAAGAAGCCCGCCTGGGTGTGTATCCTTCCTGCCTGTCTTCATGGCGCAGTCTGGAGACATGCCACATTCATTGGCTTTTGGCCAAGGGAACATCTCCATGTGCAAAGAGGAAAATTCCCCAGGGAACCTACTGTGTAAACCACTGTCTGGGAGATAAGACTGGACCTCAAAGAAGAAATTGATCTTCTCAGACCATATTATGTCTACATGTCTCAGAGCAGACAAGCACCGAGACCAGGAAAAGATGCATGCAGGAGGTTTTCATCAGACGGAGAATTCCGTGGGCAGATAGAGCAAGTTGGCTAACGAGATAAAGGTGCAAGAGTATGAGGAGCTGGAGAAACACAGTAAGGGAGGATGGGAGGCATGAAGCTGGATCAGGGTGCTGAGGCAGAGGGGATTTCTGATACAGGCTGGCTCTGTGCTGCTAGACATCCTGAGAGAATACTCCCAGACAACACCTACTTCATGGAAAAAAATGTGGGTTGGGTGCTGGCATGCCACACACAAAAATATATTATATTCCAGAAAAATGTACTCTCCAAGGGACTGATTAGAACTTTAATGGGACCTTTCTTGTGCACAGATTTTTAAAAAATACACTATAATTACTCTGACTGGTCATGGACATTTCTTATTTTGAAGTTTGTTTCTCTTGGATGTGGAAGTAGTCACATTTGATGTAGCAAAGGGAAAGTTTGTGTACCACTAGCCTTTAAGCAGTTAATGTTGGAGAGAATTCTATTGTAACTCACTAAATTCTCTCTCTTTATAGTTCATCCTTCCAACACTTTCTGTGTGTCAAAATTGCTCTGCTTAATCCATTGTGGGATCACATCTTCTGTTTAAGACCCCTCTCCACTGCGCTCAGCTATAAAAACTCTCATCCCTCCCCACATCTCGCTTCCCACAAACACATGCTTTTCAAAATCAGTGGTCCATGAAACTCATCCTGAAATTGTAAAACAAGACTCCGAGGCTTTATTTATTTATTTATTTATTTAACCTTTTATGCCAACTGCTGTATCATGATGAATTGTCTTTGTATTGGCACAACTGTGCCACTGCCAGGTTGTGACCTCAGTGACACATATAATGCATGATTCTGCATATTCTAATGCACTGTTTCATCAACACATTTGAATCTGCTTCAGCCTCTTATTTTCTTTGGCTGTATAGGACTAGGGTTTTAAAAATCAAGTGACCTTGTAATAGCAACATGAAGAGGCTCCAAGGACAGTCACGGGGAAGGTCTGCTAGCTGAGAAGGTGTTGTGATGCTGAGAATAATCTCACTCTAGTCTATTACTTCTTGACCTGCTCTGTTTTCTAACAAGAGAAAAAGGTTGTTTCAAACCCCTTTAAGTAGCACACTCTTTGTAGTAACAAGGGAAACCCAGACCTAGGTTAGAGAAAGGGAAAAGCATAGGCAGAAAGAAACATCTTTGGATCATATTCAGACAGATAGTCTGCTTTCTTACCATTTGTCTTTTTCTCTTGGGTTCTTGTCACTGTAAGTCACCAAGAAGCTACTTTCAGGATTTGAATTTCGCCACTGGCTTTTGGGCAGTGAGATGAGGAGGAAAGAAAATGTCTTTTTTTTTCCCCTGCCATAACTCACCTGATGTTCAGAGAGGAGCAAATCAAGGAACGAGCTCAGTTTTCATGGAGCTGGACATAACTCCACGTCAGTGGAAAGAACTGCGCTATCTTATGGCAGAAGAGCCCCTGGGAGCTCTCACGGTAATGGGGGCCTGGAAGGAAAGCTTGAGTCACTCAGATCTGTCTCCTTCTGCTGTCGTCACCACATCATACGGACCTTTCACACAACGATCACGTTCCATCGTAAAAGTAGATAGCGGTTTTGCACGTTACTTCTATTACGTAGCTGTTTGAAAGCCTTGGTTCTGACAGTGGGGAGAATACAAGTTCCACTGTGCTAACACTGGAGAGGGTTTTTTAAAGGAAAATTCCCATGTACCGTAAATGGATGGCAGCAGCCATAGGATTTATGACCTATTGGACAGCCCCGTGCACATAAGCAGGGTAGGTGATGTGAGCACACCACAACATCCAAGGCAATCAGGAAAACAGGGTTAAATTACATTTTATGGATGGCATGGATAAAATTGTGCCCCTCAAACTACTTTCAGGCTTGAAGATGTGGAATCTGAGTTAAGTTACTGAGGCATGACTAAGTTTTGGTCACGCTAGAAATGTTCCACTGTTTGGTAACCACATCAGAGAAAAACGGAGCTCTGAAGGCCCTGATGGGTTGGATCCCAAATGTGAATGCAACCACCTAACAGAGCCTGAATGCAGACAGACTGTTTCTTTAATGCTACCCCAAGCATTAGTGTGAGTGAGACCCTAATTGCAACACTCCAATTCCAGACATATTTTTCTGTTCCTGAAGGCTCTATTTTTATATAAATATGTAACTGAAGATTCGAAAGCGAAGCGCTCTGCTTTGCTCTACTGATGTGTCTGCAGTTTGACAGGTATGACCTATCTGATGTGTATGTAGTTTCTGTCTTTGTTCTGGGGCTAAAAAGTGCAATTAAATCTATTTAAATGATTGCATTTAAGGCAGGTTAATTTGAAGAGAATTGCTGTAGGAAATTTTGCAAAGCAGAGAAGACCACAGAGCTGAACATAAGAAATAAGATAACAGCCCCCAAAAAACCTGGAAAGGTGAGGTGCCAAGACAGTTCCCCCCAGTACAAATGCCACATTGACACTATTAAAGGGAGTTGGCGCAGTATGTTGCACACCAAATAGGCACTGCTTACTTACATATTGCATTGGAATTAGTATTAAAACTTTGTGCTTGAGAGGGAGGAGATAGATTGAGATAATGGTCGTAACATGATTTCCTATACTGGCAGCAAGTCAACCACAAACTTAAGATTTGTTCTGAGTAACTTTCATTGTTAGCTTATCCCAGAAATAATGTGAGAATTCCTCCATAACCAGAGAATAGGCACAGTGCATCATTAACTGTGATGTCAGCCAAAAACCCAAGCACAGTTTTACAGCCTGATATTTAAAGCAAATGGGTAACAGGCTGAAACTCCCAGTATGCCTGTCAAATTATTTACTCCTTAGGTAGTTTTAAAATATAGGCAGATATACAATAATGCAGATGAATTTACAAAGAAAACAGAGTGCATTGCATTTAGATCAGAGGCCAAACAAACTGCTGGTATAAACGCTGGTGTTGCACCCACTTATCAGCGGGTACACCTCAGAACCGAAACTTAGACACAAATACTCTGTTTAGAGCTCTTGGTGTGCTCACTGTTTCTTGTCTTCTCTTTCCCCTGCTCATTTTGCTTTTGTCACCTTTCTTGCTGTGGCTGCTTCCCTGAAGAGGCAAGTTGGATGCAATGCTTCTCCCAGGAACAGGTATCCTGCACATAAACTGAGCTAACTTGTGGCTTTATTTTCCACTGCATGGTGATATTTCGATATTCAGTGCTCTAGACAAGGGCTGCCTGTGGCCTGAGTCCTTTGAGAGAGGAAAAGGCGGCCTTGGCTGTTCATCTCCTTAATGATGAAGGAATGCTTTAAGGTAAGGAGGGTCCCCTTCTACTCCTTGCCCTTGCAAGCATAATGTTTTGAACTCCTCGTGGTCTCTTTTACTTTTCCACTGGTTTACCGGCTCAGAGACACACAAGTGCAACAACATGTTGTAAGCGGCATCCTTTTCAAACCCCTCAAATTCCTCCTTTGTGACCTGTGGGCGATGGTGCTGTCTGTGCTACGTGCCTGCCCATTACATTAGGACACAGCAGGTAGCACCAGCAGCACCCTTACCTCTCCATAGGTGTGTGGTGGCCACACGTGCCCTCTGCAGCTCTGAGGGCTCCCAGCACCACTGAGCACTGGTGCCAGTGAAGGAGGCCAGTCCTCCCAACAGGGACCAGAGGGACCTTGGGAAAGAAGGGATGGAAAATGAGAAACAGGGCTCCCCAGAGGCATCAAAACCAGCACTAGGGGCTGGCACCCAGGCAGTGCAGGAAGACAGGCATTCCGGCTTGCACACCAGCAGCTGAGCAGCCTCTCGGGAAGTGGTTGTGTTTGCTCAGTGCAATGGGTTGCTGAAAAATACGTAGACAAAAGATTTTTGAATGGGATAGGTTAGTGATTTAGAGGACTTACCCACACCCAAGAGACCCTCATGATACACTTTTTGAATAAAAGAAAATTTTCAGCCCTTCTAAGAGCCAGGCCTTTTAAGAGGTTTTATATTTGGACATGCAAAATGAGTATTTCAGAAACAGTAGTTGCAACAGACTGTTGGTTAACCTCCCTTTGCCTTTCAGTTCTGCAGAATTTCTATTTTGGAAAATTGTTGCTATAAATATATATTTGTTATTTGCTAATTGGCAAGCAATTGCCACAGTTGTCCCTTAGCAAATTTATTGATATATTTTCTGGAGAGGAACTGACACTCCCTTGTGTTGCTGAACCAACCCCTGGTCGCAGGTCCAGACCCCCTGTGAAGCCTCTGTGTAAGCTAATGAAAGGAGGATATGGCAAAGACAAGCATCTCTGCTTTCCCTAAAGCTTCAGTGTGGTTATGGCCTTGACCCCTGCAGCCTCCTCCCTTCAACCTTTCCATTGTACCTATTAGTTTTTGTAGGATCACCCAAAGTAAGTCCACTGATATCATCACATCAGCTTGCTTCAGAAACTCTTCTTCATTGCCCTTATTTTCTAGCATATCTCATTCACCCCTCTCATCCATGCTTTGAAAATGACATTAAGTCCCACCTTCCCTATGTAGGCACCAAGTTTATGTTACGTTATGTTCTTTGAATCTCCATGCACTGGAGGCCAGTCTCTGAGCCACACTGACACAATTCTGTTAGGAGGTTTTCCCTGCTTCCTTACCTCACATAGTGTGTTGTGGTGTCTCAAGCAGCACCCCATTCTCGGCGCAGTGCCCTGACCTTAGATCCTATAATGCTATCTTCTTTCATTGTATCTTCTTTCTTTCCCATACTATTTTCAGAGTTGAGATATTTTTTGGTTGCTCTGTTAATCTGCTATAACTGTTGCTAAAAGTCATACTTTTATACTTTTTATATATATATATATTCTTTTATACTTTTTATATATATATATAAAGTCATACTTTCAAGTATTCTTGATGTACCGAAGTACTTTTGGCTATATGTGAAGAGCCCAGTCACTTTGAAGTGGGTTTGGTGGGAGAAAATTATCCCTTTTATTGTGGTTTCCTTTAATGTAGTCCCATTGTGCATTAAAACGGTGTGGAACCATAAGCATGACCTTTCCAGCAGTCACTGCAGAGCAGAGCAATGGGGAGACATTGTGACCTGATGTCCACTGCACAGACAGCAATGAACGGCTTAAATTTTTTTGTGTATTGGACCTGTTCATTGCATTTAACAAAAATATAGAGTGACAAGAGAAAAAATAAGACCATTGTGTTGCTTTCTTTGAAATAGCTTGGTGTCTCCAGGTGCTGTGCTGGAAGCAGAGCTGAGTCAAGGGAGTTGAGCTAGTGTAGGAGGGAGTGCTGACTCTGCTTTCAAAAGGTGGAGGAGTTGCTGTTTTTAGCAAGCATGGAGGCCTCAGTTGTTTTTATTTTTTTGGCTCAGTTAGCCAGAATTGCTCCATGCTAACTCCCCTTGTCTCAGCAAGCACAGATGCTTCTGTAGAGGGCTATTTGAGGGGACGTACTTCCAAGCCTAGGTCAGGCGTCTTGCCTACTTCTTCTATGCTCATGTATTTTTGGAGGGAGCAGGGATTTGCTGACCAAAGAGATCTAATGGTAGGGAGATTTTTGCTGCCAACATTTTAGCATCATCATCAGAAGGGTCCCTTGCTGAGGCGCCAGTGCAGGAATCCCTGCACCGCCTGCAGAGCATTGTGTGACCATGCCCTGAGATATGCTTCAGTCAAAAATCCTGGACACAAACCTTGGAAAAGCAAGGGGAAGGGAATATAGGGACATGTATGAAACCTCCTCTGGAGACAAAAGTTCGTACGTGGTGTGTGGGGTCACCAGCAAAATGAATTTGGTGATTTTCTGATACGTCTTAATGCATCTGTGTCCACCACAGAGACCCACACCATTTGTCATGACTGTCAATAACTGTTCAGCAGAGGTCCAAGAGTTAAATGGCAAGGGTATCACACATCAGGTCTGAGATGTGCCGGCAGAAGTGTAAAAGCTTGCAAAACGATTACTTGACATTTGATTGGCTTTCGCCCACACTCAAAAGACTCTAAGTTTCAGGAGTAGTAAAATTGATCAAATTAGAAAACAAAGCAAAAATAAGTTAAGAGAGTTTTTAATGGAAAGACTGGCAAAGCCAGGGCTCAACTATTTTCACTGGGAGACCATATGAGCTTTTCAATCTTCTCTGCCAAAGTTTGTTAAACTATTTTGCTTATTAACTCTTTTGCAATCCCTTACTTAAGTGTGCCTGAAATTTTAACGTTAAACCACTAAATCCATTTTACAACTGGAGATTATAATGTCAAAGAGGACGGATTTGTGAGTTTAAGCACTGACCCTTGAAAGATGAGACATGAAACATACTTGTTTCCTTTGAGACTGTACCCTTGTCCTATGAGAATCAGTGGGGGCAGGACTGAGCCTATGTTGGGAAGTGCAAAGTCCATCGGAGCAGTACCACAGACAAGCTGGCTGTAGCTCTTTGCCATGTTTGATCTGAAAGTCCAGGCTCTGCTGATGACTGCAGCAGCGTCTGTGAACATTACACCACTGTGTTCCTAAACTTACAACTTTAGTAGTGAAAAAGAGTTTTTTACGAAGGAGTAAAGGTAGGTGAAACGTTAAGGCACTGCATATGATTTCCATATATTTTAAGGTGTTCCTGTAAGGGTCTACAGCAAGACTGAGAGCATAATCTAAAAGAAAACTAATGTGCTTGCAAGCACAATTTCAAGCTGAAAGAGGGGGGTTACTAAGTCAGATTCAGAAAAGACAGCTTTTGGGGAAAGTTATCAGGCAGTGGCTGCAGATGGAGAATGAACAAGTTACGGCAAACATGGGCTACAGAGAAAATTTAAGCAATCACTGTTAGTCATTTAGGTGTATAGAAGGGAATTGGAGGCATCTTGTGGGAAGCAGGCTGCAGCTGCTACACAGGCTAGGTGGTTTAATTCACTTAAAATCTACTAAAAATAAGTAATTCCTACTAAAAACGAGTAAATCCAGTAATTGACAAGCATTATGTCATAGTATTTGCCTGACTTCTGAATAGCAATGAAGTTAATTTTAATCTTAACTATTTGCTTTTACTTCATGCATTGCTAAATGTAGCAGCCACTGGCACCACCTCTTCCTCGCTCCCTAGAAGAGAGAAAGTGAGAAACGGAGGAAGATTTAAGCATTGCAAGCAATGATTCATTCTCAGGCTGCACAACCTGCCAAATGATCTCCAGAGTGGCACTGCTGCTTGGCCTGGAAACAGTTTTCCTCCCTCCCTGCCCTGCAAACTAGAAGGAAGGAAACTGATACTCATGGCAGGCAACCAGGATGGCTAGAACGAATATTGGAGAAGTTCAGGAAACTAAATATGGGATCCAAGGTCTGGAAAACATGCCAGGACAAGAAAAGGATAAAAATACAGAAATAACAAAGGGAAGGAAATAAAAAATAACCAAAAGAGATTCCGTTACCAAAACCCAATCCCTGGGATGAAGTACTCATTAAAGGCCTAATCTTACCTTCCCTATGTAGGGGGACTGCTAGAGGCTGAACGGCCATTCTTCTGAGGGAAATCAAAAGAAGGGTTTTGGAGTGTTTTTCTGCACAAAGGTTTCCAAATCTCAGGGAACTGCAGGAAAAGGATTAAATCCTGGATTAGGATAACCTGGCCATGGAAACTAATGGTTAAAACTCCCCCTTGTTTCCAGGAGTCAGGAAAACATGTCATCCTAACCCCACTTCAGACTCAGCAAGAATCCATTTCAGACTGTTCTGGAATTATATTTGCAACTGCACCCTGCTTATTTATGGAGTTTGTTAAAGTCCCAGGGCCAAATGGTGCAGCTGACGGTTCTCAGTGGGATGTCAAGTATTGGCTGTTTCACGAAGGTGCTGCCGAGGAGCTACGCCCTTTGGATGCTCTCCTGGAGGCATGAGTAGATACCAGGGCTATCATTTTTTAGTGTCTTCCTAAATGCCAAGATGAACTCCTGCCTTGACCTTAATACAGAAACTGTGCTGGGGAAACCTGGGGAATTGTACTTTTTTTATATTTTGGTTTTATTGATCATTTGACTGACTAGAAAAATGTAAGCTTTGCATCTTCTTTTTATTTTGTTCTTACTGTCCTTGTATTTCAATGATGATAAGGTAATGTTGCTTTAAAGGACCCAGTCCCTATAGACTAGGGAACTCCAGCCCTCACTTATGTGGGACTTTAAGGAGCTGCCCTTTTTGAGTGTCTATATTGTATTTTTCATATCTATGTTAATATTCTTTTTAAATCTGAGCTTTTATGTACTGCTCCCTGCTTCTGGTTGTGGCAGAAAACTTTGGCATTATTGTTGCATGCCCAAGTAAATCAGACTTGCCTCAGCATGTCATGGAGATGTTTGGTTTTAATCCATCGGTGGCTTTGTTGATTAAGATAAAGGCCTTGATTAGGCACTGGCAAAGATCTGAGAGCTGTGGAGGCCCTGGAGCTTCAGCATAAACCTCTCTCAAAGCCTGAATCACTTGGGAATCTGACTACTTTTTTCCATGCTAGCATAAGCTATTACAGCTGGTAGACAACTGTTGCCATATTGATTAAATGCTGTGCCTTTATGAATAGTAGTCCCTCTTACATGAATGGGATGTGATTACCCCTTCTCACAGCTCAGGGCTGATTTTCCTATGGCTGGGTAAATCGGGAGAAGAATGGAGATAATGTAATAAAAGGAGCTCAGTTTCAATCTTTGGTAAGGGGATTTTCAGTTTTACATAGCTGATATTTGGTAGAAATGCAAGGGTCATACAGAAGACTGAATTTTCCTTACAAAGCAAGGTACAACTTCTACATCTGTCATCTTCTACAGGCTCTGCAGCAGTCTTCTTGCTGAAGGGAGAGAAACATTCAGCTGATGGACTCAAATACACAGAGGTCATGCATGGAGCAGATTAAAAGGTCTTTGCAGCTCTTGCAAAATCAGTCACTCTCATCAGGAAATATTGGTCAGTGCGTGTGCTGGCCCTTCTCGGTTCAGATGATGTACTCTTCTCTTTGGCGGCCTTCCTCAAGAAAGAGCTGCTCTTGTGTGAGTTGTTTCATCCTCACTAGTTGAGGTGTGACCCCGTGTCTTCTACAGTGTACACTCTGGTCTAAAGGGTCTTTTTCCTGTGCTTTTCTTATTAAACTTCACAAGGGAGAAACTCAAGTCTTCCTGATACCCTCTGTTCTACACACAAGGAACAGACATACGAAAAATTTAAGATCAGGACCAATTTATCGTGCCACCTTTGAAGCTCCTAGGGAAGGGCTCAGCTCACAGGAGAGAGATATCCACCTGAGTTCCCTGTCTTGAAATTCTGCACTGCCCCTCCTGTCTGTTGGTGCCTCACATATGCCGAGGGATTGTGCACAGCAAAACAGACACAAACATGTCCTTTTTCCTTCACTGTTTATAGGTAGAGTGTAGATAAAGGTTTTTCGGTGAGACAAAGCCTACCCTTGCTGCAGCCAGCATTACGTAGCACAGATATATTCAGGCATGTTTCCACTGGCTTCATTTGCATTTGTGAGTGCTTAATGTTTCAGACCTCTGATTACCAAGCTGAGCATGCAGGAAAAAAGGGAGCAAGTGATTAGTGAACTCGAGTGACAAGTTTGGTTTCATTAATTTGACATTGCACAGAAAACCTGCCGCAGCAGCAGGGATGGATCCAGTGCTTTATAGCAGCATTCAACAGCCTGAGCTCTGAGACCACCTTTTTTCTTCCTGCCACCAGAAGTTGCAAAAGGTTTAACCCAAATTTCATAGAAAGACCAGGCTAGCCATCAAAGCTGTACTCCAGCCTGTTCCTGATTTTCCTTGCCACAGCACAGCATTATTAATAAAATGTAGAAATCAATGTAGAAAGACAGGGCTGCATCTTCAGGTGCTAACTGACAGCTCATCCCTGCAGAGGTGGGATATGCAGCTGTGTGTGTGATGTATACAGCTCACAGAATGAACTCTGTTTTAGTGCAGCCAGGATTTGCCTCCATAAGAACTTGGTAAGACTTAAGCAAGTACTTGATTAAGATTTGGAGAGAGTTCTGGAGATATTCCATGACTTTAGCAGTCTAAATGTAAGAGATTGGCTGATGTGATTCTTTTGATCACTGGGTGCTTTCAGAGAGCTCCCAATGTAAAAAGTGTCTGGGGAGCTCCAGGAGAACTGCTGCTCATGCTGAGCAGATTTATTCAGGTTAAATCCTGCCTTGCAAGCCCATTCTGGAATTGGACAGATAAAATAAATAAGTTCCTTCTTACCCATCAAAACAAGGAGTTCTCAATCAAAAGCTCCATACCATAATTAAAGTCCACATTGATTTTTTGTATTTCACTTCACAGCATTACAATATATGAACCCCAACTTTTACTTCCTAGCTAAGCAGGTCAGCTCCAGAATTCAGTGTAACAGCAAAGGTGGAATAACATGCATTTCACAGTGGTACTCCATTTTAGTTATTGTATTTGAATACAGGAAACAGGACACATACAAATGTGTATATGCTCTCCACTGCATACATCTTTTACGTATATGAGAGGTCTATACCAGGTACCAAGAAAACACATAATCAAATGTTAATTTAGTTATTATCAATGGGATCAAAGTGTGTCAATGAGCAGAGATATAAACCAAGATAATGATAAGAAAAGACAGGATCCAATACAGCATAATTTCTCAGGGAAGATATTCTATTGTACAAAGAGGAAGCAGAAATGAGGGAAACAGAATCATTACCTATGTGACTTCAGGAGATAAATCATCAGTAAATATTACTTTAAGCAACACCACAGTTAACACAGAACAATTTCACATTTGTAGATAATTTACAACTCAGCAACATTCTGTCAACATTTCCTCATATGCATGGTTTGATTCAACTTAGTGAAAGACACCTCCCATCAGAGCTGAGATGTCTCTGAGGTTTTAATGATTTTCCACGTGGAAAGGGCACACTTGGTAGCAAATGTGTTCTGTTTTTTTCCAGTATGCCCAAATTAACTCATGAATATAGTGTCAATGAATACAATTGCTTTAAGACAAGAATGCAGATCTGGAAGGAAAACAAAGTCTAGTGGTGCCTTGCTTCTTCAACAGATGGATTTTTAGACACCCTTAGAGCAGACAGCATATATGAGAACAAAATGTTAGACTCTTGTTTTTGTTGGCTGTGAATAAATTCATCATGGGATACATGGTTTAAATATGACCTGATGTAATTCCCATTCTCCTACTACTAGCTGCTATCTGCTGAGCCAATTTCAACTTCAGCTCAGTTTCTTTTGAGTAAAGATTGCAGACAGACTCTTGTCTTCATTTGTTCTGTCCAATTCAGGATGCAAAGCATTCCTGGACACAGAATATAGGGTGTTTTTAATTTTTGTAGCGAGTGACTCAGTTTCATCATATGAAACTACTGTTTGCTAATGCATTGTGTTGGAATTGACTCATCTGTACAGAAGATGCAAAGTCCTTGAGTGCTTTACCAATTCCTTTAAATTTTAGAAAATGTATATTATACATTCCTGGGTTTTGCTTAAATTTGTATTTGAAATTTTTGTTCTAATTAATAAATTATATACACAGACAACTGAACCTTGCAGTAAATAAGTCATTGGAAAAAAATACCGCAGCTTTCAAAGTTCAGCAGCCAAGGAAATCCTTAGTCTTTGTGTTTGTAACTCATGATTTAAACCTGTGTGCAATTATAAACTGTTCAACAATTACACAGCGTCAAGGGCCAGATTTTTATAAAGGACTCAGAGCCCACAATCAGTTGCAGGTTTTCAGAATTGCCCAGCTCCTGCAAAGAACCAAAGTGAGTAGGCGAATCCACATGCAGATTTCTGCGTTCCTCTTAGCACTTGGATACCCCTTTTCTTTACCCCCACCTGGGCAGTGAGCCCTTGAAAACCTGCCCATCCTCTAGGTAGGAGAAGACAAAATGAAGACAAAATCCAGGATAAGCTTCATATTAGTGACTTGTCTATGCATGGTCCCACAAAGGAGCTCCCATTTCTAAGTCTGAGAGGTATCGAAGCGGAGGTACAAATCCCTGGGATTTCCAATAGGCTTCCTCCTTTTAACACAATAACCATCTGAAGTGGCACACATAAATCAACATTTTTCCCTTTGGAGGGAATGTGAGGGTGGACTTCAGTCCCCTCACTAGCGGCTTGGCATTCTGGTGACCAGTCCTCTCCCCTTGTCACCTGCAAAGGGGCCATCTCAGTCGTCCCAGCTCTCTCGGAGATTTATAGTAAATTTGTCTTTTAGAAACAAGTCGATAACCTTTGCACCGGTGTGCAAGGCAGAACCTTTATTACAGGATTGTTAAGATAACAGCAGCTTTGAATGCATGCTGCGGCTGTGTTAGGAACCGAATGGAAACAAAGCTCTGCCTGTCTGCTCAGCTACCTGGATCTCAGCGGTGGCCAAGGATGGGAAGCTCTTACCCAGCCAGTTGGTTGTTTCCTGCGACTCTTGTTTTGAGGTGGCAGAAGTGCACTCAGCTTTGCTGCTGCTTTGTTATCTAAGGAATCCATGTGCTACTTAACCTCAACAAAAAAACCAAACTATGGCTGTACCGTGTGAGCTCTGCAGGGAGCATTAGCATTCCAGATCTGGGGCCATAAGGCCTGTGACAGATTGTGGGGTGCACAGAAAACTGTTTTTTTGGCAAGCAGTACCATAAATGAAGGGAAAGGCTGTCTGAAACCATTTCAAATTTTTCTTGGGTGGTTTGGAGTTTCTGGTCTTAAGATATTAGGTGAGAGACCTTTAATTGGTGTGATAGCAGCCCTAAAAGGAAGAATACTAGATGTGGCTTCCATTTGCCTTGCCATGTATGCCTAATAATCAGCCTTTTCCATCAGACTTAAGAAGCAGTTGCCTTCTTGGGAAATAAGTCTTCTTTAGATAAAAACCTGAAGAGAAGAGTGGACAGAAAAAAAAAATATTTTTTTGTATGTGAGCCAGATGCTATACAAATACCCCCTGAAAGTGATATTCAGAAGCCTTTTTTTTCTTCCCTAAATGACTAGAGCAAGACAAAATATGATAACAATACACACTGGAATGTTTATTTTAAAATGATAACAGCTCTGAAAACCCCTTGCCTAGTTCAGTACACTGGAACATCCCTGTGGCTTAACCTCCTGTCAGTGTGAGCCGGAACAGGGTGAGGAATGCTTCTTGCCTTTCCCAGGCAAACTCCTCTGAGGAAATTCAGAGTGCACAGTTTGTTCAAACTCCTTTTTTCCTCTTTAGACTTATTAATTATTTCAGGTTGATGCACGAGCTCAGAGCTGGGCTGGATTCTTTTCTGGACATCTGCCTGCTGTGCATCTCATAGGTCCCAACAGATCATGTATCACAGGACGTTCCCCTCATGTCCAAATCACTTCCAACAACTGGTATTTCCACCCTACGGAAAATAAAGAGATTTGGAATGGCAGGGCTGAAAGCGGTACTTAACAGGGAAAGGCTGAAGCAAAACCGCCAGGCTTTGCCTTGCCTCCCTTACTTAGGTTTTAATCAGCCAAAACCCCTGAGTCAGCAAGATTTTTCACTTCCAAAAGAGCTGTGTGAAAATGGAGGGAGGGCTTCAGGCAGATTCAGTACAATAGCTGAAAAACAACATGACAAAGTAAAAAGAAGGAAGATAAGCAGAGCACACAGCTGAAGAAAAGTGTTTTTGCTAGACAGAGCGTCCAGTATCCAGCTGCTCTGAAGAAGGAGGGGAGGGCTAACATTGTCAGTGTGATGGGACATGAGGCATCTAACAGAAATATCCTAGAGTTTCCTTTTTATGTTTTGGGGGTGAGAGTTTGAATTACAGGTAAGGAATGGCAGGTGCTAATGTTAGTCTTCCACTTCTTTCTTCTGGATTTAAAGTCCAGGCTATCTGCTTTCTTCTTCTCTCCAGGACAGTAGTCACCTTTTTTTACAAAGCCCTTTTGTTAGTATCTCATGTTTTGTTTGTGCGCAATACTGTCAGCAATATCAGGATATGTTCAGATAAAAGATCTACTAAATAGACTGCTTTGGGGGTTTTGGGAGTTTATCTTAGCAGATAATCCTCCAGTAGATTTTTCTAGTGGCTCTCATTAGTTGGCTCTGTCTTATCTAATCAGACTCTGAAGCCAATCAATACAGAAACTTGCCAATCAGTGCTGAAACATTTCATGTGGTTGTATTCCTGAGGCTCACAGGAAAAAAAGGGAAAGGAGCTTCGAAGTACCTTTTGTTTTGTTCCTGGTTAAATGCTGTTCTGAACAAATGGTTACTGGATCAGCTGCTAGGAGCTGATCCCTGCTAGCTTTTCTGGCACCACTTGATGCATTAGGCTGTAAATGTCATTATTTCTCCTGAGGTGGGATTCTTTTCTACTTTTCAGATGAGTCTTCAGTACTTTGTGGCAATGTATTTACTCAGCCTACCTAACTGGACTTGCTACCCATGGTTCTTCTCACTAACGGTCCTGGGCTGGTGGTGGTTATAGAAAATCAAATTGCTTAACACCAAGTCTTTTCTTTTTCAACAGTGTACTTTGCAAGCAGCTGAAATGAAAGGGCTTTAAAGCAGCAGACTATCAACATATCCATCAGACTGAAGGGAGCTTCTTTCCTTGGTATTGGGGAAGCAGGCATAAACTCTTTGCATGCCCTTGTGGGTGCCTGTTTAAGTTGGCTTTACCTGCACTGCCACATGAAAGCCACCCCTTGGCTGTTTTCCATTGCTGGTCTTTGGCCCTTGTTCTGAGCATTGCTTCTAGGAGCTCCCCAGAGGTAATATAAAGAATATTCAGAGCAAAAAAAGATGACCATTGCCTCTTAACATATCCAAAATGAGTACAGGGAGGTGGTGGGAGTTCATCCTGAGCCATTCTCCTTGCTTTTGCTTACAGCCCCCATAATACATCGCAGCAGTGTATGCATACAGAAAACAGCTCAGGTCATCAGATGGTTATAATACAGTGCTATAGGGGCTGCCGTTAGGTCACAGATGCTTATTTGTCATTATTTTGTTTCCATAAGAATATCAGGCATGGAGAATAACATCAGACGTGTATGGTGGCTTTAAGACAGTTAGACTGGTACAGACTGGTGAACCACCTGGAGGGTGTTTAACCACAGAAGAATTGTTCTGGATATGATATTTTTCTTATGTTCTTCCAATGATGTTGGCTCTTCCAAGGATGCTGACTCGCATATGATCCTGCAAAGGTGCTGAATTTGGTCATCAGACCAAATCGGCCCTCACGTATAGCCTTCATGGGATGTGAGTCTGTGAAGACACTGGTGTGAAGTGCTGAGGTGGGCCCCGGAGCCCCTTGTCATAGCTCAGTGTTGTGCATTTATCTTCTCTGTTTGCTTGGCATGCTTTTAGATTTTGGAAATTCTGTCATCCTGAAACAAGAAAACCAGATGAAACCCATCGCTTTCACTTCTTGGAGCACACCTGTCTTTTTATAAATGCAAGCAAAGGCCATCTGTGTCTTTTGATGCTGCAGGTGTCCACAGCTATGTTACAGTTTCAATCTGACTTTTTTTCACTGTGAAAGCTAAATGAGGAGTGTAAAATGTTCCTGATTTAGTTTCTGTGATCAAACCCAAGAGATATTTCAAGCATTTTCAAGCATGATGAATGAGGAAAAAGGCAAAACATGGGGCATGTGAGATTGCTCGACTGTCTTAGCTCCTCAGTCTGTAGGGTGGGACAGCAGCAGCAGACTCTGAAAGGAAGGTGCAAATTGACCAAAATGATGTACATCTGGTCCTGGTTGAGGAGCATGACTGAGGCATGTGACAAACCCCACTTCACTCCTAGAAGCGTAGGAGTTGTGGTAGGTATGACTCTGACAATACCACTGAATTGACGCATGTATGTACAGGGAAAATGTGCGGGCAGTGACATCTCTAAAGTTAAGTTTGGGCTATCCCTGGCACCAGTATCCAGCTGTACCCTGGTGTCCCTTTGGTAAGGGAGCAGTTTGGTGCATGGTAGAGCACAACCCAGAGGTACATCGGTGTTAGGTTGTGGGGACAGCTGGGGGATTAGGGTTTGAACACAAAACTGCGAATGTGGCAGCAATCCGCACATACCCACAGAGCAACGCTCAAAGAAGGCCCTGCAACAGAATGCTTCTGTGGAAAGAGCAGCTGCAAAATGTGCCATGGAAAGAAAATTTGGATAGGAGGTGCAGCCAGGGGACACTTTCAGACCTCCAAGGCTCACTCCAAAAGAAAGAAGCAGATAAGCTAAAAAATACAGATGAGTCCTTGGCAAACTCATGAGGTCAAAGATACATGGTGTCAATATACTGCCTCTGATTCTGTTTTCTCTTTTTCTCACACACAAATGACAATGATTGCTATTGAGATCAATTCTGGAATAAAACTCGTGCAACCAAGTTGAGAATCTGGCTTGTTTTCTATCTAAACTTTTAAGCCACAGTCTTACTGGACGTGTGCTAGGACTAAAGTCCTAAATATAAAAGGTTACTTTATTTGCTTTCCTATTTTATTACAGCTGCAAAAGTGAGCCATAATAATTTTTATAGTACATGATAGTATTTGTCAGCTACAAGATGGAATGAACTCAAATGATAACGACTGGCTCACCCTCAAAGTGATAAACATGTCAAGATAATGGCACGATAAGATAATCTTTCTCCCTGAACATGAGAATACAATACAATTTAAACCAGCTTTTTTTCTTTTTATGCATTTTAATATTCCTATAATCAATCACCAACCATAACTGTTTTATTATGACTATGGACACAGAGGATCAAATTTTTATGGCCTGGTCTTAGTTTTCTATCTGTAATCTGCCAGCACCAGTAATTGCGCAGTTTAGGTCATTTGAGTACCTGATTACCCCCACAAATCAGGTAACTAGACATCTACACTGCATGCTGACATAACTGGGAGAATAAACTAATTCACAAAACTTGGCACATGTAAAGTTGAAAGTCATACTTCAGGCCAGAGTGAAAATTTTGCTTTGCTTGTTTATTGTTATGATATCCCCAGGGACTATATGAAGACAGAAAACTTAAAAACATTTGTTTTAAATGTGCAGTTTCTTTCAAGACTCTGGCTAGAACCTAACTTAAAAGTTAGGGATTCTTGCCCACAAACAAGCAGCAGGTAAAGATTGTCTAGTTAAAATAGTGGATTTGATTTTTCAAAAACTTTAATTCAAAACTCTCAAAGAAAATCAGCTGTTATGGAATCAGAGTGGAGATCCAGATTAATGTTTGATTAAAAGATGGGAAAAGAGGACGAGGAAGAAGTTATTAATTACACAATGGAGAAAGGCTACCTGAAGATATCCATAGGCACCCATATAGGTCAGCATCTTCATAAATCACCTAGTAAAAAAGGATGGTACCAACGTAGCAATGTTTATGGGTAATTAAAATTTATTTAGGAAAGTAAAACTAAAGGCAACTGAGATGAGTTACATGAAAATCTTACAATGCTGAGTGACTGAGTCATGAAAAGAAGGCAATGCTTGCAGAAAAGCAGACACACAGAGACCAGGAATTCACTGTAAAAATATGCAAGGTGAGACACAAGAGGAAAAATAAGACCAGCTATGTACATACATACAACATAATGTCTCTGCCTAACTTCTACCTCTCAGGAAATAGTTAACATCTGCTCCCTGCTTATTAGTGATCAGAAAGACAAAGTGAGCATTAGGTGTTATCACAAAAGGAGTACAGAATAAAAGAGAAACTGTCATCATCCACCCACACAAATCCTCAGTGCTCCCACACCTTGAGTCGTGGATGCAGACCTAGTCGCCCCAGGGTGAAAGAGATGGGACCAGGAAAGCTGCAGATGCTGATGTCCCCAACCTGTGGCACACAGAAGTTGGGAGGGTGGCAACAGATGTCTCACACTGTCCTTGCTGGGGGTCCTGTTCTGGTTGGCCTGAGCTCTTCTGGCTCTTCTTATGCTACAGAGGCAAGCAGAACTTGCTACAAATGCAGTGCCCTTTTATCGGTCATGCAGCATCCCTCCCAGCTGAGTCAGGACCTTTTTGGATGGGACCTGTTGTGAGGAGAGGCATCACGGTGTGGGGGCTCAGCATCCTGGCAGGTACCATTGGTCTGGGTTGCCCTCATCTCACAGTGGCCCCTCGTCCCCCATGCCTCACTGACACTTGCTCCTGGAGGTTTCACCATTTTTTGCGATGGAGATGGTCTCCCTCCCTGCCGCGGGCACCCCAGCTGCCTGCTGCTGCTGCCCTGTCCTCTCCCCGGCTGGAGACATTGACGGGGGGGCAGGCAGTGCCCCCAGCACTGGGGACATCCACCCTGCTCCAGGAGGATGGGAGCTGGGGAGAGGAGGGAAGAAGGTGGAAGGAATGGAGATTCCCATCCTTGCTCTGGGTGCAGGTATGTCTCTTGGCATTCCTTCCTGTCATGCTGCGTCTGCCTCCTCGGTGCCCGTGAAGTGGGCAACGGCACTGCTGCCGTGTGAGGCAAAGAGGGGCTCAGGCACACTGGCAAGAAGGACTGCAGGCACACAGTGGTGTGAAAACTGAAAAGGCTAGCTGATTGCTTATTTTCTGCTTGATGTGTTATCTTAAAGCATTTCTGCAAAATTATCTTGGACCTATGCCAACCAAGGTACAGAACTCACCCCCTCTCCTTTACTATGATAATGGCAACACTGGTGATATTTTCAGTTAAAAAATAATACCTCTAGGAGATAAGATTTTGCCAGGATGTTTTAAAACTTTCATTCGTGTTCAACAATATGTACGTGACTCAGCTACTAAAGAGGCATCTAAATAAAGAGGCTTCTCTTGTGCTTTATATTCACAAAACTCTCATTCCAGTGAGCAAAGAAATGTTCCCCAGCTTTTCTACATGTTCTTTCTTTGATCTGCACAGTGCTAACAGTAAAACATGTTTGTGTGAATCATAAATGGAGAATTATTTCAGTCTGATTTTTTTCACGAATCCTGGTCATAGTTTAATATGACACCACTATATAATTGAATTATAAGAGTATGTAGTTCCCTACATTATTTTCTTTCATTAAGTCCTTAAAAAATGCTTAGCAGAAGCGTAACAGTCTTGAGACATTTTCATTTTAACAGAACTCAAAAAGCCTAATACTATTGTGTAATATGGGAGAGAGTTTTAGATTTACTATGTCTAATATGAATGCATGCTGTCTAGCAAAACCTTCCCAAAGGTATTTCAGTGCATTATCTGAGTGGTAGATGCTTTGAAAAAATGCTTACAAAGTCATTTCCAAACTACAGCATATTCAGGCACAGTGCAACTTGCAGATTACTTTTAACATTTCTGTGCATGTTCTCCTTCTGTGTTTGTATAGTGCTTGCATAATGGGGTCCTAATCCATTCCTGGGGCTTTTAGAAATCACCAAAGTATGGAAAATTAATACGAATAATACAAAACAAAAGTCATACAAAGAGGTGTAAACACACTGTATAAAGTTATTACATCAGTTGTTACATCTGCAAGCTCTCAAAGTTTGTATGAAAGTTGTTTCAAAACTCAAAAGATTTTTGCAGTATTCACTGCAATTCATTCTTAGTAGAACAGCTAAATCATTTGGCATGACTAAATTATGTTAACATAGCCCCTCAGTCTGCTTGCAAAAATGTTGGAAGTTCACTCTAATTTTCAGTAGAGCAAACATCTGCCAAGGATTTTGGGTATTACTTCTGGTGCAGGCAGTGTTCATTTTTTTCTATATGTGGCACATTAATGTTCTTTATTTGTATGGTGCAGATTATTATTGGTGCAGTTATTATTTCTGTCCTCTGATTTGGTAAATCAAAATTTGAAGCAAAGAAACTGGGCTGAAAACTAATAAGCTGTGAAGAGCAAATGTTACTGGCCAGGTGCAGGTAGGAGCATTAGCATAAATACCAACACTGAGGTCAATGAATACATTTGTGTGAATGGTGGTGATGAACAAATAGGTACAGTAATGTGTGTAATGAGTACAGCTCATCTGGAAATGAATGCACTGGACTTCTTATGTCATAATCCACCAGTTCCAGGGCTCAGTTTAGGAAAGTGTTTGAGCACATTGTCAACATATGAACTTACACATTAATAACTGCCTTCTTCAAAAGCAATTTTTTCTTAGATCAGAGCCCTAGTTTCTTGGAATAGGAAGCACAATGGTGATAGTATGGGGAATGAATCTGAAATAGTATTAGATCTATGGATTTGAACAGTGAGTTGCCAGGTCCCAGTGGTGTCACATCCTGTAAAATATATTCCCGTAAATGGAGATGAAGCTGTTTCTTCTATTTTCTTTCTAATTTTCATTTTATAATAGAAATGGGATATGCCCAACTATATTTCAAAGAGGTCACTAGTATCCTTGAGTAACTCCATTGCCCTTATGCCTTTTGAAATATCCATATACCTAAGCAGCCACATCCTTTAACACTTGCAGTGCTGTAAATCAGGAGTAGCTGTACTATAGTGAGCTAGCATCACATCAGCATAAAACCAGTGAAAAAGTAAGCAGGCCCAACCCCAAAAGTCACATTGTACATGACAACGCATCTCTTTGTCCTGGTTTTGGCTGGGATAGAGTTAATTTTCTTTCTAGTAGCTGGTATAGTGTTATGTTTTGGGTTCAGTATGA
>JANZLQ010000008.1:31431156-31447178 GCA_026212715.1 Elanus axillaris
TTTATGTCAACCCACAAGTCTTACGTCCCGCCCCCCCGCCCCGATTCTTTCCGCTGTCCACTGGGTAAGTGGGAAGTGAGCGAGTGGCTGTGTGGTGCTTAGTTGCTGACTGGGGTTTAACTGTGACACTTTTCTATCTTAGAAATGAGTATTTAATTAGACAGTAATTTTGTGGAAGTTTCACACTTACTGGTTTCCCCAAGGGTAATGGGAGAATTTTCCCCACGCTAAATTTTCCACTAGCTTTTAGGAGAGCAATATTTGCCTTTAAATGTTTAGCTTACAAAATCACCTGTTCCCTAATCACCATGGTTTTAGAGATCCTCAGGAGAGGTCACAGGCTTGGCTCTCCCCCAGCGCTGAACATCCTTCTGAGGTTCTGCCCAGCCTTGATCTCTGTTTTAATGGGAACCCAACCTTCCTCAGGCTTCAGGAGATCAGTTTTACAGTGCTCTTATGCCAGTCACTTAGGCTGTAGATCAAGGACTGAATCTCATTCACTCTGTGAACAGTTTAGATTTAAAAGTTTACTATGAGAATTGTGCCAATTGTGATCTGGCCTGTTTTACTAAAATATTTATACTAGTAAAAGACGAAATGTAAACTCAGGTTACACCAGAAATAAGCTGTGCCTCTGAGAATGCTTGTATTGCAGGTTAACTGTATTCACACAAAGCTAAGATTGACACAGCAACAGCTAGACATCTTTTCCCTTGCTTTAAGTAAGTTCTTTTTACACCCATTTTAAAGATTTTAAGCTCTGAATTTAGCCTAGACTTCCTATAGCATTTGCTGACTGTATCTGCATTAGCAGGTGGTGCAGATCAACAGGAGGAGCTTTGTAAAGTAAGGCAGTTGTGGCTGAGGTCCTGGCATCCATACCACACATGCTTCAGGGTGGTTTACTTTGCACTGGCTCTAGTCTGGGCCATGCACAGCATGTCCATTAGCTGCTGGAGCAGGCTGGCTCCATAGGCATGCCTTCTGCAACAGCTTTGTTTGGAAGGAACCCAGTTTGTGTGCTCTGAGCCTGCTCTGTGATGTGAACCAATGCACATTAAGTGGGGACAACCTGGAGATTCACTTCAAAGCGTGCTCCTGATCCAAACTGAAACCCTAAAGTAGATGTACCCATTCAGTCAGAAGAATTAAAAACTTGCATCCATCTGGACCCATGGAAATGAAAGAATTACCCTCATGGCTCTTTGACCATGGAGAAGGAATATCAAGATGGAATGAACTCTGGGAAGCAGCCACTAAAAAGGGATCTCAAATGCAGGTTTCCAAGAGGAGAGGAAATGCTGAAAGCTGTGACAGAGAATGGTGCAATAGACAAGAGTCTACAATGCAACATGGCAATGGGAAAAAAGCTCAGCATTATTTGGAAGTGCCTATAGAAAGGCACAATGCCCTGCACAGCCATTCTCTTTTGCCCTTGGACTCTGGTGAAAGTGCACCTGGACACTGGATTTATTTCCTGATGCTTAGTACTTCCATCCCCAGATAACCCCCAGAGATGCAAAGCAATTCCAAAGAGTTCAAAGTTAAAGCACATCCAGTAAGGGACTGATTTGTGAGGAACGACTTGATCTTGATTTACGATTTATGTCTTCGCTAATTTTGGGAAAAGTCAGTCAGATTAAATTGGTGCTTATGGAGCTGTATACAACTTCTTGTGCCACCTGCTAGTTCTTAATTTCCTCTTTGAGTCATTTAGCACTCACATAGATGGTTCTTTTTAATAGATCAGTGGTGATTTTACTGATTTGAAACCAAATAATTCTCAGGCTCTGAAACAGCTGAAGCAGCCAGAGCACTTCTTTAATTTTGCTAGCTTGAACTGGCTGTGCAGTGTGACAAGGAATTGAAAATCCAGAGTCCCTCAAAATTACAAGAGCAGGTTTAGGAATGGGAGAACGACTAAGAATCCCTGAACAGAAAAGCTGTGCTTGCTATCACATTTCAGATAATCACAGTTCTTTCCTCTGCTAACATACACTTCTTGGATAGGCAGCAATAACAGCGGTTGTATGAAGAGGATAGACATCTTTGATATTATCAGCTCTTGTGTACTCTGAAATCAGGACAGCAGCCAGCACAGGTAACGCAGCTAGAAAGTCAGAAGTTCTTCCTTTAAGGACTCAGATTATATTTTTTACAGTAAAAACCTCTTAAGTGATTCCTCTCAAGACACATACTGCTTCTCTATCCTTGTAATCACTTAGCTCAATAAGAAGGAAACAGAGGCAGTTGCATTGCCTGCAACTCTCCAACAAAAATGGTAGTTCCAGAAAATGGCCTTTTGGCTTAATGTTCATTTTTCATGTGATGAGCACACTGAGGAAATGTGGATGTAAAAATAGGAAATGGGACAGTCAAGCATGGTCGTACTCACAGCAGTGGGGAAATGCAATGACTTGAAGAGCCAATCTGGATCAGAGGATGAGGTGGTATAAAGTTATAAAAATATTACTAAATTTCTAGCTACTGAACGTAGTTGTACAACAAGACTCAGTGCTAGAAGTCATCTGTCCTTTGCTCTCTCTCCTGTTTTCTCTCCTTCTCATTTCCCCTGCCCCCAATCTGCCTGTCCCGATGCATCTCATCCTCCCAGCTGGATAGCAGAAAACCTGCCTCAGCTGCAAGCTGTTGGCTGGCAGCCATGTGAGAATTTATGATGGTCCCAGTGCCTCTGGAAGTAGTCCAGGTGGCATCATCTTCACAGTTGTGAACTCATTTTATGCCTCTACAGGTTGAGGGTTTTCTCATGCCTAAAGGCCCTTCCTTGGATGGCTTCTAGGGACACCTCGACCAGGCTTGGAAGTGTGACTGTGACATATTTTTCTCCACATAAATTTTAAATAAAATATTTTTGAGGATCCTATTTGCAGTGAAGAGGGTTAGAAATGCAATTTAAAAAAGTGCAAAATGTATTGGATTTGACTGACTGAGCTAATTCCTTCTACATTTAGATATCTTTTCTAAGACAGTTGGTAGGGGTTTTTGAGACCCTACAGAGAAAGAAGTGCTCCAGGGTGTGATCCACTTTCAACTAATTTAGGACCTTAAGGCAAGGCATTGCTCCCAGGGGGAACCTGTCTCAACCCAGTGACTTGAAGGGGCCCACAGGTACAATTCAATGGGATGAACTTCTACCCTAATGATGTGCCTGCGTACCCGTGTAGGCATGGGTCTGAGTTTGTGCTCAAGTCCAAGCTCACCCACCAGCCCTGCTATTAGTGTGGACTCCCGAGCACAGTCCTCAGACGTGCCTTTTGCCCTGAGACCTTGCTGGAAGGGAGGAAGCCAGGCTGGCATGGGATCTTGGGTCAGGCATGAGCACCCATCCACACCTCCCCCATTGCGTGGGCTCCAGTGCATGCCATGATCCTGTCCACCAGCAGGTGATATGGCTATGGCTCTTTCCTACACCCGATGGGGTGTTTTGAATAAAGACTTCCACCAGTTTTCCATCCAGCAACCCAGTAGCGCCCAGGTGATTTGACTTCATATGCCTTTACAAGAAACAAACCCTTGAAATATCTCCTGACATGTTGATGATATAATCTGAACCTGAAACTTTGGGACTGTGTGTCCCACCAACCATCTCTATGTGAGCCACACTGCCCATGTAATATTTACTGGAAAGAAGGGATTTGGTTTCTTTCCTTCCCCTCTCCTGAGGTGGAAGCAGTTAAAGAAAGCAGACTGAGCGAGCAGGAGCCCAGCGCTCAGTGTAAGGCACTGTCTGAAAGAAAGCAGATGCCTTTCCATCCGTCCTCAAGTGGTAAGATGTCTGGCACAATTACTGGTGCAATGTAGGGGATAGACAGGAGTGTTTCAGTTCTGGCTTTGAGTGTTTGGGCTACTTCTCATCCAGGAGGTGCCTTTTGCAAGCTATCTTTTCTGCCTGTCTTTAACAGAAGGTAAGCATTGGATTCTGACATAAATATGCAAATCAGAGTCAAATCACTCTTCTGTATCTTTTTTAGAAGGTATAAAAGGTTTGCAATGTTAATATTGTTTGCTGGTGTGATTTTCTTAAAGCAGTAAGGCGACACCCTGACTGAAGGTATTGAGAAGTCACTCATTGTCACGGAGTACTCTGTTATTTTTAAAAAGCAGGGCAGATTTTATTGTTTAAATAAATCTTCTTTTGAGGGCGGTGGTGGTAGGAAACAACAAATTTCATTTTGCTCTACCACTCCTGTCAAAACATCTGCATCAAACATTCGGTGCATAGTGACATAGCAAAACAAACGTAGAGCAGACATTACAGATGGATGGCTTGTTGACAGATTAGCAGATGAGTTTCCCTTATGTTTTTGAAAAACATAGATCCCTAGACATAACGTACAAAGGACAAAGCTGGGATTAAAGATCAGATAACAAAAAGCAAGGTTTTCTTTTCAGTGTTTACTATTCAAATTCTCTAATATAATGGAAGATACGAAGAGCAAGTAAAGAAAAATATGCCACATCCAACACAGGGAAGTGAACATGGACATCCTTCAGGACTAGAGCTGCAATTAGAGCTGGGTGAAATGTTTTGCTCTTTCAATTTATGTGCAGAAAAAAAATGCAGATTTGGGTTACTGAAGCTGCTGGCAAAATTTGTGTTGAGTTCATCCAATTATTTTGTCTGAAAAAGAGCTGATTCCTTTTAAAAATATTAAAGGTTATTTTCTAAATAAAATGCTTTTTTTGTTTCCAAAATGGTATTTTGTTTATAAATGTACCTAGCATTAAATACAGGAATTAAATTGTGCTTTAAAATTAATCATGTTTGATCCAAAATAAGATGATTTTGTTCCTTATTGTTGTTAAGTTTGTTTGCCAAGGAACTGAAGAACAGAGTATTTGCACAGATCAACATACAGTATGAGTTGTGGATCATTTTTAAGTAGCTCTGTTAATTCAGGCATGTTTTAATCAAACAGCTGAAATTTTTCTCCTGAGTCAGAGAGTAGATATGTGGCTGGGCTAATTCTCCTACCCTTTCCAGTTCTCTAAAATCTTACCAGCAACGTAGCTCTATTGACTTGCTTAACCTTTTTGGTGCTGCCTTCTCAAGCATACATGTTCTCAATTTTGCTTGCTGTGTGAAAGCTGCCTCCTGTGTGACGTGGGGACTGGTAGTGAGATGATTGCACTGGTCAAAAAAGATATGGCTCGTGCTGCATGACATGCAATGATGTGCGCTGCATCCTGTTGGATCCATCAGAGACCAGCACTGCTGAACATGTGTGTGTGGAGTTTGCTTGGGGAAGACTACATAGTGTCACCCATTGGTAGGTTGAATAACTTTACATCGTGGAGAGCAAGCTTTGAGAAGGACACTGCTAAGGCATTTAGGACAGGCAATTTTAGTTCTGCTCTGCTAAACACAGTTTGAGGTAGTGAGGAAGGAGGAGGAGGAAGAGGAAGGCATCTCCACAGTAGTTTCCTTATGTTTCTCCAGCTAACCTCAGCCAGATAACATGGGGAATGCCTCCTGATGAATGCCTTGGGAGAAAACACAGCGTAAGCTTCTCCTACAAGTTACCCCAGCTCTGGGTATATAAGGTGGGCAAAATCTAGAGTTGATCCTTTACAGTGTGTCAGTACCGCTGGTAGCAGGAAATCCCCAGTTCTCCCTGGCAGCATAAAAATGAAATTAATAGCCAGCCCTTGCATAGTTCTGTGAGGGCTGGAGACCTCTTCCTTTTCATTCAGTTATCCATACAAGGGCAGCCCAAAACTAGCTGGTGGGTTTTACAAAACCTAATATGAATGGAATTATTTTCATGTATTGCTTTATTTTTTTTAAACTTTCCTTTTATTACATGCTGACAGAAAAATCCAATATATAATCCACTGACAGCCAGCGAGCGCCAGAGCCCAAGAAGTCATCTTACAAAGAAGGATATGCAATTTTGTATTTCCATCAAGCGTGCTAGAATAATAAGTCAGCTGCCACAAGCCTAGGAGAACTGGCTGGGATTGGACCTCCTACAGCAAATTGTAATTAAGATTGTAGAAATTTCCCTTTTCAGGACTTGGTTTGCAGACTGTAAGGTCGCAATATTTTTTAGAAGCTTCCAGTTTAAGCCACTACATAAGGCACACTAGGATAATGAGAGGAGAAATACCTCCTCTCTTACCTCCAGCAGAGGAGGCAGATGGTCCCACCACAGTTCTTTATCTGAAGGAAAGGTTCAGAGCGTCTCCTGAGGAACCAGGCACCACAACCCATGTCCAACTCTGTCAGAGAAAAGTGTGTGTTTTCTGCTTTCCCAGGGGATGAAATGCTGGTCACCTTCCAACAAACTTTAGGTGCTTACCTGTGGCAACTCCACCAGGCGCCCAGCTTCCCCCCAGGTCCCTCTGTGATCGGTGGAAGGAGGTAAGTGCCTTCAGAGGTTGAGGCAGCCCTCCTGCGAACTGAACTGAGCTCTGGAGTTGCTCCCTTGCCTTCATTAGCTGTAAAGGGAGTTCAGGTCCCTGCACTTCTGTCCAGCTGTGGTGCTGCAGAGTTCAGAGGCTCTTTCTTTCATTTAACTGTATGGCACTCAATAAGGACCCTAAGTAGAGATTTGTAGAGGATGCATCCCACTGTGCTAGTTCAGTGAGCCCTACAGGACCACTGTTCTTTGGATGGGGGCAGGATGGGTTTGGGGTGAAGGCATGGTAGTTCCCACTCCTTGGAAACCACAGCAATATTCTTAGCTCTGCCCTGACCTGTTGTTTTATTGCAAGCATGTTATGCAGCCTAAAAGTTGCCTCTTGGCTAGGTGTTTCAGAAGACACTGAGCATTTTGTGTTCCTTTCAGTGCCAGCAGGAACAACAGATCCTTTGCCTGGGTAAGAAGCCAGAACACAAGGCCTAAATAGGAAATGCAGAAACTGAGCTACCCCTCAATCTGTGAACTCTTCATTTCTTCAAAACACGCATGAGTTACCTGTGTGGACGATGTCTTCTATTCCAGCACATGTGACTGTAGTCAGTTCATACTCAGTCATGCATTTTCAGGGTGGAGAGATTGCTTTGAAACTGAGCTGCCTGGATGGAGAGTGCAGTGGAAGAAAAAGGGAGGAAGAATAATATGTTTGCCTGCAGTACACTTCTGAACCACTCGATATTTGTCTGTCTGATGTGGTGTGGGTCTTGTGAAACAAGGACAAGCTGGCCCTAAAAAAAATAAAATAGTGTTGAGTCCTTTTGTTGGCAGCTGTAGATTCTTTCTTCAACAAATGCTTCCTGCATAGGAGAGCATGTTGTTAAAAATGAGGACATTTGAAACTAAAAATATCTATGTTTAAGTGCAGGTGATTTCATTTTGATGGCCAGAAGGGCTGTGATTTATTTCTGGTATCCCTTTCCCCTTGTGAGCTGCAGCGACATGGCCAGAGGGGCTGCTATGCCTGTCTGTTAGGAGCGGGCAGCAGTCCCACGTCTCTGTGGCGGCACCAGGTCTGAAAGCTGGGCAGGCACAGGGGGTGTTTGGCTGTGCCTGTTGTCCAAATAGCCATCCTTTATCTCCTCTGTGGAAAAGATGATGGGCTAACCTACTTAGCAACATCTGGCCTAAGGGCTACCAGCTGAACCATGTTGGAGAGGTCATAACTTCAGGTATTTTAGGATAGATATGTCCTTGTTGGCTGGACTTGTGCATCCCCATATTTATAATTCAACCAGTGCGTACTCTTAGAGGAGCTTTCAACATTTAACCCACAGCATTTCAACCCAAAATGTAGACTTGTTTTATGAGAGAATGCAAAAATGACTACCCTGCTTTTTCCCTTTCAAGCTTCATGAAGTAAACGAGTTGCATGAGCAGAGTAAAAGGGGTTTAAATAAAATATTTGGCTTTAAAACATGAAAAACATTTAAGAAGACAGAGGGCCAAGCTCTAATCTTATTTTCAGCAGAGCAGAGCAAAGCTGGCTTCAGCCGAGTTGGAGCCCACCTGAGCTCTGCAGCTGCGTGTGAAGCTGTAGCATGCTAGTGTGTGGCCTGGGGGCTCTCTTAAATGCTGTCAGTGCCAGACAAGCTGCCCTAGGTGCCATACTGATCATGTCCATCGAGGATATCCACATCAGGAGCACTGCAGAGCACGCTCTCAAGCTTGGCAAAGGTTACTTGACCATGCCAACAAATCCTTCCCAAATGCTCTGCTCTGGGAGCCTAATCCAAGCACATGGAGCCAGTGAACTCCACAGCACCCAGGATCAGGCTCACCTCTTAGGTTTACAGCTTTTTCAGGCATTTTTTGCTTTGTCCAAGCAACTTGCCATCACCAGGGAGTGGCACTGCCAGCACCATTTGCCCAATTGTCGCACCTCAGTGCTCACAGGCTGGAAATAGAACAAGCTCACACCACTCCCACACAAGCATGCATTACACAGTCAAACAAAAATATCTGTACTTTCCGGGATGACTCCAATGATTTTTATTGCCACTGACTCTAAATCATGTGCTTTTCTATTACCTCAGGAAGACACCCGACTCGTGTTGAGCTGGCACCGCTACCTGGAATGGCTTTGTGTCAGCCACACCATGTGCGGTTATGGGTAGCTTGGTTTGCTTAAGATGTCTGGGAAAAGTTTGCTGTGGTCACTGCGGGCCACATCTCTTTTCTACATCTTTGTCTCTAATGAATGTAAAGCTGGGCCCAAGTCTCCTTGCCGAATCCCACTGTGCTGGTCACCTAAAATGAGCAGGGACTACTCCCACGAGTTAGTATTGCAGGAACTGGACCATACATCACAAAATTATCCCCGCAGCTGACTGCCAGTTTTCTCTGTCTTGAAGTTCAACTTGAATTTAGACATATGGCTTTAAAAATCTCAAAACAGAGATCACCAGCAGTGCTGTAGGAAAGAGATTTCATTCCCTGTGCCCATTAGTCAACTGTGAGCTTTCCTGTGCTAAAACCCACTCAGGAAATGCTGCAAACAAAAGAGGTAAATAGTTCTCAGCATTCCTTGTTGCTTGGAAGGAGTTAAGCTCTGCACTCTGATCGAGTTCTTCTGGCATTATCCCATTAGTTTAAGTCATTGCTGATGACTTCACCCTTGTGGTGACATCAGCCTCTAATCTCATGAAGGTGAATTCATGTGAGATTGTTTCAAAACAATTACTCCCTGAATTGTAGGCCATTTCAATTGATATATGGATGCAACATTCACTTTTGCAGATTGTAGCCTCTCTTATGCTGTGTGTATGCACATTTTCCATATTGTATTTCAGCATGTGTGTTATGTCACAAACTGGCACTGCCTGAGATCAGCAGGAGAATATGCTTCTTTTAAATGCAAAACTAAAAGAAACAAACAAAACCCAACCCACTGATATTACTATTTTTATATGCATGGTTAAGACTTCTGTACAGTCATGTATGCGGTTTGTCTGATTCCCTCTGGATGCTGCCTCCCTCTCTGTCTCTGCTGGAATATTCCTTCTGCATTGGCTGGGCTGTATCTTTGCTTAGGAGTGCTCTGGTCATTTCAGATTCTCTTGTCTTTTCCAATACATGGGGAGAAATGTAGATGGATAAACACCCAACATGGTTACTTAATAAATCACAATTTTAAATAATATTAGGTATCTTCTTCTCACCCCAAATCAGATTAAATAAGCGCATAAAGATGATAGATTGGGTCTTAAAATATTTTCGCTTTCCTCTGAAGAAGTGACTCAGAGGAACATGTAGACACAGTCAGTACTTGTAAGAAGTGGTTTTAATAAGAGGAGACAAGTCATCGTCCCAGCTGTGCAATCCTTGCAGACGTCAAAGGGGCTGAAAAGAAAGGCCCCATTTGTCCTGAAGAGCAGCACACACATGTATACCAAAGGAGGATAGCGATGTATTTAGACTAGAAGTTCCCCAGACCTAGACGAGACGTTTGTTTGCTTAACTTCATTGTTCTTCCCTTCCCTCAACACTTGTCCTCAGCTGACTGCAGCAATCCCCGTGGAGCGCTGCAGCGGCACCCACCTTAAAACCAGGGGAAAGAAAGTTCCCCCTCCCCAAAACCTCTTGTGCTTCCAACCGCTGGTAGAGAACCCCTCTTAGCTGGCCCATGTATGAGTCTGACCACAGCCAAGGAGGGTGACAGGGCACAGGGCAGCACTGGAGGCAGGAGGATTCAGATGCTCTCCCCTCTATCTGCTGTATTGTGAATAGACTTCTTAATGTGACTAATAGCTCTTGGCATTGAACTGTAGCTCCTGAAGTGCAGAGCTGGCATGTCCATGCGCTAATGTTTAAAGTAATGTGTCAGAAAAGTTTTATAGTAGTAGCACAGTATTGTTGGGGGAGAAGAAGCTTGTTTAAATAAAGCCAATAAAATTCTACTATCATCACTTTTCTTTCTTTATTGTTGAGAGGGTGGAAATGACTAAAGTTTTTATTTGGTGTTAGCAGTGTGATGCTAGAATTTTTTCCACATTTGGAAGTGGACAAGGTAGTGATAAAAAAAATCATTAAAAAGTGAACAAGTTGTCCTCAGTTCCTGGATGCTCCAGAGGGGCTCAGCCAAAGAGACAGCAAACCTACTGTAGGCACCCAGAAAGGGATTTTTTTCTCCTTACAAAATAAACCCTGTTGTGCTATTCCTTTAGGAAGGAAATTGAGTATCTGGATGACTCGCAAATGTTTTGCTCATTGTAGCAGCCTGTACGTTTCCTGAATATCCAGATCTGATTTAGATTAGGGCCTTTTTTTGGGTGGGGGTGGGGGTGCTGGGGGGAAAGGACTGGCTAAATAAGAGGAAATTTGTATAGTTTTAGTCCAAGGTCCAAGCACTGTTACCAATTATGTGTGTATAAGCTATAAGAGAGGGGCTGCATTTGCCTTAGCTATAGTTAGAATTGTTCAGTGCTTCATCCTTTTCCTTTGCCCTTTCCTCTTCTTTCAGGGGGAAGGGAAGCAAGAAAAACAAACAGAGAATATTGTCCCCAAACTACTCTCTGTGATTGAAACTTGTATCAGAAGTAGACAATGTGTCTACAGTTTAACTCAAGAGAAAGAATAGGCAGGAAAAATCAGATCAGCAAGTGTTGCTTGCAGTGCAGTTATTGTGGATGGTCTTCATGTGGGTATGCAGTGAAGCAGAAAGGGCAGAAAAGCTAAAGGTGAAGCAGGAAAAGCCTCTCCTATGTTCAACTCCGGCGGAAATGGCAGCTTCCCTACTCTGCCAAGCTCTTGGTTACCACTCCCAGAATGCCTGGTACCTCAAGTTTTCCTCTGTAAACCCACCACAGTAATATGTCCCTCATAGCAGGCCAAAATACTGAAGGCTTGATTTTGGGCCAAACTGTGGTAGGTGCAATCTTTTTGGTGCTGGCACCTGAGGAGGGGTTTGGGAATGGGGTTGGAGTGGCTCGGCAGGGACAGTGCACGGCTCTGAATGCCAGGCATCTCTGGGCCATGGTGTCCTCCCATGTGCATGTAGTGGCTGCTCCACCAGAGAGAAGGTGGTGGGATGGTGGAGCTGCTGGAGGGCTGGGATGGTGGGCCAGCCACTCTCAACCTCCCTATCCTTCTCTTCTCCTGGCTGGGAGAACATTTCACATCCAGTTTTCCTTCTCTGCCTGCTGCTTCAGAGGGCTAATGAGACACAAGGGAGTAAAGGACACAGCCCTTGTAGTGTGACCACCAATTTTGAAGAGAATATCCTCTGGGATGTGCTTTTGTGTTGACCATGTGGCTACCAGATAGTGTTCCCTGTTTTTGTCTTACAGAAAGAAATTCCATTGTTTTCATTAAAAAAAAAAAAAAAAGCTGGCGTGCAAAAGACCAGCTCCATACAGCAGGCTG
Organism: Elanus axillaris; assembly: GCA_026212715.1. NCBI lineage: Eukaryota > Metazoa > Chordata > Aves > Accipitriformes > Accipitridae > Elanus > Elanus axillaris. The sequence continues at coordinate 31,442,961 of JANZLQ010000008.1, forward strand.
TGGTTTGTTCTTACTGGCTTTGCTAGTTGGGAAAAATCATTTGCCTTTCAAGATCCACCTTCCTTCCCCACTGTGTACTAGGTCTATGTAAACCTTTTTCTACTGGACATGCTGAGGTTTTGCATTGATATAGGAATCTTGAGGATTCAAAGATATGTTCAAAAGAAACAGAAATTCTCTCCAAAAGAACAAAGAGGTAACTCATCCTTATGTATCTCTGCAGTAGCAACAGCTGTTCCACCACAGCATCTTCATTAAATATAGGATCAGACCTATCATCAGGAAATACTTGCTTCACATCTGGGCCCAGAGCCAACACATAATAAATGTAGTCTAGAAACTGTGGCACCATCCTTAAGGGAGGTTTGATAGGCAAAGTCCAGAGCTGGGGACTGCCAGTATCAGAAAAGGATTTAATTCACACCTTAGCTTTTAAATTTGTGCTTACTTCTTCTTGGACTGCATTCTTACTTTTCTGTGAACACTTTCTACCCATCCCAACACCAGCAACGGGAGCCTGCATCCCAAGCTGGTGCCCTTGGGCACTACCAGATTCCAGCAATGCTGGTGAACTTTGCAAAAGTTTGGTTTCTTTGGAAAAGATCCCTTATGTCTGACTGGGGCACCATGTTTTCATATTTTTAACTGATATTTTTTCATGTTGAGGTGCAAGGAGCTGTGGCAGCTTGGTTAATCACAAGCAGCTATTTATGAGTTTCAACAAGATGCCATATATATGATTTGAAAAGGGATTTCAAGGGAAATTTGTTATTTTCATCATGTGGTGATGAGAGAGTCATGTTATTTTTCATCATGTGTGGCTTAGGAGAGTTCAGTGCTGTGCATGTTGTAGTATAGAAGAGTGCCATATCAAGATCTTTGTATCCAGAGCACATTTATGGGAGCAGGGGATTGCTTTGTAGCCTCCATCTCCTTCTGTTCCCTGCATTTCCCTTCTTGGGTAACTTCTATGGCAATACAGAGCAGCTCACCACTCTGTCCACTGTCTCCCATAGCTGCTGGATCTAGACTTCATTTGTCAAAGTACCAGATGCAGGTACTCAAGAATAAGTAGTATGCCTCTGGGTTTTGTAAGGCTGGTGGAGTTCACTATGAGCTGCAGAGGACTCTGCTTGCCTACTTTTTGTATTGGCCCTTAAGATTTTGCTGGTGGTTTAAAAGCTCAGGTGGGCACTGTATTTTTAGGGAAAGATGTGGCAGCTGTTGTTTGTGGTCAGAAATGCATGGGTTTGGAGAACAGAAATAATGAGTAAAGCATGAGAAGTTTTTCCATTTTTAAGTGAGACTCTTGTTTTCAGGTAATAATGGAAATTCATGCAGTTGAGTAGCTACATGCTAGCTAAGATATCTATAGTCTAATCCAAAGCTGGTCAAAATCTATGACTTTTGAAGGGTTTTAGAGTGCGCTGCTGAAGTGCAGAATAGATAAATATAGATAAAATATGATATATGTGTATTTTTGAAGAGGTGCGGTTTCGATACTGTGCATGAGCTCACTATGACTATGGGACTGTGTGGAAAAACAATTAATTTCCTTTGCTTCTCTAAGACAAAAAATACTTTGCAGACAATGTCTTCTGCTTGTCTGCTGCAATGTTCACTGGAGCTGGGGACTGTATGCATGTGCTAGAGGAAGACAGCCAAGAAAATGTATTATCTTGTAGAGCATACTTTCTCCAGTAAGAAGTAAATTGAGCAGGACAACTGCACTGGTAAAAATGAGACACACCACTAAGCATTTTTCATACAAGGTTTTGAAAATGCTTTCTAAAGGACAGCACCTTGTAGCCCCATTTTGCAAACAGAGTATCTTAGATACAGAGGATTTTAAGCAATTGCACAAATTCACATAGAGAATCTGCAGATGCAGATTTATTCCTCAGATTTATTTTTTTGGCTTTGTTCATTTGGGTAGGCAACCCTATGAGTCAAAAGGTAATGATGATGGAGAGGTCCCAACAGGCTCAGCTGTTTTCCCTTTCCTTTCTCCCCACCTCCCCTTTGGATAATGGGGCAGCTCTCCCTTCTTCCCACCCCCACTCATTCCCTGGCTGAGGTGATGCAGGAAGCAAAGCATCAGCAGAAGAGAAGCACCAGCAGAAGGGATGAATGAATGGTCTTATATGGCCCGGGAGCCTTCCCTACCCAAGCTACCTCTGTTTCAGTATATTCATTTATTGTGAGATATGCATAGCCACAGTGAAACATTTTAGTCTCTGTGCAAGATGCCACTCAGATAGCTACTCTCTGCTACACAAGGACCAGATGCTCTTTCCTCCTGCCTGCGCATCAGGGCTGGATTTAGACCTACCTGTGATTAGGCAATAGTTTTTCTCTGGTTGACATGTTCCTGCTGTTGCTTTCGAGCAATCCCGTCTTGTGTCCCTCACAAGTTGCCCTGACAAGAGCCCTGGAAATTCAAATCCTTCACATTTCCTCCTAGCAGACATATCACTGGCTAGCAGAAACTTTCTTCAATTCTGCATCAAGCCAGCTTGAGCTTCGTTAGGGCAAGAACTGAAGAAATATTGTAGAGATATCATCTTAGAGATTATACAGTTAATACAATGGTCTGCCATTTACAGAAAAAAATAGTGCTATTGATGGGAGAGGATTTACTACATGTATTTCACTCTTCTGTTGGGAATGACACTAGGAACTCCCAGTCTTTTCTCATAAAGACTGCAGATGAGATATTAAATGGCATTTCTCTGTCATTTATGAGCGATCTGGGTAGGAGGGAAGGAAAGGAAGTCAATTAACTAAAGCCCTGAAAGTGTAAGGCTGGCTGAGAGCCCCAGCTGTGTCCTGTACCCACTTCAAGCCAATGCAGGGGAAATCTGGAGAGGACTGTCAAGCTGTTAAGAAACAGCCTTCCCACAGAGCAGAAGAGACAGAGATGGAGCAGGGTCTGAAAATCTTACCAAATATGTCCAAATAGTTGAAATAAGCTCACACATTCAGTGGCTGCTTAGCCATACCTTTTACATTCAGTCCACAACAATTAGTGTAAACAACTCTGATTTATATAGAGGAAGAAAATAAATTTGGAGAAGTCAAGCCTGACATTTTTTAGGACTGCTCATTTTCCTTATTTCTTTATAAGGTTTGATTAATGGTTTTTCATTGTTGAATGTCAGTGAACATTGAACTTGTGTTCAGCACATCACCAAGCATAGCAGTGAAATGACAAAGAATGGAATACATGTATATTTCAGACATATTGGATGCCTTCTCCAAAATTTTACTGAACTTTGTAAGATCTTTTCCATCCTTAGGCCTTATGCATTATTTCTATAAAATAATTGCAAAGATGGAAAGAGCACTAAGGTAGCCTCCTATGACCATGATCTTGTATCTCACTGAGTAACTGCTTTGTGTACTCACAAGTGAAAACATTTGCTAAAATACTGACCCATAGTGCCTCAAGTCAGGCATCGCACTCTGTTCTAGAGGTATGAAATACCTGCACATCTCACCAACTTCACTGGGCCACTGGAGTCCTGAAAACTTGTTAAAATCACATCATTGTCTATAGCTATCTCAGGAAGCACTGGGTTGACCATGTTTGACTATTAGAAGCCAGAGAAATTAATGGATCACAAGCAAACTGAAAATGCAGCTTTATTAATCCAGGGGGAGAACTAGAACTACAACTAGTTATGAGGCTGAATTAGGACACAACAGAAAAAGAGAAAAGAGCCAAGTAGGACCTAAATTAAGGTTACAAAATCCCACAACTGTAGTGCTTCTTTGCAGAGGGGTATGAAGCAGCATTTACCATTTACTTATTTTCTGTGAAGGGTGCAAACTAATGATGTGGTGACATGAGACGGGAACACGGCAAAAAACAATTCAGCTTTTAGTTTAAACCGAGGAAGACATGTAACAGCCTCTAACTTCCTCAGCCTACAGTCTTGTACCTTTTACAATGCAAACCAGATTTCTTCATGGGGTGGGTTGACCTTGGCTGGACACCAGGTGCCCACCTGGTGCATCACACCTGCTACATCACTCTCCTCATCAGCAGGACGGGGCTGGGGGAAAAAATATGATGGAAAAAACTCATGGATCAAGATAAAGGCAGTTTAATAAAAGCAAAAGCAAAGGCCATGAACAGAAGCAAAGGAAAACAGAAGATTTATTCTCTACTTCCCATCAGCAGGCAATGTCCAGCCACTTCCCGGGAAGTAGGGT
>JANZLQ010000008.1:31454117-31477072 GCA_026212715.1 Elanus axillaris
ATTGAGTACTAAGCAGATCTGTTCTTTTTTATATCTTCTGACAGCTTTAAGCCAGCTTTTTCTTCTGGGAGTTGAGGCTGCACGTGTGTTGGTACACAAAATGTACTTGGGTCTGACCCCTATGAGGCCGAGCAGCTGGTGCTTGGGTGGGCTGAGGACCTTAGCGCTCGGAGCAGGGTGGCTGCATGTAGACTCCCTGCTCCTGGACACCCACTGGCTCCCAAACTGTGCCTGGGAACTGCTGGGGACACTCTAGCTGGCACAGGCCCAAACTGTGCATAATTGTGCCACTCCAGCAGCTTAACAGTAGGGATGGTCCCTCTTTTCAGGAGTCAGGAGTCTTTCCAGGAACTGCTTAACTTAGTACTATAGACACAAATAGAGAGTATTAGTGTTTTTTTGTAGGTCCACTGTCTGGGTCTTAGATGTGGACTTTAACTGTCGAAGTTACGAAGAGTAACTTATTAGCTAATTTTCAGAAGTAAAGCAGCCTCTTTTCTTTGAGACATTGTGCAAACATCAACTGAGACTTGAAAGAGTGAGAGACGTGGGTCACAAAGCCTGTGTAATGAATATGCAACCCCAGCAGGTCACCCAGCAAGTACTCTGTGTGCTGGTCCTTGCACTTCGGGCCAATAGGCACAGTAGCCACAGGTGTAACATTACTGAGAAGCCCAGGCAATGTGGGTTTGGGCCAAGGATGTCTCTTCCAAATCTTATACCCATGAGACACCATACTAGTTAATTAGAAAAGCCACAAGTGGGAAAACGCAGTTCATGTTCTGACTTGACCATCAGCTCCTGTAGAGCTCAGGACAGATGGATTTGCTCTTCCTTTGAGTTAATCCTGTGTTTATGTAACTGATATTTAGATATCAACCAGGCTAAATCTGTGCTCTCCTTGCTGGTTGTACATCATGTGGATGCATTGGCACTCGTGTGTGTTGGACTGGAGCACAGCAGGCTGCTGCTGGCCAGATACTTCCATGCCAGACAGTCATTACTGTTATCTCCAGAGCAGAACAAATACAGGTGATATTCCCAATGATTGCATGCAAGGAGCAAACAAGGGTCTGTTTTCATGAGGCAGCAACCCAGAACACTTATCTAAATACCTGCAGGAGTCAGTAGCCATTAAAGTCCCCAGTCTCCGACATGGGCCAGAGCCAGATGTGAGCAAATTCTTCTCAAGTTGCATGTTAGTTACAGCCAGAGGTTTAACAACGTGGTTTTACTAGGTAATTATGCTGTCCAAGTTAACTATTAATTAACCTCCCATCAGATGATGTCAAACCTTACTGCACAAGAAACAATTGCCATAATTGTCACAGGTGGTTTTTTTTCCTAGTTGACTTTATTGATTATGCATTAAAAAGATAAGCATGGCAGGATTATATTGCATTAACTGTCCATTGAGAAAGTAATTCTTATTTCTGTTTGCATTCAGATCTTTAAGAAGACCTACATCTCTGTGAAGATATTTTATTCGTATTTTAGCAGAAATGACTATAACCCATCCTGCTGTGACAAGGTCCATATACTATTCCTTTGGGTAATGTCTGTTCTTTCTCCCTCTCTTCATATTCTGTTGAAAACATTTTGTTCAACAAGTTTTGAAATAAGAATTTACCTCCTTCTGGCAAGGACAACGCTTTCTTGTTTGTTCTGTGAAGTGGCAAGCAGACTTTTTAAGAGCTATGAAAAGCTCATTCAAAATATTCCCCTTTCTGATGTAAAACACTGCTATTCCCTATATTATTATATTAATTAGGATTTGGGGGAAGGGAATAGTTTGCCAAGTTGGGTTCCTGTGGTTGCTTCTACCACCAAACTCTTCAAAAATATTGGATCCACAGCTATCTATTATGTCCTTCTGTTACTGGGACTTTCTGCAGCACAGTGGTATGAAATGTGAATACTGTCTCTTCCTGTGTTTGCACCAGTGGCCTTTGAGGTGACCTTTTCAAAATTACAAGCCGGGGTGGTCTGAATGCCACCATTAATTCATGTTAGCCAAGAAACTGCAATATATGTCACTTCATATGCCCAGCATGGCCACAAAATGCTCGGACTGCCAAAGTCCTGGAATTGCAGGGCTTGTGTGGACAAGTAGGGACCAATTTTAGTGGTGCCCCCACCATCAGCATTAGCAGGTTGTTTACCAAGTTATTTTGAGAAACTCATGGGAAGTCAAGGAGCTGAGAGGGATCTTCAAAATAGATGTATGTCACATAGCATTTGTAGAATTTATTGTCTGCCAGTTACCAGGGCTAGGTCTGTGAGCCATGCTGGCAACATCAGACTTAGTGACAGAAAGATTAAGTACTAGTTTTGTAATTAGTGGGAGTATTACTTTGTTTTTATTGCAGTAATGCATAGAGGTTCCAGCAGAGATTGAGGCCCTCTCTGTGATAAGCGTTAGATTTATGTAAAATAATAATTAAAGTTCTTGCCTCATACTCCTATGAAAGTCATCTGAAGGATGCTGAGATATTTCAAAACAAGTAAGATGATTATGAAATGGATCCACCTTGAGCTGTTCAGCTCCCAAAGTTGCAAGATCAAGTCAAGACCACACACAGAGCTCCCCCTCTCCATGTTGTTTATGAATGGTTTACAAGGGGCTGCTTCCAGGGGGTCACTACCACAGGCACTCCAATATTATACCCACTTCTAAAACAGCCTCCACAGAGTTGTTATTATGAAAATTTTTTCAGATGTTATAAAATAACAGCTTCACAGTGAGTTAACTACTCTCTAGCTTAGTCGGATAGGGAACAATATAGTTTATGTGCTCTGAGCTTTCTCATGGATTAAATTTATCACTTGGTCAGTAGTAGTGCCCCTGTTTGACAGATGTAGGCCATTATTGAACAATTTGGCCTTCAAAACAGTGTCTGTATTTGGAAAAGTACTTTTGGCAAAGCCAACCTCAATCTTAGCAATCCATATAACGTAATGCCTTGGGAGACCTTCCTTATGTTGACAAAGACATGGAATAGGCTACTTCTGAGAACATTTTAATACATGAGGTGGTGAGGGCATTGTCAGTAGAAAAAAATGCAAGGTTGGACTTATCTACCACTCTTCTCTCACTAAGATGATGGCTTCTGTCAGGTCCTCTTGACGATAATTCAATTACCTGCCTAAAATCTTAGAAATAATGAGTCATGTTGAAATAGAGTTGAGGAGCGAGAGTGCAGTAGTAGGGAGGCAAGAAGACTTTGTTTGGGGTGTGCCTGCTGGGGGGGGGGAGTGTTCAGGTGTGACCTTTGGGGAAAGTCAGTGGGTGGAGAATCTGCTCACAAACTATCTTGCAAGAGGAGACTTTGGCAGAATGGCAATTTTGAGATGGTGTTGCAATACTGAAGACTTGGCATGTACATATGTATTTGTGTGTAAAAAGGGGATAGATAGGAACATCACACATTTGGTACAGACCCTTAGGCAGGGTAGCCCTCTCCAGTATACAGAGTACCATGTCTGTGTCACATAAGGTTGTTGGAGAGAGAGAGAACAGTATAGAGGAATCTTCAGCCAGGGCTGGAAAAAGAATACAGGAGAGGGCAAAGATTTTTCTCTTTTTTTTTTTTCACAGAAGGATGTGTTTCTAATGAGAAGGGACAAGGATACCCAACAATTAGTGGACATACTGAACATGGCAGTTTGTAGTGGTGACGAGGGGGTATAGAAAATATGAAGAAAAAGGGAGAAAGACAAGCTCGTGAAAAGTGTTCTATAATATTTTTTAATTTAATAGTAAGGTAGTGAGTCAAACCTGGAAGGGCTGGAATGGAAGAATGAAGACTCAAGTGTCTTAAGGCCTGGCAGAGGTGGAAAGGAACAAGCCACTGTAGACAGGGACTGGGAAGAATGTGATGATGCAGGAATGTGATTTCAGACACAACCCTGTCCTTGCAGGAGACATATTTGCTGAGGCTATGGCCAAGGTCAGCTTTGGTTTGGCCAAGAGCACTCCAACATGCATCCTTCCGCCAGTACTGAATTGGAAGGGCTTTTCCCTTTTTGGAGTGGTCTGTGAAGGCTGAAGCACTCACTGATCCTGGCAGCATCCTCTCTGATAGTGGGCTGGAGCATGACCCAGCCTTGTCAGTGAATGCTGAACGTGCAAGGCCAGAAGGAGTGTGGATTGATAGACCTGATCATGTTGGAAAAGGCTCTTCACCAGCTAAACAAGGCATGGTGTTGAGTATCTGGCATGAAATTCGAGCTATTGACATGGGGTCACAGTCCCATAAACAGTCTCCTTCCCATTGCCCTCCCTCAACCCTCACGAACAACAACAACATCCTGGGGTGGCAGATGGGCTGGAAAACAAGACCAAAGTCTGCTGGGACACTGTGTGCATGCAGCAAGACAAGGGCAAAGGAACTCTGGCTGTGTCTGAGGATATCCTGGCCAGTAAGAAGTGTGCTCGCCAGGAAAGTTCACTGCCAGAAGCCACCCAGCCTGGGGAGGTCCTTGAAAGGGTGGTGTGAATGTTAGCTTGAATGTTTCCTCTTCTTGGGGAGATCTTAAGAGCCAGATGTAATCCTTCTGTCACCCTCTCTAAGGTTCAACAACAAATAAGTAGCTTTTAATGTGAACTATTTACTATTCAAGTTAAAGTTTGGGTGCAGATAAACTCCAAATAGTCCTAACAAGTTGAGGTTCATGCATGAATTTAGACATCTTCATACGTTCCCAGCCTGTCCTTTCTTTTTTTGCCTGTGAAGCACAAGACCAAAGAATTTCTCCTGACCTTGATTTGAATAAAGGACTAAATTTATTTTATATCCAAATCATCTTTGTGTATGATTGTTGGCTAACAGGCAGTTACCTCTGGGATGGAGGGCAGCAGCCATTTTGTATGCAGCAGATCCTACCAACAATTTTCAAGCAGTGGGAGAAGTGGCAAATAACTTCCTTAATTGAAAATTATGTGGGAATTTCACAGTGTGCAGAATATAATTAACCACACTGGAGTCTGGCCAGGGAACCAAGGTTAACACCACTGTACTTACAGAAGTGCCACTGGTAAAGCAACACCTCCTGAAAACTTTAGAACGTAATCCATTCCTATAAAATAAATAAAAGACACATCTTTGAAAGGTGGTGTACAGCTTTTATTTATATTTGGCCATGCCTTCATCACTTAGAACTGAAACAGTCAATCATGGCTGTACACTAAAATCAGAAGTATATACAGCTCTTAATGACATATATTTTTTTAGTGAATCAAAGTTGAGTTAGTGTATTGCATTATGCCAAATCTTTATAAAATTGAGCCAAAGTCATCTTATGTATGCAACACATTTTATCAAATGTGTAAGAAATATCTGGAAGAAGAATATTGTTTATATAGAAGAAAGGGGAGAAAAGTGAAGTTGGCAGCATATCATGCAAAAATTAGTTCAGTAAAAGGGGAAAAAAAAAAATCAAGCTATGTGCCAGAGTTTCAGTCACAGTCAGATGAGCTTTTCTGAGCTTGCAAGTACTATACAAATGTGAAAAACATGCACTTGGTGCAGGAGGAAGTGAAGAAGGAAATAGCTGATGGAGAAGTCAGGGCTGTTTATGCCAATGGTGACGCTGCAAGTCAGCTAGAAAAAAAGCAGCAAGAAATGAAATCATGCTTCAAGCCTGGATTTATCTCTTGCATTGCTGGAGCTGCGTTGCAGATTCCTTAGGCCACAGTGCAGGACAGGTCTGGGTCTTGTGGCACAAGAAACACTGCTTCTTTTCCAGAGGGAGCTTGATTCTCATCATGGCTACAACCCAATAAACCAACAAAACCCTACTGAAACCTGGATTTATATTTGCATGTGGTGCAAAACCTGGGCTAGGCATGGAGAACTGGTCTTGATGTGAAGGTCCCTAAGAACCTGTCCAGGTGAGCACAGTGAGACTTTAAACTTTCAACCCTCAGGCCTTGGGACTGATGGTGTGAGGAGAGGATGAGGGTGACATTTTAGAAAGTGATATAAAGGGCAATTTCCAAAAGATGTAGACGTAGTGCATGTGTCTTTGCAGCTGAAGTGATACTGCAGGGTTACAGCAGCTGGTGAAAAACTTCACATCTCATGAATGCCTCTGAAAGAGTCCTTACTCTGCCCTGGGGTGAAGCAGAGGTGACAGCGGGCTGATTATTTATCCCTGTGGAAAGCCAGACCACTGGTGGACTCATCAGAGAGCAGCCTAGTGCCTGGGGAGTGGAGGGGCAGAGGAGGGATGTGTGGGGCTGAGGTCTCTGTCCCAGTTGAACTTGCCAGGACCAGTGCTGGGTCTGGCCTTCCCTAATTTGGGGTGAATATAGGGAGAAGTATTTTGGGCTGAGAGGGCTGAAACAGCAGGAGCCACTGCCCAACATGCAGGCAGGGTGTGGAGCTGCCAAGCAGCTGACCTGGGGGGTTGCCAGCCCTTCTTGGAGGGAATATGGGGTGAGGGGGAAATGCAGAATGTCACTGCTCAGTGCTCTGGGAGCAACAGCACCTAGAAGAAGACAGTGAGGAAGACCTTGCATTGTCAGTCTGAGAAGAAGCTCGGAAGCATTTTTGACTATAATGTGGCTGAAAAGAGGCAATCTGCCGATTGATTCCCAGTTTGTTCAATGAAATAAGACTCTGTTTACAGTCTTTCAAACTAAATAGTATTGCATCAAAAAAATACCTGGCACTATCATTAGTTTCACCAGCCCACCAGGAAGAGTAAGACCCTGAGTATTGACTGACTGCTTCAGTCAAAAGTGTATGCTTGCCAGAAGAGTGTTTGCTGTTTTGTGTTTTGCATTCGGTTGCTGAATGCTTCAGGTTTCACTGGTGGAGATTTTATATTGACTCTGCCTTTTTTGTTTCCATTATAAGGCTTTTAAGTTGCTGATGGAAACTTCTGCCCTTGAGTATGAGCATAGCCAAGGGTAACATCCTCATGCCAAGTACTATAGGGGACTCCATCAGCCTTAAATCAAGCAAATTACAGTTACTAGTAATGTACTAGAAATTACTGGTCCCTCCATCCCCTGATGCCATGGAAGCGGGTGCCAGGGGCACCAAGAGGCTGGCAGGGTTTCAGAGAAGGATGTGAAGCTGCTCTTGTGGCTGCTAGCTGAGCCCTTTCCTGGGCAGGGGTGGGCTGTGGGGCTCTCTGCCCCATCAACAGACACACAGGGAGGCATATCATAGCTATAGCAAATTTCCACTGAGCAAAAAAATATAAAGAACCACTCCAAAGAGGCTAAGCCTTCCGGCTGGGCTGGGTGATGGAGTCAAGTGGCTGGAAAACATTGCTAAACAGTTAAATCCAGCAGTGAGTGTCAAAGCAGCCGATTCTCTAAACACAGCATTTCCCTGCAGCCTGGGTCGGATTTGCGGGGAGCGCTGCCCTAGCAGGAGCCGCAGGGCTGCTGTGGAAGAGCAGGGTATGAAGGAGGGGATCAGTATGTGCCTCAGAGTGCACAAACCTGGAGTCATTGCTCAGGCAAAACTTGTAGAGACCAACCCCTTCATGCAATTTCACCAGGGCTTTGAACGCCAATTTTTACACAGCATCTTTCTCCTTGACAAATCCAAACCCTTTCATCAGTGATGACTGGCACCAGCCCCCTGTGGCTCCTCTTGGACCAGATTCAAGCTGTATGTTGTTTTTAGCTGTAAATCTTTCTACCCTACTTCCCTGCCCCCTGTCCCCCTCCTCACCTTTTAAATTCTTCATTGATTTAATGCCCCCCCCAGGCTATCAAACAGTTTTTTCCCTGAGTGCTTTTGGTTGCTCCAGCGAAATGGGCTTGGAAGAAAGGTGGTTCCAGGCTGAAAACTTGAAGAGGTTATACATGAGCTCTGTACAGAGACTGAAAAGCTCTGAGTTGTTATAGCAGCTGCCCCAGCTGAAAAAATGTGAGGGAGTGGGATCGTTTTCTGTGTATTTTATAGACAGGGAATAGGCCAGGTTCCCTGGTATTTGAGTTACTCTGGGGTTGTTCAGCCAACCCTTACACTTTGCAGGATAGTAATCGGATCCCCAGTGCCCTTGAAGTGTGCTTGCACTCAGTGTAGAAAGCAATAGCTCTATGCCAAGCACTAAATGGACTTTTAAGTACGTAAGCCATTTTTGTTCTTGTAAAATCTAGGTTTGATTCCGTAAAAAGGCTTGCACACCTTTTTTTCTGGGGAGTTTAATGCAATTTTCCTCTGGATTAAGGCTGAGTGAACTATTCTCAGGGACTAACACCCCCCCCCCCCCTTTTTTTTTCTGCTTGTGATTAAGAAAGGATTTGGTTATAACTAATTATTTAAAATTAGTCAACCGCACTTGGAGCAATATATTGCAACTACCTGGTCGTTTGCACTTGCTTTGCTAGTTAGCTGAAGTCTTTCACAAAATTTAAGGCCAGAGGGGACCATTTGATCAGCCAGTCTGACCCCCTGTACATCACAAGCCATTAAATTTCACCCAGTCAGCCTTCTACTAAGCCCAATAACGTCTGAGCTTGGCTAAATCACAGAACCCACAAATGTATCCAGCCTGGATTTGAAGATATCCAGGGACGCAGATTCTAACACTCCCTTGGTAGTTTGTTCCAGTGGTTAAAAATTGTGCCTTATTTCCTATTTGAATTTGGCTGGAAGCTGAATCCAGACTTTGGTTCTTGTTATGCCTTTCTCTGCCAGGTGACACAGCCCGTTGGTATATGGTGTTTTCTCTCTGTGAAGGTACTTATAAATGCTGTAATCAAGTTACATCCCAGTCTGTTTTCTAGCTGTTAAATAATGTAAACACATTGTGCTTTATGATTGTCTCCCAATAAGGAAATTTTTATTTGCTTTTAGAACGTTTAAAAATATTTTGGTGTCCTCTCAGGTATTTGACTATCCTTTTAAGCAGACAGGTGACAGAACTGCAGAAAATCTTCTTTCTGTCTTGACAGCATACAGGGAAAATTTTCTAATTCCTAAACTTGGATGTCAGCCTACTGTGAGTATCCTCTCACCACCTGTTTGTGGGCAATGCCCAGGTGCACGCCTTTCTCTGGCCTTAGCTTGCTCTTTTATCATCTGTAAGGGGACTGAGTGATTGAACTCATAACAAAACTTTTTTCCTGTTTGGTACGTTCTCACCTGTGAGAGGTTTAAAAAAGTTTCTGGTTCTGCAGAGAGCTCACAGACAGAAAGCTAATTGTGGTCCTCTCCTGGAGCATGAGAAGTTGGATTCCCTCTGCACCTCCAGCCCAGCCAGGGACTTGAATCTCCATCCCTGTTACCTGACTAAGGCACTCTTGAGTGGATCTTGCTGTAGTTACACCTTTTCTGTTGGAGCTGTAGTGCTAAGTGATCAGCCATGTGATCTGATCATGAGTGCCCAAATAGCAGCTGAATACTGTCATCATGCTACGGAGTTGGAGCTCTCCTGTCCTTTGGGGAATCTTCTGCTTGACCTAATTGTCACATGGTTATGGGGTAAAGCCAATTGATGAGGAAAAAATTTGGTGAAAAATCTGAAGAGCTTTAGGCCTCTCATACTGTCACATTGCTCCACATGCCTTGTTAGGTGTGCTGCTCTGCATTTGACTGCTTTAAAACATTCTTTATTACTCCCAAGCCACTGATGAAAAGTGAGCTGAATGCTGTACAGTGTAGCTCTGATCACTGCAGAGCTCTCCGTCAGGTGCACCCATATGGAAAATTCGCCTGCTGATAACTACTTTTGGATATGTCATTTAGCCAGCACTTGGTTCAGTTACTGCAGCCCTTACTGACTGCGCATAATGCTAATTTTAGGGAGCTGAACACACCCTAGAAGTTGACGTGTACTCAGCTGGACACTTAACAACCTAATAAACACCAGTCTGACTTCATTCTTAGGATGACAAGACCTTTTCCCTGTGAAACTGTACTGATTACCAATAATTATATCCTTGTCTTCCCATTCTTTGGTGATAGAATTACTCATTATCAACTTGGAAATGTTGCTAAGGATTAACATCCAGCTACCCAGATTTTGGCTACCTGTGCCATGGGGCCTGCCCTTTCTTTTTGGCCGATCACTGTATGCTTTGAGCCTATGGAATAGCTCTGGTGTTCAAAGAGACATCAAAATTAGATGTAAGTTGGCCAGTTATGGCTGTAAGGAGAAGTCTAAGAACTTTTAGGTGTACATTCTATGGGCCTCCTCATATAAAAATTATTATTTTTAGTAGATCTTCAACATCTTTCTTATTGTGATGGAGTCAAATTCTTACCATATTCAGGTGATAGGAATATTACTGTATTTGCATTTTACCATGCTTTCCACACATAGGCCAAAACTAGGTGTCCAACACATCTGCCTCCTTGCATATTTTTCTGCAATTCAGACATCACCTAGAATGATTTTTTAAATATTGCAAGGATTTATGTATTTCCTAAGTATCCATTATTGTTATTATTAGGGGTAGTTTATCCTGATGCCTTTAGACTTCCATATCAATTTTCCATAATTCAGTTTTTATTTTACATTAATTGCTCTCTTCCTTCCTCACCCTTCTGTCATATATTGTTCCTTTATTTCTAACTTCATCTTTCCCTTCATGAGGGTGTCCTTTTAGTCAATGTCATTATCTTTCTTGATTATAACATTATGCTTTTGGCTATCTAAAGAACTCTATTTACCATTTATATTTTTGTTTTGAATCCCCAGTCAATTTTGTTTCTGATTTTCTTTTTTGCCTGCAAGGATCTTCTGTAGTATTGAATAAGTTTGGTATGCATAACTATGTCTCTATAAAACTGTATTTAAGTAGGCTAGTGGTTCAAACTGTCTTTTTTCGGTCCATGCTGATGTCCTTTTGATCAAGATTGCTGTTGCAGTTTACTGTCTGTAATTTTTACTTATAATGATGTATAAAAGAGTTGTATTCTGTGCAAGACATTTTTTATTAGAAAAATGTCACCGATATTTTAAAGAAATCCTACTGATGCCTTGCTATTGGACATGGGGGGGATCTCTTGTCTCCATCTGCTGAACTGTAGTTTTCATACTAGCCATCCTGATCTCTGGTTTGACTCATTCGTCTATCAGAAACCTTCACCTCTCTTTGACAACTCACTGCTGGCTGCTTGTTTTATGGGATTTGTCACCCAAGACACACGCTCTTGAGGGAGGTTTTTGTTGTTTATTTTGTTTTTTGTTTTTTTTTTAAATTCTTGCTCAGATTTTTTTTTAAAAATGTGAGTGAGCTATTCATGATATTCCTGTGGGACGAGGGCTGACCCAGGCCAGGAGGAGCTGAGTGAAGACGGCTTTGCAGCTCCTCCTCTCTCCCTCTTTTGGGCCCCTTCAGAATCATTTCAGTGAAGCAGTTAAACACTTTTCCCGCAATCCCTGCTATGACATTTAGTTCATCATTCCTATTTACTGGGCCACGTGTGAGCTCCCCTATAAGAATAATGAGAATAAATACCCCATGCAGAGTCCTGCATATAAATTTCTATACTGGCTCGCATCTTCGCTTATCATTCTTTTTTGTTATAAACTGTAAAAAGTGCCTGGATCTGGACTGTGAGCAGTTCCCCTCCTGCTACTTCAAAAGAGCATATTATTCATGTAATGAACAGGCTTAGTGCTGGACTTGACAAAACACTGGGAAATACACTGTTGGGCACAATTCTGAACTGGCAGGGAACTGGACTGGGTGACCTAATAGGCTCTTTCATCTCCAGTTACTTATGATTTTCAATGCTAATTAAAACCTCACTAGCTAGTGGGGAAGAACATCACGGCCAATTCAAATAAATTCTGTTAAAAACTTTCCTTCTGTTTATTTTTTCCACTTGCCCACTTCAATTTTATACACATATCAGTTAAAAACACCCTTAATTACAAAAGCGTCCAGCTATAAAACTACAGGACAAACAAACAAAGCCATTTACACATAGCAGCTTTGTAATGAAAGTGCAAAGGCCAGGAAATAAATTATTTGGCTTTAGTAAGGAAAAAGAAAGTAATTTGTCTAATACTACCGAGGTTTCCAGGTGTGCTGGGGTACAGCTGTGCTCTCAGCTCACCTTCTATCTGAGCTCTCCCTCAGCTCTCACCAGATCTGGACACTGACATGTGTCCAGTGGGGACATTTTTTTTACCTTAATAAACCAGCCTTTAAACTTCTGCTGAGCAACTGCTTCAGCTTGATGGCTTGCCAGAGAAGGGCAGACCAAACCTGGTGGCTTTAGCCTCTTGTTCACATGTGCTGGATGTCTGGGATGTGGGCAGAGGTTAGATGCTCAGCTTCTCCTGAGCCCTGGGAGGATGGTGGGGACCAGGGATCCTGGGGCAGCCTCGCTGGCCACAGATGCCAGGTGGCTGCACACAGGGGAGGTGTGGGTCTGGTGTCATTCCCGTGGTGGACATGCCGCAGCAATGAAGCACAGGCATCTGCCATCATGGGCTTACTCTGAAACCCAAATGATTTCCTGCGTTCCTCAAGGTGTCAAAGTCCCTGAGATGCTTGAGAAGACCCTCGCAGAAAACCTGTCAAAAGCTGCAAAATTAAATGGGGGGAACTGCAACTGTTAAAGAGGCATTAACACAGAAGTGAACAGGATCACAGAATAATTTTGGGTGGACAGGACCTCTGAAGGACTGGCTTTGAAGTCCAGCTCTGTTAGAGCATGTTGCTCAGAGCCATGTCCTGTCAAATTCTGAATATCTCCAAGGTCAGAGGCTCCACAACCTCTCTGAGTGATCTGTGACAGTGTCAGACCTCCTTCATGGTGAGATCTTCTTCCCTAATATCCAACTAGCTTTTGCAATGTGTTGCTATTTGTGTCATGCTTTGACTGTGCATCTCTGAGAAAAGTAGAAATGTCAAGGTAAATAATAATTAAAAAATCAAAGTAGTAACACAAAATAATAAACATAAAAAAATAGTTCAGACAACACATTTACTGCCTGGAAACTTTCTATTTGAAGAGAAATGTCCCTGAGTGGCTGTTATCACTGCAGTGACGCACTATCTAGGAACACTGCAGCAGTATTTACATTCACCTTGCTAAAAGGATGTCAAAACTCTGAAGTGTGAGATCAATTAAGAAATTATATAGGAGATTACAGCTGATCACAGTGGATAATTAACATTTATTTCCAAGAGTGACAGCTGCTTTCAATCCATGGTTATGTTCAGCATTTTGACAAACTGATGCCAAAATATGAATATATTTGTTACAAAGACTGATCTCAAGCTACAATTTTTTGGACATCTTATGATCATGCATTCAGACTTGTAAATCACTCTCAGCTCCTTGAATAGAAAACAGGCTCCATGAATTGCCCCCAGAACTAACCATTACTCCAGGATGACCTGAGGGTGGTAAGCAGTGGTTCATGCTTTGGAAGTTAGGTGGGGTGAATCTAGCCCTGGTGACCAACCCATTGAGCAAAAATAGCCAGTAGCAGGTGCCTGTTGTGTGCAGACTGCAGGAGGTGCAAGGTGGGCAGCAAAGCCAGCTGGGCAGGAGAAAAAGATGGTAGCTGGTTATGACTGAGGGTAACACTGTTGTCTCGTGTGTGGGACATGATGCTGATAGTGGGTCTGGACTAATGTTTCTGCACGGTCCCAGACTCCCTAAATGTCATCTTCCACAAAGCACTTCTGATGGACACACCAAGAGTAGTGGGTCTCTGAGCAGGACCCCCACAGGTCTACGAAGCCCAAGAGCTCTTTGGCATAGGGGGTCTTTCAGACCATCAGGATGAGCTGGTAGGGTTGTTTTGGCACAGAGTGGGTTCTTCAGACCACTGGGTGGGATGGTAGGGGCATTTTAGTATGCAGGGTCCTTCAGATCATCAGGTGGGACAGTAGGGAAGAGTTGTCCAGCAGGAACCTGCTGATGATTTCCCTGAGACACCATTCTCTACCTTGGGGTGGTGGTGATGGCTTTCCCTATTGTGTGGGTTGCTTTAAGGGTGAATTCAGTAAAGATGGTACTCTCATACTAATATGGCTGGAGCCATACAGGTTTCTTTTACAGCAGAAAGATGCTACATCGAAGCTACAGAACACTTTGGGGTGCACTTGAGAAACAGTATTTTTGTTCAAGATAGATTTGAAGATAAGACAATGGAGAAAGCTACTTTTTGCAGAGAGAGATACTTGTTATGAAAGGTATGGAAAACAATCATGCCCTGAAGTTTACTGTGCACACACAGGCCCCCAGCCAAACAGTGGTCCAGAGGAATGACAGTTTTATATTACAGCATGTTACATGCAATTAATTTATATTTTGATTTTCTCTCCTTCTTGCCTACTTTTTTTAACATTGCCTGTAACTATTCTATGTCGTAGTTTAGAAAGGACCATAAACCTGTACTTTCCAGCAGCCTGAATTTATACACTGTTACAGTTTATACATTGTTGGCCAAGAAGTGTCTGGTTCTTAATAGTTTTTTAGTCTTTTGTTATATTCAAAGCGATGAATTTGTGCCTATTCTGAATAGGCATAGGATGAACAAGTTGGCAATTACCTATTAAATAAAGGTATGTTTGAAGGAGAGCCAGACTGGAAAGGGGTTTGTATTAGTATCCTCAGAAAAAAGTTCACTTGTATTTCACTTTGTTCTGTTTGTAGATATTTTTGGATGGATTATAATTGTCATTCTCATAAAAGACTTTCTTTTCCTAACAGATTCTGGGTCAAGTTGTTAATATCAACTGTGTGGTGATGGCCAACTTCTGCAGAAATATGAAAGTTGGAAATTCAACGGAAAGAAAACATTTCTTCTCTTCCAGGATGTGGGCAAACGCTTATGGGTGAAATAGAGCTGAAGGGCAAGAAATGTATACATTTTTTGGCCTGTCCCTTCAATATATCCATTGATTTATGTCAGGAAGGCAGCAGAATACATTCCCATGACTTTACAAGCTCGCAGGGGAAAAGGAGAACATTTTCATTTAAATTAAGAAGACAGAATTAACTCTTCTTGGAGAGGGTCTAATGCTATTGCAACCACTGAAGGGTGAGCAGAGGTAGAAATCACACAGGTTGTCTCGAGAGGTTTGTGCACTTGTTTTTAAATTTCAGTTTGGATGCTGGGTTGGACACAGAAGCTGCACGTTTTAGTATCGGTAGTGTCTGGCTCAGAACCAAGACACGTCTGTGAGCCTGCTCATCTCTCACGCAGATCAGAATGTGTAACATTACCCTGACAGATGTAGGAAGAAATATATCTTGGAGTAATTTTTAAAATTTTCCACAAAGGAATTGAGTTGTTTTGAAAATGGATGTGACATAAATACAGAGCCCTTTGGAGATGAATGTCTTTGGAGGCCAGCAACAGGCCAGGAAGCTACTCGTTAGCTGAATCTCCACCCACTGCAGGTGATTTGACATGGAAAGGGGAAAGACCTACCTTTTGTTTTAAAAGGTACTTCTGGTGCTCCCATGCTGTGTGTCTCTGACTTCACAGCTTCACAGTGGCCATTTGAGTTGATCTTGGACTGGGAGACAGTCTATATTATGTCTGGGACAACTGGGCATACCCCAACAAAAATAGCTCTTACACGTTTTTAAAGTGTTTTACTAGAGGGCAGGGGATTTAAAGGGGGGAGAAGGGTTGATTTCGTCCAGAGAAATGCTCTTTTACAGCCTGCAGCCAGCTGGACGCTTGATGGGCTGCTTCAAATTGGAAAGGAGGGAATAAAATAATTATCCTTCACTAAAAATTAAGGATCCTAAATTGATTTCACTTAACTTCCAGCCTAAATGGAGTGACTTACGATTTACAGCAAGGTGAGATCAGAATCAGGCCTGCGAACTTGGGGTTTTCTGTAAAAGCTATTTTCATCTCTAGATGTCATGGACCTTTCTGAGTCCCATCTGTTCAGCGGTGTCTGCAGCGTTACTCCATAGACAGGGTATTTTTCTGGGCAGAGATTTCATTCCACTGATTATTCACCAGCCTTAGTGATACTGAACTTACACAGTCTATTTGACTTCATATTTTGGGGTAAGTTGGCTAGTGTGTGCTTTTCTATGGCCTTTAAAAAAGATTTTTAGTGGTAGTGCTTGCTAGAAGAGCCAGATTTCCGGCCCTGAAAAGCAGCTTGCTGTGTTGTAACACATTGCTATAGATCTGGAAGTTTTCTTTATATTGCTGTCATGCCTGAGGTTTGGTGTGGAAAGGACAGTTTCTGGAGTAAAGGGATAAACTGATCATCAATTTTCTGCCTCTTCACTGAGACTGCTGACTTGTGCTTTAACTCCAGCAGCTCTTCGCTGATAGCTGTTGTCCCACTGCAAAAAATGGTCCTTTGGGAGGTATGATTTGCCCAGAACAAAATAAACTCAAATAGTCATTCCATGAATAGCTTTCAGGAGGTGCTTCCCAGGTCAGATTTATGCATCTGCTACATCTCTTTCCTTCATGTTGTGCAAAGGAAATGCAGTACAGTAGGAATGAAATGGCTGAGAGTACATTGAAGAGGTCAGCAGAGATGTAGGGGTAGAGGGACATGCATGACTGCTGAGGTCCTCTGGAAAACTGTTTTTTCACTCCCATTACACAGCTTTTACAGAAAGCAATCAGACCAGACAATTTCATCACAACAGCTGCAAGTTAATGTATCATTTTAATGTATATAGCTGCCTCTTCTCAAAGTATCTGTGCAGCTCACGGTGGTTAAAGTACAGCTCCAATCTGTGGCAGTTAATGTACTTAATAATGTATGGACCACCCTGAGGTGAGGGTTGTCATAGCCTGGAAGTTTTTTGTGTGCATTCCCACCCCTCCAGGATCAGCTGACAGACCACTCTCTGCCCATGAGAGTTGGAGGCTAAGGTCGAGAGATGCAAAGGAGCAGCTGAAGCTTAGTTGCTTAAAGAGAAAATACGGTAGAATTTAGGTGCCCAAATCCCAGATGGGGATCCTCAAAACTTGTACCCTGTTCTTTACTATTAGAAGTACTATTGCTATTACTGCTATTACTGTTACTTCACTGGATTTCCACCAGTATATCCCAGAGTGGTGCTGCTGTGTTTGCCCAGAACTGCTCCCATCTTGCCAGGGTTTGGTTGTGTGGTGCCTGTTTCACCACTCAATACACCAGGCATCCCTCTAGATGTTCAGAGGACCATGGTCTGACAGGTGTGTTGGGAAGATGCATGGTTCATTTCCCCTGGCCCCGAAGGGATCTGTGCATACAGCTTCCATCTCTCAGTAGAGCAGCTCCATCTCTGTTGGTGCAGGAGGTGGTCAACAAGTGTCCTCCATCTCCCCTGCTCAGGCTGTAGGAAGAAATGCAAGAGGTGGTGTGCCCCAGAAAGAGGGTGCTTCTGTCTGCAGCCTTGGGGTTTAGATCTCTCATCTGGAGGTTCAGGGCTCTGGGATGACTTACTCCTTTGGTATTACTTGATTATTGGATAAAATATATGAACTCTTTGGGAATGGGGAGCACACTCTGAGGGCTTCTGTATTTGTTTTTAGCGTTAGCTATTGGAGGTGTCATGGGTGGGATTCATCTCCTCTAACTGCAGATGTCTACGTCTGAGCAGAGCAGAGGTGGATATAGATATTGCCTGACACTGTGATGAGATTTGCCAGATGCGTTGGGTGACATGCACTATTATGCCCATGCACAGATCAGAGTAAGTGAGGAGAAACAGGCCTCTGTATTTCTGTTCTCTGCTTGTTACTGGATAATTGCCAGGTATGTTCATGCAATTAATTCCAAGTTAATGCAGTATAGCAGCCTCCTTCAGTCTAGTAACCACCTCACCCTTCAGTAAAAAAAAGAAAAAACAAAAAACCTACTGCCATCTTGTGTCCCACTGGTGTTTACCAGTTGGAAGGGGAAGAGGGAGAAAGAGAAAATATTGAATATTTAGATACACAATATGATGCTGTTTTACAAAACTCTGTAATTTTAATAAACAGGTTAATCAGAAGAACAGGGGACCCTGAGGATGATCCTCATGGGAACTGACAGCAGTAGGGAGCCAGCTCTGACCTTTGTCTCCTGTCAAACACTTGTGCGCCCATTGGTTGCGTGGAAAACAGTTACTATTTTGCTTTGCAAGTGCACTGTTTTGCAATGGTTTTGCAGACTACTCCAAACAGTGGTGCTGATCCCAGTCATCTGTGGGCTGCAGATTGAGCGACAGCACAGCAAAAGACTTTTTTTTGAAAGCAACAGTTCAAGAGTTGATCTGGATGAAATTTTGTGTTGTTTTTTCCTGCTGAAAGTGCAGTTTTAAGTCATTAAGATTTTCTGTGAGGGAAAGGAGAAAAATAATCAAAACATTTTGACTTGATATTTGGAAAAAAAAATTCTTGTGTTTGTTTTGAGATTTCTATTTTTAGAGGCTGACCTAGCCTTAATTAAAAAATAATAAAGTACTTCCCCTTCCTCTCCCCACTCCCCAGGAAAACAAAAGGCTTTGTATTTACTTTTGTTTGAAATAAACCTTTTGTTAGATTGAAGTTTTGAAGTGCTTTGTGTTGGGTGGGGACACTGAAAATTATTTGGTTTTGGTCAACCCTAAACAATTTTTGGCCAGTGAGATGAAATAAAAGCAATTATTTGCTTAGTCCTAGTCATGAGTTTGAGTCCTGATGCTGCAAGCATGCAAAAAGTGTTCTGTGTTGTGTTTCAGCCGGACATGAATGTCTTCAGTGGTGACTTAGCCAAACCTCTCCTACGAAGGAACAGCATTTGTTGAACAGTTGTGGGAAATCAGATATATCTGTACACAGCAAAAAGAAGTCCATCCTTCCTTTTGAACCTTTTGAGGTCTACAGCCTGAGGCAGCCTTGGGAGATCCTCTGTTGGGTGTTAGATGTACAGGCAATATACACTGGGACCTATCCCAGACTGACAAACAAACAAAACCCACGCGGTCGTAAAGAAAGTGAGCAGACCTACTTAAGGTTGACAAGTGGGTGATTCAGATGCAGGGGTTAATTTGGCTTTTGGTTAGAAGCTGTGGTTCAAGCAATTTTAGGGAGCTTTCTGGTAAAGGCCATACAATGAGTTTTTGCCTGTCGTGTTCATTCATAATTCTGGTTATGATAGATGATGCCACATTTTGAGATTGTGGATGTATGGGCCATATTATTCTTTGAGGGGGTGTCTAAATGGTCTTGCTTTAAGTCACAAACTTGGCTCATCACAGACAAATTGGGTACACACATGTTATTTCCTATGACTTCAATATGTTGTGCAGCGATGGGAAACAAGCGTAACGTGTACAAATGGCAATTTGAAGAAAAGCTGAAGAAATACAGAGGTCCCAGGTTTGTTAACACTAAACTACAACTAGCGCAGCATGCGTGGTATTGGAGACAGCTGAGTTATCCCTGCAGAATTAAAGCACAAAATGCCTGCAGATTGTCATAGTATACATATGTTCAGCATCAGTATTTAAAGCTGAGACAGTAAAAACATTTTGCAGAACTGCACAGACGGAGAGAAGGGAAAATTGATCATTGCATTTTGATTTGAAATACTTTTAACCTGAAACATGACTGTGCAGCTTCTAATCTGATATGGCCTGGCACTGCCTATCTATCTGCTTTATGCCGCTGGCTCCGACTTTCTTTTAAATCACAGCCTGATCATTAGAAATGCTGGCCACCAGTGTGTTACGCTGGGTGCCCCGCTGACCTGATGCTTGCCCACGTGCCGTGCTGGGTGATGTGCTAACCCCTTCAGCTGTCTCCTGCCACCCCTCATCATCCATCTGCAGCCCCTGTCTCCATCTGCCTTCACTGAAGTCAGTCCCTGTCTGCCTGTGACCTCTTTACAGCACGCTAGCAAAATTTAAGACAGGTGAGGACCTTGTCTTTGCTATTTATGGCTTAAGTGGGAGAAAGATGTGAGAATTTTCTCTTTTGAATGTCAGTTGTCCCAAATGGCTGCAGATGTGTAAATAGATGTAAGTGTTCCACTTCCTCAAGAGTCTGTTTTCTTCCACAGATTTGGCTTTCTTGTTGCAGAGCAGTCATTGACTTCTCCGTGCCTTTGGAGAAAGTTGGATTTCCAGCTTCTAGGGAAGTTATAAATCTTAGCAACACATATCACAGTGTTTTGAGAAAGATAAAAATCTGCGCTTTCCACAGGTGATTTTCTGTAACCCGTCAGTTCTGCACTTTATTGAATAACTTGGTACTAAAAGCCAACATGCAGTTATTTTAAAACATTGCTATTAAATGGGGACCTTAGAGCCCTTCAAAGCCACAGGTGAAGTAGAGTGCCCTCTTTTTCAGGCTAAAATAATTAGAAATATATATTGGAAAAGCTCAATTCTAACTCAATGTCAGATATCACCTAATTTCTCCCATGAAGAAATTCCTTTTCTTTCTTGTTAATTCAGTGCATGCCATGGTGTGAGTTATACCTCTTTAACTCTTTGCTGTCTTGTGCCATTGTAACTTTTACAGGCTCCTTTGAAGAATGTCTTACTAAGATACCAGCACTTTAATTTGAAACATACCTTTAATTAGACATATATGGGACATGGAGCTGCTCAGCACCGTATACCTGCTATGCTGTTTAGTAGTCAAATGGTTAAACTTATTCAAAGGAGCTGGCAAGCTTCATGTGGCAAATTCACTGGAAATATATTTATTTTTACTGTGGAACCAAGCCCACATAAAATGTCTTGAGAGAATCTGCTTGTGAAAACCTGGATTAATAATGGAGAAAAATAAACCAAGAGTGATAGTATGATTCAGCCTCCTATGTTTTGTTAGAGCACAATGTCTTTAAATTATATAAGTACCTCAGTTTCATAAGAGCAAGCTTTCAAACCATCACAGGCTTATCCAGAATGTCAGTAAAACATTTATTACAAATTAAAATAATGCAATAGAAATAAAATTGACATTTTTTTCAAGCTCCATGTTTGACTCAAGCTTTCTCTAGAGCTCCTGGGAGTGAAACTCAGAGGTGGCAACCAGCCTGAGAGCACCCACCCACATGCCCTGCCTTGGCCCCTGCACTGTCAGTTCCCACCTTGATTTTGGCATGGGAAAACAGGCTTCTGAGCATCCCTGAGGCACAGAACACATGGAGGTGCAGGGGAGGGTGCTGCCTTCCACTCCCTGCCTCACAAGACTCTTTTCTTTGTCCAGTGATGGAAAAAACCTGCTGCAAAGCTGAGAAAACAAGAAAATACTGGGATGTGATCACCAAACCCCATGCCTGGTTTAGCTGCTCAGCTGTGACCCTCCAGGCCATGGTGTCCCCTTGCATGGTGCCACCGAGCCCTGTGGCACCATGGCCTCGGTGCATATCCCTTCCATGGCACAAACAGCCTTGACCAGTTACTGCTTACAAACCTCCTCCTCCTCCTCCTCCTCCTCCAATTATACTTGCAGGTTTTCCACAGCCACAGGTTAGTTTGCTCAGATTTATAGCCAATATCTAGGCAAATTTCAGAAGACCAAAATCTCTCTGTCAGGGAGGGACCAGGCTGTGTTAGCTGCTCCTGATAGTCAAGTATGGCCTCCTTGGCTGAAGGAGCTGAATGTCACCCTTAATTGTGGCAGATATTAATTTAATAGGAACAGATGTTTAATCATCTCAGGGTCTTGCTACTGTGGTGGGGGACTTTTATACAGCAGGCCCACCTGACTCCCCACTTCTTGAGCGTGCTTACAGCAAAAGCACGGGCTTGCTCACTTGTGGATGCACCCCATTATGCCCCAACAAACTTCATCTTCTCTCAATCTGAGTGAGATAAAAAAGAGCAAACAAACCAAGTAAACCATCACCAGGACAAGATACTCATCCCAGACCCCTGACTGCCTTTTATATTTCTTGTCAGAGAAGTAATGGCTGTGCATGATCTTATACGAACACAGGGGGGAGGGTGAGGAGCACAGGATTTTGTGTGCTGATGCAGTGCTCTTACAGGAACCCCAGGGTTTTCAAATGAGAAAGTGCTTAGAGGCAGTTTATGTAGCCAAAAATGAGGTGGTAAATGGTTGTACTGGGGCCAATATGGGGGCAAGTTGGCGTGCCTATTTATAGGGCTGCAGTGCTGTCAAGCTATTTGATACATCTGTGGTTCTGTGTGGGAAAGCCCATGAGAGGTTTGGGTGAAAACATGAAGCTCTTAAGGATTTTAATATGATTTGTACTGCCATTTAATTTTTAATAAAACTTTGAATAAAGTTGTGATTAAATGGCCATCATGAATGGAAGATTCCACTCTAACATAAAACATGAGAGTTCCCAGAATGGGCTAAGATAGGTTTTATAATATGGAGGTATGCACCTCTCTCTCAAATACATTGGATAATGGATTCTATCAAAATGGAAAAAAGGAAGGTATAGATTTAAAAAAAAAATCTGCTGTGTAGTCAGTAGTTCCACGTTTTGGAAGAAATTGCTGAGCTTCTGGCATCCTTAAATAATACCCTTTTCACATGATAGTTACACTGCTCCAAAGACAGTATAATAAACCATGCCAAAAATTCTTCTGTTTCGTTTGCATGAAATTGAACTGACAGATATACCTGTCTGTGTTACGTCCAAGAAAATGTCTTGTTAGAAACGTGTGAAAATATATTATATGACAGATGCTGAAAATGTTTCAGATACAGCAATAAATTGATTGTGGTTTCTGGACCAGATGTGAACTCTGTTTAAAATTCATCATGCTGGTCTCTATTCTAGCTCTGCACTTAAATAAATGCAGAGAAGTGGCTTTGCTTTTCAATGAAACCCATTATAAGAATAGAAGAGCTTCTTTCCATCTAATAAAGAGTAGCCCTGACAGTAAGGCTTGCATCCGCAGAACAAGTATTAAAAGCACAAACTGAACTAAGAGAAAGCTGTGCCAGTTCTCAGTTTTTGCTTTATTAATGTGTATGAAAATGCTTGGCATGTTGAAGCCACTGCAACCAAGACGACTGCGATGTGCATTATTTTCAGTTTAAAGGGAGATTCACAGCCATAAAGAAGCCAAGGAGGGAAAAGAAGG
>JANZLQ010000008.1:31493849-31520610 GCA_026212715.1 Elanus axillaris
GGGGGACGGACGGGGAGGAGTGTGGGGGGGTGGTGAGGGATGGTGGGGGGTTGCATGTGAGTCGAGCAGGAGCTGCTGGGGAAGGCTGCTCTCCAAAAAGCTAGTCCTGAGCCTGCTAAATAGGAAGCGGGAGGCTACATCTGCCTTTGGCACCACTGTGGGATGTTGTTCTTAGCGCTGATTTCCACAGCTGAAGAAGGATGCTGGATGAATTGGAAAGGGTTCAGAGAGAAAAGCCACAGGAATGATGAAAGGTCTGGAAAACATGTCTTACTGTGATAGACCTGAGGAGCTCGCTCTGTTTATCTAACAAAGAGAAGATTAAGAGGTGACTTGATCACAATCTATAAATATGTACATGGGGAACAGAAATGTGATCACAGCTCACTCTTTTGCTCTGGCAGACAAAGGATGTGATAAGGTCCAACCGCCGGAAGACGAAACTGGGCAACCTCAGACAAGAAGAAAGCACTGTATTTTTAAACACGAAGACAATTAATCACAGGAACTGCTTACTAAAGGTTATGGTAGATTTCCTACCCTCCACCATTTCAGGACATAAATTGGTGTTTCTTATTAAAGGCATGCTCTAAATTATGGCTTAACAGTCTTCCCTTCTCCCTCCCTGCCAGAGGATCACCAAATCCCTTCAGAAAAGAAGAAACACACAGAAGGCCTGGTAGAGTGCTTACACAATGGCTTTCATTTGCAATCAGCTCAAAATTAGGATAAACTCTGATTGTTTATTCTCTTTATTTCCCCGGATTTCATTCACTTGTTTGTTTGCATATGGGGAAATGCATATGCACAGATTCGCACGTGCACACACACAGGTGTGTTTCCCACTACAAAGCTGCAGACACAATGACTGTAACAAAATTTAGAGTAAACTGGTTTGCTAAATTTCCAAGATGTTTTGTTCCCAACTGAAAAGGTCCAGGTTCCATAATAGTAATGTAATAAAAAGATTCATATTGATTTTTTAAATTTCTGGCTTGAGTTGAAGTCACCCAAAATGAAACACTTGGTTCAAATTTTTCTCATAGGATTTTTCTCTATAGCAAAATCAAAATCTTCCTGTGGAAAATTTCAATTTTGTAGTGAGTGCATTCCCATTAGAAAATAACTGCACAGTGAAACTCCCAGCCAAGTCTAGTAATGATGACCATCACAGAGAGGGGGAGAGCGAGAGAGAGTGGATTTCTTTACACTCTCTCACTCAAAAGAGAGAGAGAATTGAACTTCTCCCTTGCCTTTGTTTTAGCAGTCAAGTTTCCTGCCGCTTCTTAGGCATGAAAACCATATGCGTATGCATTTATTGCTTGGGTATCAAACTGATAATATATTAAAAGAATTATGATTTACTGCTGTAATTATTGGCCTCCCAACTTTCACCCACAATTATTGTGTGCATATATCTTCTGGCTTGCAAAATCCCCACTTGCCCATATAAATGATGTGATTGCATTACTCTGTACTTTCTTTGGTGCCTTAACCGCTCATTAGAGCAAACACCTCAAAGTGTGCATGTAAATATGCCGGGACTGCTTGGACTATCTGGCTCACTCCCTCTTTTTCTCTCTCTTTGTTGTTTTCCCCTCTTTTCCCTTGCTATCACCCCACTTTTTTTCCTGCTATTGTATATCACACTGTATTTTTCCTCCCATTTTTCCAAATGTCCCTGTCTGACACTATTTCAGAGTGCCCAGTTCATTTCCTCTGGGACCATTCTGCTTTTATCTCTCTTCATTTGGATGCTTACTTCCTCCCGCTCTGCTCCCCTACTCAGCTCCTCCAGTACATAGTTTTCCTCTCCTGCCTCGAATTTCTTTGCTCTGATGTTATTTTTCCCCTCAGACAGATCCCTTCTTCTCCTCTACCTTTCCCCATCTCCTGTTTTTCCTCCTCCATTTACATTTCTCCTTCCTTTACGTTTTCTCTTCCTGTGCATCTCCATATGATGCAGAGGGACCACACTGCTTACCTTGCCCTGTCTCTGCAAAAAAGCTTCCCTGTCCAGCCCTGCACTTTTCCCTCCTCCTTTTCTTCCACTCTGCTCTTCCTCCTTTTCTTGCCTTATTTTTTTTTTTCTTCTTCTTTCCGTGCCTTCTTCCTTCATCTGTTTCCAGGCTTATCTAAGGTTTTTTTGCTTGACGGGATGTGCCTGCTCCCCAGCCCTACATTTACCAGGGGAGACGAGGGCTGAGGATAGCCCTGGCTGTCAGTGTGCTGTCCCAAGTCTCTCCCCGGGCTGATCCCACATCCTCCCCAGTGCGGGACAGGAGCGTGAAGGAACTCAGTGGAAAGGAAATCGGAGGATGCTGTTGCCCGAGCCAGTGCAGCAGCTGTGTCACACCCAGCCCCGCTGCAGCCTGGAGGTGCATGCACGGCTGCCTCTCTGTGCTTGCAAGAAGTCACAGGGTTGCATAGCCGGTTGCATCCCAGGGTCTGGGCATGCACCCCGCGCTGGCCAGCGCTAATAGGCAAGTGAAAGGCCCCCAAGGGCCACTCACTTCCCTCCTGTAAATCCACACGTGGTTTGAAGGGATACTTTATGAAGTGCCTCTGTATACTTGATCCCTTGTATTTTTTTCCTGCTGTGAAGCCCGAGGCCGTCCTTCACAGCTCCTGCAGTAAACCAGGGCCTTGGGATCCGGAGTCCCAGGGACACCGCAGGCAGCAAGTGTCAGCTTTCATAGAAGTTGCAGGTGCTTTCATCAGGGAGCTGCCATGCAGCCTGTGTCTGTCCTCCCTGGAGCACTGCTGCCGAGTGCTGAAAGCACAGTTAGGAGGTGGGTGAGGCTGGTCTGGCAGATCTTCATCTTTTGGCCCCTCTAGTGCTCAGGTACTGCATCTCTTGGTGGGTTTCTGTCCTCTGTCAGCAGAGGAGAGTGGCTGTCAGACCCTTTGTCTGCTCTCTGTTCCTCAGCTAAACTAGCTGATAGCTAAGGTGATCCCACCAGTGAAAAGCAAAAAAGGAACTAGGAGAGCAATGGAAGACCTTGAAAGAGGTGACGGTAAGGAAGCTCATGGGAGGACCAGCTCCTGTACCTCCTCCATAGCCATTCACTCCCATGACTCAGTGCCTATAGAGCATCTCTTCTGCCAAGCAGTGGGGCCCCCTTGCACAAGGAGGATGTGGCTGATAGCTGACCTTGCCTTTCCTACAGGAGAAATGATAGTCAGACTTTCGGGATCCCCTCTTTGCATCCTGGGAAGACATATAACTACTTTGTGAAAACCAGCATCTGTTTAAGACCCATGAGGACCATCAGAATGAATGCTACAAATCCATAGAAATGACCTACTGTGCAGGTCTTGGGAAAGAGTTTTTGAGTGGTGATTGTAAATAAGCAAAAAAGGAGCCTGACATGCTCCAAAATCTCCGTTTCAAAAGTCTTGAACATGGTGGACATAGGCTCTAGCATTTCTGGAAAGGAAAAAAAAAACAACCCAGCAGTGCCTTTACCCCTGACCCCTCCGTTCTCATGATGTTAGAAGAAGAGAATGAACCAGCTACAGTTTTTGGAGTCACTGTCCTATCAACTGGTGATTATCAGATTGCCCGTAATGGCATATCCAGTCAAATGTTTTCCCCATCAAACCCAAAATAAATGAAAGGAGGAAACGAAGGAGTGTAGGAGTCCAGCACCTCATTCTTCATACTTCAAGAGCTGCAGCAACAAATGCTAAGGGAAAATTCCCAAGTGAGAAATGATACCAGTTCAAGATCACATAAGTTGATGCATGGAAGTACATTATAAGAAAACTAGAAAGCTATTTTGGGGACTGTCATTGTTTATTGAACGCTTGGAGGGATTGTTTTGATCTGTGCCTGGGCTCTGGGTTAGCTGTTAAACAAATGTTTCTGAAGCCAGGGGCTGGGAACTGGGGGATTCTGCATGCTGCTTCTGAGGACCAGAGGCTTAACCGGTCCTTCTTTTCTGAGCCTCAGAAAAATTCCCATTTTCACATGCAGGACCATCAACATTATATGTTCCTAACAGCACTGCAGAAAAAGTTAATTTCTTAATTTCTTAGTGTGATGACAGACTGTTTTATGGGGAAGCACTATATTGTTTTGATAGTACAGTCCATCATTAAAAGCAATATGGAGCCACCTTATCCAGGGAGAGCACGTGTAAGAGGGGCTGTACCTTGGAGAAATGTCATGCTTCATGGAGCTCCCACACATAATGTGCTGCTGTTTTCCTCCAGCAGCATGGGCTGTGGGGATCTTTCGGGTCCCCCCCTTCCTACCAGAGCTACCCCTTATGAATCAGGCATTACGGGGTCCAGGAGGAAACACTAATGATGGATGAGGAGGCTGAATCTCAGGAGACATGAAAGCAGGGGAAGGTGCCCTAGAGCACTGATATGTGCCTGCCCGATCCTTCCTTGCATCCCTGTGGGGTATGTCTAGTCCCTGGGCAGTGTAAGGTTTGTCCTGGCAGCGTCGGTAGTGCTGGGAGCGGGGTCCAGCCAGCCTTTGCGTGGTGTCTACCCCAGTGTCCACCCTGGGGCAGGAGCACGAGGAGGGGATGACCCAAAGCTTGATATGCAAATGTCTTTCTTTTGGCTTGTTAGGCCTGCAAGCACAGTTGAGGACTGCTTGCACTAACCAAAACTCTGCCTGAAGCTAAACTGAGGGTCAGGTCACACAGGAAAATGGCCTTCATCTTCCACCTTCCTGCAGGACATGGAGTGGCTTGTGCTTTCTCCAGAAGGGGCTTTTTCTTCCAGAAACACCATGGTGGGCCCAAAAAAGTATTTCCAACAAGAGCATCATTGACAGCAGTTTGTTTCTGCTGGCCATTTCAGGTTTACCAAACAAACAGATAGCTTGTCTGAAAAAAAAAATCCCCTGTGAGGTCTAATAACAACATTTGCACTGTTCCACCCTTGCTCTGTTCAGTCATCGCAGATGGTGAGGGACTGACCACCGTGCCTGCTCTGGGGCACGGGGCTGCCCCCAGCCTGGGATTGCCTCCCCATTATTATTAATAATAGTCTCGCAAGACTGGTGCACCCGCTGCCTGTGCTTCCTGCAGCAGCTGAAGCCGAGTCTGTAAAACAGGTCTAATTTTAGAGCAGCCTGGGCTGAGCAGAGTGAGACCAGACCCGGGAAATTTTGAGTTTTCATTGTTTCCTCAGCTGTGGGTGAAGAGCTCACATGGATGTTTGGGAGAGTTTTTCCCAGATACGTGAGCCCTTGCCTCTAGCTGCATCTCATACAAGCTCTGTCTCCAAAACCCTGGTGACATCAGCCTCTTTTTTTTCCCTTTGTTTCCATGTCTTTAAAGTGGAAGACTGTTATTTTCCTACTGAGCTTCAAAAAGGGAGAAATTAGTTGTGAGAATTCATAATGAACGTTGCTCAAGTACTTGAATAATAAGATGTTCAGGGTTTTGTTTTGAGACGTAGTCCTTCAAATGTAATGCTATTTGTTTGGACTTCCTGGGAAATTATGAGATGCATGCATATGTGTGTGTGTGTGTGGAGGGGGCAGGGAAATCTGAGACCTGTTTTTATATGTGCAGGGAAAGATTTACAGAACCATGTTTTCTGACGTCTTCTTACCATCAGTCAGTTTAATGGTGCTGTGTGCTGCTGAGCTTTTAATGTTTTGTCATTTGACTATAGGGGAGGGAAAACCTATAGTGAGGCCGGTCCCTGCTCAAATGCTGTATATTTGAAAATGTTAACTAGCCCCTGCTGTACCATTGCACACGTAGCTCCAACACTTTGTCATGTGAAAGGCTATCTGGTAGCGCGGCCACTGTAGAGTCATTTCAGTTGGCATATGAGAATATGTTGCACAAAGAAAGATACTCTTTGTACAAGAGGTTTTTTTTGTAAACAAACTGACCATCAGGCTAAAACAAAACTATTGAGCCATAGCAAAGAAAAAGGAAGAGTCACCCTTCCTTTGTGCTCAGCAGGCTGTTGTCAGTTGATGAAGTCTGCCATTACCGACCTCAAGAAGGCCTATTTTGTTACTGAAAGAGGTTTTCTTGTTCTCTGGATGGATTAACTTGAGCTTAGAATATCCAGCTCTTTTTATTGCAGGCTTTCGTCTCTTCCCCTTGTGTCAACTTCCCCCAGAAAACAGGAGTCAACTTGTAGCACGGCATTGTTGGGGGTGAGCAATGGTGCCAGCATTATTTTAACTTCCTTTTTTAACTAAGTGGCTGTACAGCATTCTCATTTAATACTTCTATACTAATTAAATCTATAATTTAAAAATATTCTCATCTGGCTTTAAATGTCCTCTTTCAGTCCAGGAGCCAGAGTAGGCCATTTGCAAGGTTGGTTGTTTGGGGATCTGAGCATCAGAAAAGTAAGAAAGCAAGGAAAAGGCTCCTCAAGCATGAGGTGGAGAGCACCAGTTACAATGGCTAGACGTTAGGTCAGGCCTCAAACCACAGGCCAATTATAGGGTATTTATATGAAATATTTAATTACACTGAAGCTGTATTATGGATGGACAAGGGAAGATATCCAGTGGTATAATGTAACCATCCCTATTCTCTGGCCTTGAAGACAGAGGGTTTGTAGTAGCTTCTCTCTGCAGTGCTACATCCTGGGTTTTTAGATGTTATGGCTGGAGGGACTTTTACTATTATCTATTACAACACAGCCTGTGGGATTGAATCACCAGCTAGAACAGATAGGGAGATAGCGCGTCTTTAAATACCACACATGGTAAAGAGTCTATCACATTCCTAGATAAATTGTTGCAGTATTTAATTCCCTCCCTTGTTAAAATCTTGGCATTTATCTAGTTTGGATTAATCTAGTGTCAGATTCCACCTACTGGATGTCGTGTCTCTGTCTGCTAAGTCAGAGATCCCCCTGGTATCAGAAATATAATACAGCTACTTGCAAGCTAAGACCGAACAAAATTTGGAATTTTCACACAGTGGGCAGATGCAACTTATCAACATTTGTTTTCACTCCAAATTATACCAAAACCCTGCCTTATTGGCATAAAGAAAACCCAGAATGAAAACAAACGAACAAACAAACAAATCTAAACAGAATTATCATTTTCTTTAATGTAGGACCCTTGTTGTTTGAATTTACTGAATTGATTGACCAGGACTTTCTTTTGTGTCAGTTCAATATTAAAAACAAATATTTTCCCATAATGCTGCATTGCTCCTGGGAATTATAGCCTGAACAAACGCTATCCTTATTCAACTTAGGCAGAGGCTTCTTGGCTGGACTACAGCTCCTGTAATGTTATATACAGCTCTGAATTAAGTGACAAATTACCCTGTGGCTGGCCTGTAGGAGAAAACAGGTACCTACACCGCAGATAAATGTGTTCACAAGAAGGTGAAGTTTAAAGTTTCCTTGAACAAAATAAATTGAGGTGGAGTGGCTTACAGTGAGCTATTTCATTTTGCTTGTCCTGAAGGAAAATTAACATTATTTTTTCTTTATAGAAATTTGTATGGAAATTTCATTTTCTATTGTTGAGACAGAATACCCAGCCAACTCTGTTACAAACCACAGACAAATCACCATTTATTCTCCTATTGGATAAATTAAATTAATTGAGTTTTTTTTTTTTTTTTTAGTATCTCACTAACAGCTTTTGCCAATTGCAAGTATATTTGTAATTCTTTCTTGAACTCTTTCCAGTTTGTCAATAGTATTTTTTAAAATATGGACATTGGAGCTGGACCTGCTCTCCTTCTACTATTAATATTCCAAGGAACAGTGAGCATCTGCCTTTCCATCCTTGTGTTTTATAGTCCCCTGCTTGCACATACCAAGATCACATTTTCTCTCTTCGTCAGTGCATTGCATGGGGAGCTCTTGTGCAGCTCAGCTGGTTATCAGCCGTGACCTCCAAATCCTTTTCTAAGTCTCTTTTTCTAAAATATAGCGCACATCCTCAGTGTACAAACTATCTGGGATATTCAGAATTATGCTTAACTGTACAATAAAATATGCTGGGTTAGGTTTTTTTAGTGAGCTCAGGTTACCATACAAACCAGATTGCTTGTAGAATGGATCTGCTTTTCTCATTATTTACCACTCCATGGTTTTTGTGTCATCTGCAGACTTTGCAAAGAATGGGTGTAGATTTTTTGTACTGGATCACAGATAAACATATTAAATAATGAAAATAAATCCAAATGGGCCTCCTGTAAAATATCCCCACTGTAAGGCACTCTCTGTTGAGTTACTCTGGGGACTCTTCAGTTTTTAGTATGTTTAATATGTGGTACACTGTCTTTCTAGAAGATCCATTTGCAGGTATGTTGTGCCGTGCTGAACTCAGACATTAACGGTAGTGTACTACATTGGAAGAGTTGTGTAAAATGGTTAACATTTATAGCTGCTGTCTAAAAACACCCTGCTGACTTTGGGGATATAAAATATTGAATTAGAACTGCAATGTTATCCAATGTATCCATCAATACAGCATTTTCTGCCCAACTGCAAAACAGCCCTATTCTGCATCATTGCCAAGAACTTTATCTTTTTTTCTGCCCTGGTTATTGTCTTATACTTATGGGAACTGTGTTTATAACATCTGATGTGTTTATAACCTTAGTGATATGAGCTGGGAATACACACTTGGTGCTTTAATACTTGGCTACTAAAGGCATTACATTATTTGCACCTATCAAAGCATTTTTCATTGCATTTAAATTTTACTCTGGAAGGTTGATTGCTTTTCTTAAGTAGGTAGAAGAAGGTGGCACAGAAAGACTTCCCAGTGTTTAAGAGAAGAAATAGCTGGAGCTGGAAGCGTGACTGTTGTGCTGCAATCCTGCAGAGTGATACTCCTCTGCAAATCACAGCCATGGGGAGGATGGGAGATTGCATCTAGAGTCCAGCCTCCTCTTCTTGCAAGGAAGTTTGACACCATCTTCCTATTTACCTACATGAAGTATCAGAATTTCCCACGACAAGTCTAGGCTGCTGCTGATTTTAAAATTAATAAGGTCTGTGTTAATGGTTTACACTCAGATGACATCAAGCTGAGGTTTTGCTTTCACCTCTCCAACAGACAAGGTGAGTCCATCAGGAAACATTTACCAAACCAGCAGCTGCAGAGCACAGTGCCTCTGCCTGGGGTCCTGGGGGCTCTGCTTCTCTCATGCATCCTCAGCAAGAAGCAATAGCTGTGATCATGCCCAGGCTTGCAATGCCAGCTTACAGTTTACAGTGAGACCATGGGCTGAACAGCACAGCTGGAAAACCACATGGTGATTTCAGTTCAAAGCCCACTTTGAGGCAGCAGGTACAGAGAAAGCAGAGTTCAGGGTTCCCCATGTTGGTATTCATCAGCAGAGGCTATGTCTGGTGGCACCCAGTGTAGAGTCTAGGTGGGAGGTGTCTGCTGGAAGCATGCTTTGGGGACATTGTCTAAGGGACCACAAAGTGTTGAGCATCTTCCACTTGTAGTGGTTTCACTGGGACCTGTGTTCAGCTCCTTTCAAGAAGCTATGGAAAACTCATACACTAGTATTTACTGTGGAAACCCCTCTTGATCTTGGTTGTGCATACAGAAAGCATGTGAGGGTAAAGACTCAGGCTGGAAGTAGAGGAGACTGGGTTCATCATCCTGCCCCTTCATATCAGTCTTACAGGATGTTCCCAAAGGCTGTGGATGATGTAGGGAAGTGATCATCCCTGGGTGCCCAGAGGAAATGTGTATGACATGATTGAGAGCAGGAAGCTCATACACAGCAGACAATATATGCAAGATTTCTACAGGGCAATGATTCCTCCACTGGAAAATTCAAAATTGGAAGGAGTGGAAGGAGTCAGCTCCCTGGTTAGCAAAGATAAAGACTCTTTGATTTCAAGAAGAGATACAGCTTTAAGTAATATGGCAGAGCAGAACCTCTTTCTCTCCAGGGTAGCCTTAGGCTAAAGTCAGCAGTGGTGGGCAGCCCATAGAAAACAAACCAATGCCATGTGGCTTGCATGTCCAATGCACAGCCCTGAAACAACAAAGAGTCATGGATCAAAAGCAAAAGTGCTCATTGTTTGCAGAAAAAGTTTGCTGAATACTTCAAATAAAGTCATGTGTGAATCCAAGGAAAGCAATGAAAGGGAAAACAGTTGTTCAGGAGAATAATTTGTAAGAATTAATTTCTCTGGTTTTATTCCTTCTTCACAATTCTTTGGACTGGAGGGTTGTTAGCAATATTTTAGAAGCTGGATACAAAATCTAAGTTAAACTCATCCCTGTGTAGAGGCCCAGCCTTAAAGTTTTTATTAATGAGGCTGCCATGAAAGCCTGGTTTTCAAGGTTGCCCTGTTGCATGGGCCTGGTGATGCTCATCCTCTGTGATCTGGTGATGCCTCAGATCAATGCCTGCAGGCCCTTGGTTTCTTACCATGTCCCTATTTGCATAAGAAAAGACTTCCTATTTTAAAACCTTCCCAAACCTACAAATTAGTGCAGATGAATGGCCTCTTGTTGGAACTGGAGTGGTTATCCTAGTTCCAACAATAGCACAGCCAATGCCAGATTTTAAACCCTCATAATGCATATAATTGTGTGATATTATACCAGAGGGGAAATTTGTTCTGTAGTCCAGCTGGTGATTAGCTTTACATTGAGGCATTGGGATTGGATATCCCTTGAAACTTTATCCTGGTTAACGTAACTACAGCTGGTATTTTGTGGTATAACAATTCAACCCTTACTCCTGAGAGCAGTCCCACTGGGACAGACCTGGAAGTCCTTGCTTGGATTTTACTCAGGCGAAACTCTTGCTACCTTCAGTTAAGTTTTGACCCCATAAAATCCAAGTGTAAGCACCAGGAGACGATCCACCAGCATTTCTTTGTTTGTTGGACACTGCTTATTCACTCGAATAAGGATTACAAGATCAAACCCAAAACTAGACATAAATGCCTGCTAGAAATGTAGGAAATGCTAAGTTGTATTTTATTAATAGCTCATCTACACTAATATCCCAGCAGCACTGACAGCAGCTCCAACACTTCTTCAGAGGTTACTCATAACACAGTTTTCTGTGCTTACATGCTTATTCTCTAGCATTACACTAAAGCAATAATTAATGGGTGGTTGATAAACAGAACTACACCTATTTATGGCTCTTCCTTTCTGCATAACCACTATTCAGTGTGCATAGTGCTACTGTTCCTTCTGTCTGTAATCTCTTTTTGAAACTTATGAACTAAAGTAAATTCAAAGCATTTACTTTGATGGGTATTTCCAAAAGAGGAATTGTCTGTTATGAATAATTCCCTCATGTATCACCCTCTTTTGTTTTTTTCATTTTCATTTTCATGAAAATAAAATTCAAAATGATTTTTTGAAAGTTAAATTGCAACATTGTCGATGTTTTTGTGTTTAGCCCATTTTGAGAAAAATCTTTTTCCCATAAAAAATGGAACAGCCCCATACTGAACAAAAAGGCATACAGAAACCAATGCCAGCTGAGAGAAAAAAAGATTCTTCCTTAATTCTCATTCTGATTGTTAAAATATTATGGCTTAAATATGCATTTCAAAATTTAGTTTTAAAAATGAAGAAAAGTCAATGGCACTGATTTTTTTCATGTGAAAACAGGGCTGAAAGTCTTTAAAGGCAGACAGAACAGAAAAAGCTCTTCCCTAAGAAAATGGTTAAGTCTGTTTGCTATGGATATATTTATTTCAAAGGTATGTGGTAGCAGTAATCTTCAAATGGTATTTGGGAATTGCAAACAAATCTGTCTTCTTTCACTTGTTGCTTTTTGTTTCGTTTTGAGTGCTTTTTTTTTTTTTTCTGGAAGAGTATGTACAGAAATGTACTCTTGGACTTCTGCACACACTGTATTTTATATATCTCTAACATATGTTTTCCTTTGTCCATTGTAAAATAAATGGTCCTGTTTATTCTTTTTTTTTACTTATATCTCCTGTAGAAATTCCCTCCCACACTATTAATTCTTTGAATCATTTTCATTGCAGCATTTGGAACCTTTTAAATGTCTTCTATGTCTTGTTAAACAGGATCAAAAAGGACTCCAGAGCTGTAGATGAGAGCATATCTTCAGCTTTTCCACAACATAACAGTCTATATTAAATTTCATTATTTTTTTTTAGTCTAACATCTTTGTGCAATGCGCCACCCAAAATAACACCTTCCGGCTGAAAATACAGGAGTTAGGACTGCCATACTGGTTGGGTCAGACCAAAAGTCACCGTAACCTAATAGTTCTTTGAGCAGCAGTAAACAGTGGCCAAGTGGGAAGAGCAGAGAGTGGGGCAGGCTGGAGGGATGCTTTCCCCCTCCGCCCTTCCCGCGGTCTGTCTCGGGTTGCAGCTAAGCCATCATTTTTATAGCCACTAATGGCCTATTCTCCACTAATCTGGATAATCCCTTTTTGACCACTTTTATACCTTTGCCTTCCACAAACCTCTTTTGCAATCAGTTATGGGACTTGGCCTGTACTGCGTGAAAAACTACATCTTCATTTGCCTTGAACTGTTTGCCTCGTGGCTGAATGGGTGCCCCTTGGATCTGGTACTGTGAGAAGTAGTGGTATTGTTCCCTACCCACCTCTGTTGCATCATTTGGGATTTTATTTTATTCTCCATCCTTTTCTCTTTATCATTTCCTTAAAGAGATGGAAGGTTCATATAGTCCCAGGAGCTGAATGTCAAAGTAAATCTCTAGTGAGGTAGGAAAAAAAGGAGAGAAAGAAAACTCTGATTTACTGAATGTGTTAGGACACATGTGATTAAATTCTTGAGAGTAAAAACTAATTGGACTTAATTGTGAGTCCTGTTGCTCTAGTAGAACCATATGTAGAGTTTATATATTTGACTGGTTACTCTGTGGAGGCTCTGCTGGCCAATGGAAAGATATAGAGGAACTTGGAAGTGTAAAGAATGCAATTCATTGGACTAAATGTTTGGATAAATTGATAGGCATTAGGATTCATGTCTAAGCACAAGATTGAAGGCAAATCTTCTGGGGAAACTTCTGATATTGAAGCACAACCCAGAAGATGGAAAAGAAAGAAAGAAAGACAAAAAAGCTCCTTTGAAAGAATTTCCAGTTTACTTTTGTCCTATGAGAGGTTTGTTGCTTAGTTGTGCTGGCTGTGAAAGTGCCAGTGGCTTTATAAATGAATGGTGTTACCCCCAGCATCTGAGGATGGTTAGGAATCACAGAATGTCATGTGTTTGGAGGGGTTGAACTGTGCCTGCATGGGAGCAGACCTGCGACACCCACTACGCTGTATTTCTGTGAGCTTTTTGGAATTGATATCAGCGCTGTTTGACTTGAGTATGGCAAGATGTGTTCAGCAATTACAGTTGTACACAGTATTGTTGAGAAATTTTACATTGAGAGATATGCATTTATTCATACTAAATGGTTGGGTAACTGGCAGCCTATGAGCTCTCTTCTGTCTCTCTAGTGTCTGTCCTTCGGTGATGTATTGTAATTTTGAATCAAGTACTGAATTCTCTCTGCAGCCCAAATTTTCAGCATTTACTAAACACTTGTTGCCAACTTCCTGAGTAAAACATTTCTGCTAAATGCATGCATTACACATTAAAAAAATATCTAAATAGGGCATATCTTAGGATTTAGGAGGGAGTTGGCTGAAATATCTCATGATTTCTTTTCAGTCTTCAAGAAAATTATTCAGAAGGAAAGGAAGCAAAATATCCTAAAGCAAGAAAGGGAGGATAGGGCTGGTCTGCTTTACAATGAGCTCAGCAGACTCCCTGGGGGAAGCTAAGGAAACTGGTGCTGTGCTAATTCCCTGCTGGACCCTGCCCCTCAAACTGATGGAGGGGCACGCAATCTTTCACCGTTGATAGGAAAAAAGCCGAGGAGAGGTTTAAACCTTTCTTGGGCCACATGAGAGCCTCATGTCAGCAGCACCGGTGGCTGGGTTGGTATGAAGGGGCAGGTTCATCCATTTGGGACCGGGGATGGCAGTTGCATCTCCCTGCGAGGAACTCATCAGCTCCCTCCTCCAGGCACGGAGGAGGCTGCCCTTGGCACCCTGGCAGGGAGCGGGAGCGAGGAATTGATGGCCCCAGCCATGAGTGCGAGGAGGTGCAGGTGGAGAGCACGTCTTAGGAGCAGGCTTGGGGTGATTGGGCAGAGGATGCAGACTCTCTTGTGCGCGAATAACAGCTCCTCAAGCCCTGTGACCACTTTGGTAGCACTCAGGTGATTTATCAGTGAGGCACTGGTCTTAGCACACTTTTTCCTCTCCAGCAGGAAAATGATTACCTATCCGGCTATTGGAAACATTAAAAATTTTCATGCTAACAAATCTCTGTCTGTTGCCTTCATTATTGTGTGAACCACAACAATTTTGAAGATACAAGTATTTTCCATCAAGACTATGAATAACACCACTTGGCAAACCATCCCTATAACAAAGAATAAGCCTCCAACTTTTTTTAGTGACTTTACATACAATGTGCCTTAATTACTGGCAAGCATGTCAAGAGCCTATTCCCACATGTGTCAACACTTCCTTAATACACTATAATTCATCATGTTAGCATGGCAGAAACAAGGTACTCTACATCTTTACACACATCCTTCTCCAAGTTCTGGTCCTGAACTGAGTATTAAATGAACAGAAAGTCTTCATCTAGCGAACAAAGAACAGACCACAGCATCGAAACAGTAAGGTCCCCCGAGTCAATCAAAGTCATACATCACAGAGCACTTTATCATATTCTTCACAACACTGCCTAAATCCAAGAAGCACTGCTTTATTGTGAAAAGGACATTCACTTAATAACAGCAGTAAATCCAGAAAGGCAGGCTAATTTTAGACAGAAAACTTGGCTAAGAGAGAACCCTATCGTTTCCCACTCCTGACATTTTTATTCATTGAGTTCATTTTCATGCTAGTTGTGTGATTAAATGCAGATAGGGATTTATTTCCTTTTAATAAAAAAATACATGATTCTGAAAAAAGCCAAAATTGCAAATAAGGGACCTGATCCTTTTCCCACAGAAATAAACAATAGTTTTGTTGTTGGCTTCAGTGATGACAGGAATCGAATCCATGAATCTCTGTTGGAAGAAAAGGTTAAAATTCCATTTGAAGACTCTTCTTGGACCATACATTAACTCTTTGGCAGTTCAGGGGCAACCAAAAATCAGCATGATTTCTTCTCTAATCTGCCTGCATGTGTGTGCAATGTATGCAGCGGTATAGGGAGCCATTTCATAAAGAAGCAAGTGAAAATAAATCTGTCCTCAGTGTGTTGAAGTGAAATGTTTTATTTGCACTCGTAAACCAAAGTGCTTGCTGTATTTTTGCATTGCAGTTTTATTGTCAACAGTGATACAATCTCCCTTCCTTATGCATAGATCCTTGTACAAAGCCAAGAATCTTAGATGAAGGAAAGAGGCACCATATAGTGAAAGTAAATGTGAGAAATGCTGAGCCTTTTGAAGAACTGGATGTGAGCCCCGAGAGAGCGTATATCTTCCCTATTAGTCAATCAAAAGTAGCTGGCTTTCAGATTTATTCAGAACAGGAACCAATTCTTTTCTTGGGTAGCAATTGCTTGGGTAGAAATTACTTAAGTTCCACTAAGGACCAAATTTTGATCTTCCTTATGCCACTTTAAAACTGTTAGGTCTCTACTGAATCAGCTGAGCTATTCTGTAATAACAAGCTTAAAAGAGATTTTAAAAGGTGGTGCTCAGAGAACTGGGTATTTTAAAAGTGTTTTTTATCCTTCCACAGGCAAAATACAAAAAAATAAAGCTTTTTATTTTAAGTGAAGAATGTAGTTTCCTTCAGTGGTGTACATTGCCCTGCACTGGCAGTGCAAAAGCAGCTAGATTTCTCCCATAGCTGTCCTGGCTGAAAGGGCTTTGTGGCAGGAGAATAGGGCAAGGACTCCTCCACCTACTTTTTCATCTGCTCCATGGATGCTTCCTACAGATTTTCCTTTACTGTATGGTAGCAGGCAGAGCTGGACAAATAGTTCCTAATAAGTAACTCAATAAATTTCACCTCCCTTTTCTGTTCACAAAGTTTCCATCATCCGACCACAATTTTCGTTCATTTGATCATTACTGAAATTTATTTGGAGTGATTCATCAAATAATTTCTATGAATAATTCTTGGTCTGTAGCTTGTTTGCAAGCAGTTGGTCATGAGTATATTGACACTTGAAATTCAAGCTTTTTTGGATGGATACAAAGAATGTTCCCTAAATGAGTATGTTTAACATTCAGAATCTTTTTTCCAGTGCAATTTCTCTGCATTACAAGCCTCAACTTGACTTGCACAAATATTCTGCAATATTAACTTTAGGTGATTTTTCGTGATCATTCCTTGCTACAAAAGTAGTGGATTCAAGTACTCACAAAAAGTGAATGCAAGAGGATTTGCAAACACAGGTCAAGGCAAATTTCTGTCCACACCGGAGTGAACATTTTCAGGACCTCATGCAGAAGTGACAAGATTATGTTGCAGTTTTGGCATCATTCTGCTCCTAAATAATTTCACTGTAGTTTTACAATTGATGTGAGAGAATGATAAACTGATTCTGAGCACAGAGATGTAGATGCTTTTCTGGTTCCTCCGCATATATTCATCTGCAGCCTCATTACAGTATGTGCAAAAAGGATGTGTTATCATTGCTCCATGTGTAAAACACATTATGAAAACATTAATGCATTTGATTCACAGTAAGGCAC
The DNA here is from genome assembly GCA_026212715.1 of Elanus axillaris. Classification (NCBI taxonomy): domain Eukaryota; kingdom Metazoa; phylum Chordata; class Aves; order Accipitriformes; family Accipitridae; genus Elanus; species Elanus axillaris. Next base: position 31,510,540 of record JANZLQ010000008.1, read on the forward strand.
ACACATAATATAATGTGGCTTGGATCCAAATATGTTTATTGCATCTGCCAGAACTTAAAGTTACAGTAGAGCTTGCTTCTTAAGGCAGTAGTTTGGTTAAACAGAAACTTCCAAAGCCTGTCTGAGTATTTCTAAATGAGTTGATATAAGGTTTGGGTTTTTTTTCCCCCAGTTGGGTGTTTCAGTGAACAGAGCAATGTGAAGGATTCTTCAGAGTAAAGATGGACTTGGAAAGGCTTTGTTTGTCCCTCCCCTACAATACCTTTCTGGAAAAAGCTTTGTCAGTTAGGATGGTTAGGTGTTTCTTGCACTGCTAAATTGGATTGCCAGAAGGAGTCTATTCCTCAAGGCACTGACTGCAGCCAAGTTCTGGTCTGTTCTGTACATGGTAAAGCTATGTTGCTTAGCTTTCAAAATATAAAATCTATTCATCTCAAATCTCAAATAATACATTTAATCCTGTTATTTATATTTACTAACTCACTAGATAACTGTTGAAGCAAAGTGTTCCTGTATGAAGCAGGTTTATACTCCCTTGTATGTGATAGAGACAGCAGGGAAGAAAGATACTTCCCCTCACCCTCCTCATCAGGTTTAAAAAAAAATATGGGCCAAAATTTTTTTTCTCCATGGAATTAATATTTTTTCATTGTGTGTTCTGATAAATGTTATCTGGCAACTCTGTATGAGTTTTCACCAGCAATTGGAAATCACACACATTAGAAATCTCTACTACAGACTAGCTGGTTACAGCCCTTGCCCCCTGACGAGGATTGTCTGGTCTGATGAGTATGAGCTATTTCATTTCTACTAAAGAAGAATTATTGCTTGTGATTTCTTGGCTAATAGCAGTTCCTTCAAATCAAGTGTGGGTGTTTTCTTACACAAGCCCTAACGATCTACAGAGCCTACCAGGCTCATTCCTATTTACACTAAGGTCAGTGTAAGTAGACACCTTCAGCTAGGTTATAAATAACACTTTGAGCCTCTTCACATTGCTGGGGTTTATAAGGTAACTTTAATGTAAATGAGAGCCAGGCACCATTGGCTTCAGGTCTACAACACATTCAGTCTCTCTATATCAGCTGGAGAATAGCCAGGGCAGGAACTCATCACACTCCTCCACAGTGTTTTGGCAGTGGACATTGGTCCTTTCCAGCCTTTCTGCCTTGGGACACAGCTGAGATCATGGAGAAGTGGGGGGAAAGAAGAGGCTCTCCCTAGCTCCCTAGTTATTATGGATCTGAGAAACCCTGGTACAAGCTCCTGCTTTGATGGAGCAGATTTGATTCTCTCGCAGTGCAGGTGTCTGCTGAGGGCACAGGGTTTATTATTTCTGCTAAGCTGAGCCTGTGGAGGTGAAATCAGTCCTGCAGTCTCCAGGTTGGCAAATCAGACAGTAAATGGAGAAGAGATGCCTGCCACCTCTCTTGTGATGATGCCATAGACTGAAATTTGGGTTCTTGGTTTGAGACTAGCCCTCAAATGCTTTTTCCAGAACAAAGCAAGTGAATGTTTTGAAAAAGAGAGTGCTGTTCCCTGTTCTACCTCTTATTCAGAAGCATGTGACGTATGCAAGAAGCAAACACACCAATTTTGTTTCCTGCACTATCCCTGTACCTCCCTGTAGCTGGGATATATTAACTAGGCTGTAGGGATTGGGAGAAACAATCTCATTGCCTCCTGGTCATGTCACAGATCAAGTGTCTGAATTCCCTCCAAGGAGGCTTGAACTCCCTCAGAAAATAACACTGAACCCTATTTATTGTAAATGTGATAAATATTCTTCCCACTGAGCTTGTACACAAAGGAGGAGGTGGTACAGTTGCTGCTTCTTCCACTCACAATTGTGGTGAGATGGATTTATCCAACATGACTGGAGAAGCAGGTACTTCTGGAGGAACCAGCCCCGAGAACTATCCAAAAGCTCAATGGGATTTCACAGGTCTGAATTGTAGAGGGAGGCACCTGAGGTCACTGTTAATCACCAGTGTGTTTCACTATCCCCTCCTGTCCCCAGTGTTTTCATGGTTCTAGCCAAGTGATTTTTGTCTGTTCATGAAAATGAACCCATTAATGACATGACCAACAGATTATCACCTCTTTTGCTGTCCTGGCATTTCCTTCAGACATAAGAACTTTTTCCCTGGGCTTTGCTTTTCTAGCCCTCATATGTAAGGTAACCCATACCTGATGAGGCAGGACCCTTCCTCCTTTACACTGCCTGGCACAAGGCAGGCCAGCAGAAAAGCTAGTTTCTTTCTGTGAAATACCAAATACTTAGTGAAAGACAAATTGCTGTAATTTTGACTTGCATTATGGAGACTTTATTTATTCTGTTAATTATACAATGTTATATTAAATAATTACAGTGCAATGAGAATTGTCCAAGTAAGTGCATATTGTCATTCATTATCCCTGCTTTTTATTGTTGTTCTTCACTTGCTCTAATTTCGTAAATCCAGTGATTTGAAATGAGTCTCCAGTTCTTAGTGTGAAGTAGGGAGGACTTACTGTTCAGTTTGTTCACTTAGTCATAAATAGTAAAAACCCTCTGACTAGTCAAAGTCAGTCACTGATATAGGTGTTTTATAAACAAATGTCCAGGCCCACTATGGAGGAAGAAAATAACTTGTGCTGAAAGGAAAAGAAATAGTTGTTTGCTATGTGTGCAAAGCATGTAACAACCTACTGTCGAAAGCCAGGAACAGCTTCCCACTATAGGGAATAAGACATCCATTACCATTCCCTCTGCTCTTACCATTTGCCTCTGCTATTTAGAAAACCCTTCTCTCTTTCACTTCTACTCCTGTATCCAAGCCTCAAAACCTTTGCCTTTCCTACTGTCCAGAGCACTCACTCTTTCACTTCTGCTTTGATTAGGTTTTATGAAGCCTTGAGGTCACCTCTTCCCCTCCTCTTCTATAATTTTGTAGCTGACAATTTTGTTGTTATTTGTCATGCACTTGGTTGACTACTGGGGTTGAGGGTGATGTGGCAAGACAAGGCAAAGATGGAGGTAGGGTGGGTCTTGCAGGTCTGGAACATTATGGAGTCTTGAGAGGATCTTCATCACTGTCGTGGTTTAACCCCAGCCAGCAACTAAGCACCACACAGCCGCTCACTCACTCCCCCCCTCACCCAGTGGGATGGGGGAGAAATTTGGCAAAAAGAACTAAAACTCATGGGTTGAGATAAGAATGGTTTAATAGAACAGAAAAGAAGAAACTAATAATGGTAATGATAACAATAATAAAATGACAACAGTAATAATGAAAGGATTGGAATGTACAAATGGTGCACAGTGCAATTGCTCAGTGCAATTGCTCACCACCCGCCAATCGACCCCCAGTTAGTCCTTTAGTGGCGATCCCCTGCCCCCAATCCACCCAGTTATTTCCTGGATGTCATGTCCCATGGTATGGAATAATCCATTGGCCAGTTTGGGTTTGGGTAAGCTGCCCTGGCTGTGTCCTGTACCAACTTCTTGTGCCCCTCCAGCTTTCTCGGTGGCTGGGCATGAGAAGCTGAAAAATCCTTGACTTAGTCTAAACATTACTTAGCAGCAACTGAAAACATCAGTGTGTTATCAGCATTCTTCTCATACTGAACTCAAAACACAGCACTGTACCAGCTACTAGGAAGACACTTAACTCTATCCCAGCTGAAACCAGGACAATCATGTGAAAGGGCAACGGGATGAATAAAAGGCTCAGGATTAAGTATCTAGAGAGGCATGCAGATGCTTTCCTGGGGTGGTTCAGGAAGGATCTGAGGCAGTTCTTAGATGTCCAAATGACATGGCATCTTCTTCCCCAGTACAGTGTGATGCTCCACCCAAAGCTTCAAGGTTTCTGCCCAAAGCTTTGGAAGGCTTGCAGCCTCCCTTTCCTGCAGGTAGAGCCCTTTGCAATTTTCATACCGTGCTTACCAGGTTGATTTGCTGTGTCAGTAGCACAGCTGTCTGTGCCTGCACCCTGCACGTGTGAACCTGGGCAGGTGTCCTCAATGCCCTGGGGAGATGGGATGGGAGCAGTGGAGGATGCAAGTACCAGGCAAGCCTCTGGGTGCAGGATGCTGGTGGAGCAGTACTCTCCAGTGTCTCCTCTGAGAAAGGGCAGCGTGGGGCTGGATAGAAATGTCTTGTGAGCAGGGCCAGCCCATGTCCTGCCACATGGACCCTGTTGGCAAAGCAAGATATAATGCTGTGACTGACTGGGAGAGCCTTGGTTACTACGAAGACAGATTTGTGTGCAGCAACCTTTAAAAAAAACGCAACAAAAAAACCAACAGAGAAAAAGTCGTTATGAAAAAAAAGATACAATGTAAAATATAATGGATCCACCATGCAAAGTAGTGTCCACTGGACCATACCAAATCAAATTTGTGCTTAAATCACAGGAACTCTAGTCCCCTTACTACTTCTAGCTAGTCTGGGGACTCTTCCTTGCCATATGGTATTTCCACATTCATTTTTCTTTTCAAAGTCACCATAAAACTTTGCCTCATGACAAACATCTGGAGACTACACCTTTCCTTCCACACAACCTCACCTTTTTGATGAATCTGAGATTTGCCCATCAGTCAGAACAGGAAGGGTTTCTTTTTCCCACCAGTAGTTCATCATGTGGCAATGGGCATCTAAAGCTGCTGAGAGCAGTATCTCCAGCTAAGCAAAATGTCTTTCCTCTTGCCATGTGCAGAGACTGTGAAGCTGCAGATCCACCAGGCATGCCAGCACCTTCTGTTTGAAATCTATTTTTCCTTTGGGTTTGGGCCAACAGTTTAAAGCCAATTGCAGTTGTTGGGTCCAGACTGCTACAAAATGGCTTTCTCGGGTAGCGTCTAATACCTTTCCTTGACAGCGGGCTGTACTGGAGCGTATTTCCATGTCCTGGCTCAGGGTTAGACACATTCAGCATGTTGTGCAAAATGGAGGCTTAAATGCAAAAATGGAATTCACAGTTTGAGACCGCCACATCCCACTGTGTCATGGCATAAATGGTACTCCTCCAGCTGCCTGGAACAGCACACTCGCCACTGGTCTCCCTGCCCTGGAGAGAAAACAGTAAAACTAGATAGGGAGATGGACAATAAAAAAAGATTGGAGGCATGGAATGACTTCCATATGAAGAGAGACTGAAAAAGTTGGGATCATTTAGAGAGGAAATGAAAAAGAGAAGTATATGGTAGAGCTATCCAAGCTAGTTAATAGAACTGGGAAGATAAATCAGATGCTCTTCCTTACCTTTTTTCCTTACACACATAAAAAAAACCCGGGAACACTCAGTGAAACTGAGACAGCAAATTAAAATTGATAAAATCAATTGCACAACATATATTTAACTTATGAAAATCAGTATTCTGGGAAATCACTGAAATCAGGAAGACAGAGGGCATCAAAAGAGGTACAGTAATTTCTGTGTAGTAGAAACACCTGTGGGGTCTAACTATGAATAAAAAAATAGGAAAAAACCTAAGCTACTCTATACTGGGTGGGAGACACATAAACCCTTTCTCTTGTATACCGAACCTGGATTTGATGCACCTGGAGACCATTTGGTGTCCCTGATCACGCACTGGCAACCATCTGAAGTGAAAGGAGAGTGTCTCAGGAGAAGGGAGATGAGGGAGAGGTGCTGGTGCCCTTCTCCATGCCAGTGCTATGAGTGCTGCCATTAGCACCTTTCAAAACCATTGGCAACTGCAGGACTTTGGCGGGCTGTTGAGTTTGGCATAAAGGAAAGACAGAGAATGAGGCATCAGGGCCAGGACCTAACTGTGGTAGCTCCTTGTCAGCAAGAATGTCTGCAGATCCCAAGACCTCTTGGTCCATAGGTGCCTCTGCCATGGATGCATACCTATAAAGCCCTTAGGGCAAAATCCAAAGAAGGATGTTGAAGTCTTATGTATGATTTAGGCTGTCACCAGGTGCCAAAATTTGAGCCAAAAAAGCTCTTAGGTTCCTACATCTCTGCAGCTGTGTACACTAAGAAGTCCTGCTGTTTTGGCTGAGCTGAACCAAAATCTTTCAAGAACTAGAGTTCAGGAGTCCCCATTGCTGGGGAAAGTGTCCAGAGCAGAAGACTGCAGAGCCCGTTCTGTCCTTTCTCTGGTCTCACGAATTCTCATTTTCCTTTTGGCACAGGGGCTTCTCTTCATCAGGAGGTATGGGAGCTGCTCTCCCTGCTTCCTGGGGAAACAAGCAGTTGATGCCATCCACGGTTGGGTGGCTAGGACACCTTTGTGGGAGGCAGTGATAAGGAGTCTGAGCACCCTAAGACGAGGGAACTTACCTCCCTCTTGCTCTTCAAGGAAATCACAGACTAACTGCTGAGTTGTTATGTATAAGACTCTCACCAGCACCCCTGTTAATGAAAGCATCTCAAGCTTTCATGACTGTCAGGGAACTTCAGGTGTGCTTTGAACATGTTTACTGTATCCAGCCTCCATGAACTGAGGCACAAGCCATGAATCTCAGAGTCTTTGGCAGAGATGGAGAAAAAGTATTTGGCTCAGCCGGTATCATGGTTCCATTGGGCATGCTTTGTAGCAGAAATGTTGACGCCAAACTAAGCTTTCCTGTCCAAACTCGAGTGCTTACAGACTCTCAGACATCTAAAGGATTAAGCAAATCCTTTGTGGATCACATATTTGGACATGGGTGACTAAATTCTGCCTAAACTGCTTGAGAATTTGGTTTGTGCACATTGTAATTTTCCAGTTCCTTCCAACTAACCCTTTGGTGTTATACTGGTGATAATTACTTCTCTCTCTTTGACTGTCTGTCTCAAAGGGACCTCTCTTCTCAGTAGCACAACTTTTTGCACAACTGGTAGAAACCATCTTCTCTTACAGATCACCTCACTGAAAAATATAGCCAAATTCAGAGCAATTGTTTGCATTCCAGATTTAGTTCTGAAGCTTGCTGCCTCCCTTTCTGAACTAATGAACAGCTCCTGTACCTCAAATTTTTTTTCCTAACCATTTCAGCTGGTATGATGCAAGAAGTTATTTCTTTCTATCTGCTTTACCTTGTTTCCATGAGAGCATTATGTCTACGGGAACGTTAAATGTCTGGGAAAGACACATCCAATGTCATGGAGCACTCTCAGCACCTCAAAGGAAAACCAAGCACTTTGTCTAGATGTATACCTCTTGCAGCCAGAAGATAAATATTCTGACCCTGGGAGGAAAAAGTAATGAGTTTTCTACTATTTACAGAGAACTAAAGAGCTGTGTAGGTAAAGACAGTTATTACAGTCCTGCTGCTCAGCCACTGTGCTCCCCACAGAAAAGCTGTGCAGCTGTTCTGCTATTTTTCAAGAGAGCCTGACTCCTTTTCTAGCTGCTTGTACCCTGGGGGAGCTCCTCCAGGAGTTTTGCCAGCTAGAGCAAGGTTTGGGAAGGCCAAGGCCAGCTCCTCATCAGGAGCAGGCAGGAGGCAAAGACTACCTGTTGCAAAGAAATATGAAGAGCTGTGAAATACCCAGGGCAAGATTCATCCTGGCTAGCTGCTGATGTCAAGTGTAGAGATGTCCATACCTGCATTAGTCATCTAGCTCCCCCAAGAGCCCATGGAGGTCTATTTAAGACATTCTGCATTAAAGCAAGATGAATCATGTCCAAAAGTGCCTGTTTCTCCCCTCTGCCCCAATGCCAAATGAGCCCTGTGGTAATGAGGTCAGACATAGACATCTACATCCAACTGACCCATCCTCAGCAGGTTCTTGCCGAAGATGGAGTGCGTGGATGTGTGCCTCTTTGCTGAGGCTGGCTGGACCCATAGAACTTGCTCTCACTCCATACAATGTGCTGCAGCTCCAGAGAGGGAGAGCAGCCAACCCCAGCACAGCCGCTTTGCTCCCTGCTACTTGTGCCAGAAGGGTGGTAGCACATCTGCATCTCTCCCTGTCACATCTGGTTGAGATGCGGTAACAGACCTTCTGTACAAGGCACCTCCCAAGGGCTATGAGGGGAAGACTCTGCCACAGTGTTTGAAGTAAGGGTGGCCAGTGAGAGACGCATCCCTCTTTCTCTCATTTTGTTTTCACCCACATGGCATGTAACTGCTTATAGAATGAGATGCGGCCCTCTAGGATATACACATGCTTGCATGTGTTGGATGCACACATATAGATTTGTGTCTGTATGTGGTTTATTAAGAATTAAAAATGCTTCTTTTTGCCTCAGACAGTGCTTCCAGTGCTTGCCTTTTCAGTTGGGGGGACTGTGTTTTTAATCTCGCTAATACAAAGAAAACAATGGACCTCTTTCTCTGCTAGCTGTAAAGGGTCATAAGTAAAATGAGTTTTGGCAGACTTGTTCCAACTAGACATGCAACCACATGCAAAAATGACTCTAAATTTAGCATGTCATTTGTCAGAGTTAACCCTTCCATTTCTCAGAGAAAAGAAGCTTATTTGCTGTCTTCCTGTAGTCTGTATTTGCAAATAGGTCTTGCCTCTATAAAACTCTGAACTTCAGGAATTTGTAATGGTGTTTTCTTCTGTAAGTCTTTATTACTCTTCAGAGTTAGAATAATTGCAAGTATATCCCTGCTTCTGGGAACAAGATGCAGCACTGTCATACAAGAACGGGTGCACATAAAACCAAAGAAAGTGTTTTCCTCTCATGTTTCGAATGGGGGTGGGATGGTCTTTCTTTTTTGTATGGACCTTAAAAACTGTTGGACTCAGCCCTGTGTATTTCTGCAAGTCCTGGTCACCAGCATGAAAGTAGCTTAATGGAATAAGGTTACTGCTGTGAGAAATCACTGAACTTAAGTCAGTCCAGAAGTCTTTGAGAAATACTATATTGCACCTGAGACTTTATGCACAAAGCCATTGGTGTAATACCTGTTACAGCAGGAGAAACAGGAACTGACCTTCAGCTGCAGCTATTTCCAGCAGGAAAAGAAACATTGAAAATGTCCCAGTCCATTTTCCAGCCTGTGAGGTTTCTGACCTTAGTGAGTGTTGTTTTATATGGTTATCAAAGATACACAAGCAAGGGCTTCAGTGCAAGATGAAGTTTACATAAATCCTTGGTTTAAGCTAAGAAACTGATGTCTATAGAGCGGTGCCAGTAAATATGTTGGGCGAGGTAAATCGTTTGGATGTATGAGACAAAGTGGGAGCTTACCCACTTTGAAATGCATTTCTTGGATAAGTTGGTATGAACTGGTCTGATTTTGTCTGTGTTTCTTCCTCTTATTCTCTTTTCCCTCCCCTGACCAAGAGAACACTGTTCCCAGAAATCCCAGAGGACATACCTAATTGAAAGCAATGATTATGAGTAATTCCTGTATATTAAGTGAAATACACTTGCATGCCTCCCAAGGGATGAAGTGATTAAACCCATTAGAGAAGGGCCCAGGAACTCCTGCTGTCCCTGAAAACCTTGAAATTAAAAATCAAGAAGATAACCTAGGGGTACAGTATTTTCTTTCAAAACACATCTCTGAACTCTAGAGCCCACATGCAAAGACACAGAAAATGGATTGCGCTTCTGACAGTTTAAGATTCAGATTTTGTCAACTGAGACTGTTTGTTCTTCTGAACAAACTGTATGCTACACTGTCCTGTTGTCTGGGATATAATGGAATATAATGTTAGCCTCGGACAGTGGTTGTTGAGCCTGTGCCAGCCTCACTAATGAGCATGTGGTTTCAATAATAATATGGCTACTTGTAAGATGACTGGCCACAGGCCAAGCACTTAATATGGAGGGGGCAACAGATGTAAAAAAAGTACCATCCCTGACATGATTGCATTTCCAAAAATTCTCTGGCAAAAAAGTTAAGAATCAGCAAATCGGGATAATGAAGAATCTCCCCATATCAGGAAAGGATGAAGTTCTGACAAATGTATAGGAGCCCTATGGGCTTTGTGCACATATGGTAAAAAATAAGAAATACAAGAACAGGAGTGATAAAGGAACTGATAATTCTTTGTGAAAAAAATTCAGGCTGGCAATGGAAGGTGCTGGATGGTTCCTTTCCTTTCCTTTCCTTTCCTTTCCTTTCCTTTCCTTTCCTTTCCTTTCCTTTCCTTTCCTTTCCTTTCCTTT
>JANZLQ010000008.1:31520821-31537972 GCA_026212715.1 Elanus axillaris
AAAGTCCAAGTGCATCAGGACAGTGAAATGAATTACAGTTTAATAATATTCCCACCACACAGGCAAAATGGATTCAATTACATAATGGTAGCATTAAATGTTATTAAGAAGGGGATCCAGAGTCTTGAGGCCAGACTTTCAGAAAATCATGATAAGCTGCTTAAAACAGCTGAAATAGCACATTTATAGGTTTTCCAGCCATAGGTTTGCTGAGGGGAGGGAGCACAGGGAAGGAGTCATTACATTTGCTCAGAGGCTCTCGTGTGCTAATCTGTTATCAAGAATTTAATGTGTAGAAAAGCAGTGCCAGAAAGTTTCCGATTTGATTATTACGTCTTAACCTGTATGGTTTGGGGATGCTTTCCGGAGTGGCTGCCATTACAGGAGAGTGCATGTGAGAGGGGTTAGGATGGCAATGTCGGCTCTTGGGTGGTGGGACACAGCCAAGCAGCCAAAAGCCAGGCACTGCCAGCAGAGGGGAGGCACAGGCAGCCCTGCCCCGTGCAACGCTCCCCAATATACTCCCTGCTTAGTCACCCATGGGCTCTCGGGTGACATAAAGGTGCTGAGCTGCTTCCACACAACCAGTCCCCTCTGTCCGCCTGCTGAGGAGGTCTCTGGGCGGTGGGACACCACTGAAACATGGGGCACACTGTGCAGCTCTCCCAGAGTGTGGCAGGCACAGCATTGTTTTCTCCTACAAAACCCCCGAAAGGATTTTCTATTCTTGATATTTAGAATTACAGTTACAGATAGCATTTCATGATCCTTTACCCATAACTCTTTTTTTTTTCTTTCCTACTTGGAGAAAAGGAAGATATGATTAAAAAGGTAGGAAAGACACAAAATAATCCCCCAACTGTTTTTCCATTTTTTCATTTGAAAAATTGGAGAGAAGTTAAAAAGAAGAGGAAAACAGAAGAAAGAGTGGTTAGAACACAAAGGAGTTCAAAACTAAAATATAAGGATGAACATTTCTGATTGCCAACCCACAAATGAATTGTTATTTTCAGGTAAAGGAATTTTTTGTTTACTTCCCAACAGTAGTAAGACATAAATGTTCCCTCTGAATTTTAAGGCTGATGATAGTAACAGGATTTCATAGAAAATTTCCATTTCTATAACTAATATGTTTCTATGACCATTTTGAAACTTCAATTATTTCAGATAATTCTGGTATAGAGGGTTCCAAATGTTCCAAGCTACTTGCTCTCTTGATGATGTCTCCCTGAATATTTCCCCAAATTTGGATGCACTAACTGGAACTGGGTTCTTGTATACTACTTACCAGGGAATGTTTCTTTGTGAAAGCTGCTTGGACTAGAATAATGTTGTGTGCCAGGTTTGGGAGACATTTCAAGCTCTGCTAAGTGTCCAATACTTTTGTCAGGGTGCTTGCTGGTTCATGGTCTTACAGTAAATGGTCTGTGACCAGGGAACAGCATATATCTGTTGGTGGTAGGCAAAAAAGCATTTCAGTTCTATGCTTCTTCTAATAAAATGTCCACAGGCACCTCAGGTCATCATTGATCAAATATTCATATCCTCCAACAGTGATTTGGGGGCTTATCTGGGAAGAGCTTTGAGGTTTCTGAGTCCTCAACAGTCCCGTACAATGTGATACCTGGGATGATGCACATACCCTGGTGCTGGCCACTGGAAAACCAGTTGTGCGAGGCTCCCTCCATCCTTGACGAGGAAGCAGAAAGACAGTGGGACCTCTACAGGGTGATTCATATCAACCTCAGTAGATGTCTAAAGGAGAGGGGATGAATTGCCCTGTGAGGGTGCTGCTTCTTATGTGTTTTTATCATGGAGAGGGGTAAACATCTAGCTGCCAAGTGAATAGGTTGCTAAAGTTAAATGTCAGGTACCTCAGCTATACCATGGGCTGTTGGCAGTCTTGCATCCTTTACATCCTGCCATTCTGAAAGTGCTCTGCAATTGTCATACAGCTTTACTTTCAATGAATTGATATTGCAGATTCTTATTTTGGCTGCAGTGCATTAACTGCATAAACAATGAGTAAACTGGGCACCACAAAAGCTTGCTGGCTGGTTGCTGCATGCCCCCTAGGCAAAAAAAACATGTGCAAAGAACAAAGAGCTGCACAAATCGACTGCAGATATGACCACACACGTTAAGATGTAACACGTCATTGACACAGGAGAAAAAGCCTTTGTAGCAACCAGCACTGGGTGGAACTGGCTAATCCCATTAAAGAGCACCAAACCCCACTGATAAAGGGCCAGCTTTTGTGCTCTCACTTACACTGGGGCAAACCTACTGACCTCAGGGAAAAGGAGCCGAGAGCAGAACCTGGCGCGGCGCGAGTCCCCGTCCTTGCCTGCAGAGATGGCAGCATGTGTGGTAAGTGGCAGGGCAGCCATGAAAGTGTGTGTGGCACTGGTTTCTTCGAGTACCCTGCCAGACAGAAGGCTGGAGGAAGCTTATAAATCTACTCACGCCAGAATGTTATGGCATGTGAATGTGCGGATTTCAGAGGAAAGACAATGAGAGCTGCACAGATACTGCGGTTCTTGGGAAACTGACTGCTCTGAGCTTTGATCCTCAGAGCCCACAGGCTCTCCCAGGCATCCCCATATTTCATCATGCTGTGAAGCTCTTGTTGCTCTTTGCTTGGATGCCTGGATGAGAAACTGGGGAACACTGAAGGCAAGGTGCTCACTTGCACGGTCCATGAAGAAGGTGCTGACCCTGTTCCCAGCCGACAGGCATCCAGGGATCCCCAGGAGGTATTGTACTGATACCTTGTTTTCTGACTGAAGGGAGGTTGCCATCTCTGTTCCTGTAAGTGATCATGCAAAAGGATAAAAAGGAGACTGAGCTATGAATAGCTCCTGTTGTGCCATACAAGTCGTGTTATACTCTTCTGGACTTTCTAACAGTGAAGGTTTGTCTCATACAGACTTGCATCCTTTGACTATGAATGCCCTGACCCCCTGGTGACAGCCCCAGCTTATCCCAGCTCCCCTCCAGCCGAGAGGCACTGTGTAGCTGAGAGCACATTTGTAGCCTGCCTGCGTGCTCACTTGCCAGCCAGAAAGGCTGTGCTGGCTGCCTGGGCAGTTCCTGCCAAATATAACAGCTGAGTTTGGTGCGCCCTTCCCTCACTGGGGTCACAAATTCGGGTCTATCTTCTCTTCCCTCTGTTAATGTTAGTTGAAACTGGAATCCAAACTTATTAGGGTGTGTGTACTGAGAGGAAGGGGAGGCTAAAAGACAGGCAGTGCAATTGCAGGATTCTTATTTTCCAAGCTAAAATTAACCGAAGCTTACACAAGCTTTGGTTTGGGGTGAGCCTTAGTTCAGGGAACAAACCCTGGTGCCAGGCTGTGAGAAATGGTCCTGGGGCTGTGATGGGAGGAGAGGAGAGAGCCCTCCACCACCCAGGTATCCTTCTTGCCAATTTATTCCTGGGCTGTTGCCTTGGGACCACCTACAGGGACACCACCACCGACGAGGATGCTTCCTCCATTTCGTTCAGGGATCCTTCTCACTTCCTAAAGTCATGTCAGGGTGAGCCCCTAGATGAATAAACCCAGGGCAAGTGGGCTGCAGGGAGCCCCAGCACTCTCCAGCCCTGCCTAGACTGGGGGTCCTTGGCAGCCAATATGCCCAGTGATATGCTTAGCCTTGCCCAAGTGTCTGCTGAAGGCAGGTGCCAGCCTTTCCTACTTGCACTGTCTCAGACCATGGTGTCTTTGTGAGATTGTTTGCTTATGTGAAAGGTTTAAGAAGTTTGTGTCTGTCTATTTAAAAAAAAAAATAATTCTTGAATTATTGTTTCTTTCCACACTGGCCTGTTCCTACATACAAAATATTTAAAATAGAAGTGGAGAATGCATGTCTGTTTTTACAATTCTATTTGGGGACATTTGCCACATATAGTTACACATATTTAATTTTGCATGAGCTCTTTGCAGTTCACCTCTAAGCAGATGTTCATCTACACCTGAAAACATGAGAAGGGCTTAGAGTCGGCTCAGCCAAGGGAGGAGAGACCAATCAACCCACAAGTGAATTTTTACAGGGAATATTTTTTTAGACTAAGAATTTTAAAACTTGTGCATGTCTGTGAATCTGGTTGTGCATGAGGCTTTCTTTTTGTCTGTCTCCCAGCCCTGCTCCCTCCTTTCCTCCTCCTGCCTGTTTCCTACCTCTCCCCCTCCCCATCCTGCCTCAGAAAATTAGCTTTCATTGGACTTTTATAGCTGCACTTTTAAGTCAGTCAAGATTATTTTCTGGTGCTTAAATTCCTAGTTAACATGTCATGGTGCCATTCAGTGCTGGAAATGATGTAATTTATTGGGTAGTTCGTCAATTGCACAAATAGCTGGAAAAACAAGTTTAGCTTGATATAAATAACAAGACACAACACTATATACAGTACAACACCTTGCCTCCTGCTGCAAATCACCTGATTTCTGTTATTCTGGTTTCAGCATGCCTAGCTGCCTCCTTACATTCACTACTATGAAATAAGATAATTATAGCACAAGTAAATATTACCCAATCAATCTACTGTAACAACTGTTAAAACAAGCCATCTTATAAATTTTGCTAACAAAATATGCCTCAACCCAATATACACAGAAGGTAAGTTTCTCTGACCCTGAAATAAATTTCAAGAGCGAAGAACTTTACATGCATAACAAACATCCAGTGATGAAAGGCAGAGCTGGGGTCCAGCCCCGTTTCCTCTGACCCCCTGAAATCTCCCTGAGCTCAGCGGCAGAAGGATGGTGTTTTGGGACAGGTTCTCCTTTCATGTACAAAGCAAATAGGAATAGTCCTCTGAAATCATAGTTTCCCTTCTTCCCTTAAGCCCAGTGGCTGGACTCAGGAAAATTAACCCTCCTCTTCCCAGGACAACACCAGACTCCAGTTCTTATGGCTGTGATGGCCACACACAGCATCAGCAATTTGGTGAAAGGAAACCATAAAGCCTCCTCAGAAACCTAGGCATCCTTTCCCTCTCCCCACCAAACTAATTTAAAAAGACAAAAACCCATCAGCAAAGATCAGAATAAGCTACTCGGCAGCAAGCTACTCACATTTCTGTGCAGAAAGTACTGCATGGGCTCATAACATGGTGTACTGCAGAAGACTGCTCAAATCAGAGGCAAACTTTTGGACCAACTATAGCAGCAGACCTGTTTTGAAATGCTACAGGATTTAAGGTTTAAATCCAGGCAGCACTCTGTAGGTTTGCCTAACTGACTCATGATGAGAAGACGGTTTCTAGTGGGGTAGGGATAGAAGAGAAAAAGAAGCCAAAATGCCTAATTGTAAAGATTAATGCCTTTTAAAAGAAAAGAAATATGTTCTGAATCTGTGTGTGGCAGAGAGCAGTCTCGAGGGAGAAGCTAATTATGATATACTGCTTGAATACGATTATGCACTAATTACTGAAAAAAGATGATGGATTTGAAAACCTCTGTATTACTATATGCAAGCAGAGTAGGGCCAGTGTTGGCAGCTTTTGAAAACCCCACTGCAAGAAGCAGCCAGATCATGCATTGCCTGGACATCTCCCAACAAGCATGTGCTGAGTTTCCCCCACAAAAGTTGAAGTACAGCCATCTAAGCCCTGCCAGATCCAGGTATCAGGTGTTGGTTGTTCTGGCCAGACCTTGCGTAGAATGTAAGGTGGGAATGATGGTGTGCACCATCTGTACAACTGGTCTGCAAACTATGGGGACTGCGCAGTCTGGACTTGCAGCAGAAAAGGAGAGCCATTTCCTAGTCAATATCACTCAAAAGTGTTGCTTTAGATTTATCTCTAAGGTCCCTTTCAATGAAGGACTTTAGGTATGGTGGTAGCCACCCAAGACTCCTCAGGACTCAGTGGAGAAAGAGAAAGATCTCAGAAGGTGATGTGGGGTCCAAGGTAGGCTGAGACATCTTTCTAAAAAGCTGACTAAATTTGTTCTTCCCTCTGCCTGGGAAAGTGCCCTGGGGATGGTGGCAGAGTAGGTCTGGGCTGACATAGCATGGCTAAAACCCCTGTAAAATCCACCCTCCATTTCAATTGTTTTATGTGGAGGAAGAGTCAGGTGGGCTGGAGATGAAATATTGCATCCATGCCTGCAGTAATGGAGAAGCAGCACTTACTAGCTCTGGTAAACTCCATACTTTGCTTTCTCTTCCAGTCTCTGGACCTGAGCATGCCTCTTTGCTAATGCCATGTGTCTGCTGGGAAGCCAGATGCATGTGCTGACTCTCACAGGGGTTTTGTGACGTGGACTAACATCCCTAAGGATTGGGACCACTGAAAACACTGTTGTGGCTCATCTTGCTCTCTCTGCTGTGGTAAGCTGAATGTCCTTAAGACCATTTGTGGTTGTAGAATGGCCCATTTCCTTGCCTATTTGACTGTTTCACTTGGCAAAAAGGGGCACCTGTCCAAATTTCCCACCTGAACAGCCCCTTGCTCATGTTAACTCCTGAATTATGCCTGGAAACTGAATGGGAGAGTGCTAGCTGTCATGGGACAAAAGCCATGTACCAAATTTTTCATGCCCAGTGTCCATAGCAGCCTCTACAAGGTCCCTGAAACTTTTCCAGGGCCTGATTGATCTGAAAAATTTCTCAGGGTCCATCCTAGCAGTTGAGCACAGCAGACTGCTAACCTCCAGGCATGGTCACTGCTGATTACACTAACTCTTAGGTGGCCTCATGGTCCCATTGCCTTTGACATGGAGTCACCAGAGAGTAAGTCCTTCAAGCACATGGGATGCAAAGAATGCAGACAACAAGCTGAAATACACAAATTCATTTGCTCGCTGGGGAGTGACTACCCCAGGGTCCGGTCAAATCTGCTGCTTCTGGCAAATTTTAAAAATTATAGACAAATCCTGAAGAACATGTAGAAGGTGTCTGGAAATGGACTCCATGACCTGGTGATCTCCTCTGGTCAGAAACCAAACCCACTTTTTCCATTACTTTTGATGTGTTGTTGGCTAAAAGAGGAGGATGTACTGTTCTGTCCCTCCAAGGAGACGCTTCTGGCTTGTGCATGCCAGCCACATTCATCCAGCCCATAGAGCTGAATGGAATTCATTGTCTGACATGTCTTTTGTTGTTGCTTTTTGCTGAAAATCTGGCTTTCTCATCAAGTTAGAATTTTTTGCAGGAAAATTCTCAAGTCTTTATTCCCCCTGTTTTGTTTTGAATTTTTGAAAGAAATTTTGAATTTAAAAAAAAGTTCATTTTTTTGGTTTGTTTTTTGGTTTTGGTGGTTTGTTTTTTTTTTCAGAACAAGCATTGCTCACCCCCAGTGAGGTGCTGACTGTGCACCTGGGGAAGAACAACCCCAGAAGCCAGTATATGTGAGACCCACCCTGCTAGAAAGCAGCTTGGCAGAAAAGGACCTGGGGGTCCTGGTGGACACCAAGATGACCATACCCCTGTGGCAAAGGCGGCGAATGGGGCCATGCGTTGCATTATAAGGAGTTTTGCCAGCAGGTCAGGGGAGATGATCATTCCCATCTACTCAGCACTGGTGGGGCCACACCTGGAGTGCAGTGTCCAGTGCTGGGCTCCTCTGTACAAGAGAGACATGGACATACTGGGGAGAATCCAACAAAGGGCCACAAAGATGATGAAGGTACTGGAGCACTTCTCCTGTGAGGAAAGGCTGGGAGTGCTGGGACTGTTCAGCCTGGAGAAGAGAAGGCTCAGAGGGTTCTTAATATATAGAAATACTTGAAGGTAGAGTGCAAAGAAGACGAGGTCAGGCTCTTTGCAATGGTGTCTAGCAATTGGACCAGAGGCAATGGACATAAACCAATGTCCATAACATAAACAGGATGTTCTCTCTCAACATCAGGAAACACTTTTTCACTGTGAAGGTGACTAAGCAGTGGCAGAGGTTGCCCAGAGAGGTTGTGGAGTCTCTTGGAGACATTCAAAAGCTGACTGGACATGATCTTACGCAGCCTGCTGTAGGTGGCCCTGCTTGAGCAGGGGTGTGGACAAGGTGATGTCCAGAGGTCCCTTCCAACCTCAAGCCTTCTGTGATACTGTGATTCTGAAAGCCTACTGGGAAATAACGCAGCAGTACTGTAGGAAACTAAAGCAGCCATAATCTTGCCTGTGCTCTCCATAGGGAGCAGTCCTTGAAGTCAGCTATTCCCAGAATCATACATGGATTTAATTTTTTGAGAGAAGTACTTCATTTGCTCCAAAAGAGAAAAACAAGACCTATGCGAAGTAGACAGGAGATGGGGACTTGGGAGTGAAGGTGGAATCAAGGTGATATGAGAGGCACCCTGAACTGGGTCCAGAAGGAGGGAAGGGGTTCCTAGGAGAAGAGCAGTTGCATTGGCAGAGACAGAGCCTGCTAGACAGCCTGGACAGGGCGGCGTGGGAAGGCAGCTGTGCTACCCCCCTGTTGGAAGTGCTAGCTTGTCTGGTGCTGTCTTGTGTCCCACCACAGGACCAGCTTTCTTCAAACTCGTTTCATACCTGACACTCAAAGCTAGACATTCAAAATGGCCTCAGCACAGCTTTCCAGTCGAAACACCTGGAATGAATGTGCAGACCCAATTGCATCCAGCCAAAAATGGAATAGGCTCTGCTGGTTTTAGAGTGTGAATGTTTCCTGCCTTGATGGAAAGACCTAGATTTTTTTATTGCAAAGCTAGGGGCAATCTCACAAAGCCAAGCTTAGACCAGCCAGAGAAGAAAAGAGAGCAACACACTGTGCAAGGGTGGAGAACAGGAGCATGGGATTTGGGGTGTGTGGTTTTGGGTGTGCATGTAAATTGTTTGTGTGGGCAATTTGCTGTTTTTACAGTGAAAAATCCTGATCTTCCAAAACTGCCTGTGTGGAAAAAAGGGAGTGCAATTTTCACTACTCAGATTTATAATCTGCTTTCAAAAGTATGCCCACAGGAAGCAAAATTAGAATTTTCTTCTCAGGACAGTGCTAGCTCAGGAGTTTAAAATATATCTTGAGCTAACATTTTTGTGAGTCATCCTGCATCACTGAATAAAGATATACATGATGTTAGTACTGCGGATTTAGGAACAAGACAGAGGTTTGTGAGCCTTGCTCCATTATTGAGAATTTTCTGATTCTGCTACCAGTGGTTCATTAGGGTGAGTCTGTCCCTGGTACAGCTCCACAGGACATGACTGAGAGATGACTTTAGTCCTATAAAATGCTGCTAAGCTCTGAGCAGCCAAAATACATGACTACGGATTTTTGAGGCTCTTTCATAGGTATCGTTACACAGAATGGATAGTTAGGTAAGAGCTCCCAGTATTATATCTTCAAAGGGAAAAATTAACTCCACTTCCCATGTGTGAAATTATTCTGTTTAACAGGAGATATATCAATACACTACAACAGGGTGTAAAATATGTTTGGTTTGCAATTACACCAGCTGCGTTGGGAGAATAAAGCAGGGGTTAAACAAGGCCACATGTTTAATCAGAGGTCTCATAGGGCTATGAATACAAGGAAAGCTGATCTTTTTTTCATGATATCAATACAATGCAGTCATCCTGTGTGGGTTTTGCATACCATCCTGTCCACAGCCAGAGAAGTGACTCCTGTTTCAGCAAGAATTAAAGCAAAAGCAAAGGAAGAAGAAAGGGGTGAGGGAGTTGATCTGGAGGAGATGATGATAAATCCCACTGCATCTTGTAAACCCCTCTTGCTCTTTCCTCCACAGCAGCGTTATTTTCCCATCATAACCACTTCCTTAATAAACAATTAAGCTTTGTGTTTGGAATCTAAACATATTTTTGGGGGGTGAAGGAGAGAGGGACTGAGTGGCTCGGGGTTTGGCAGTGATACAGTCAAGAGTCTACAGTGGTTTGAATTTGATCCAGGTTGCGTTGCCCTCAATTTATTAGCCATTCTGGTGCAGGGGAATCACTGTTTACCCTCCATACTGTTTTGGTCGGTCTACCCTGTAGTAACATCAAACATGACAAAATAGTGTGCATCTTTTCTCACAAATATTTGACTGATTTATTTTGAGAAGCGAATTCTTGCTGATGCTGTTTATGCCCCTCTGTAATGGAAACTCAGCTTGATAGCCAAGTGAATGCTGAATAAATGAATATAGGTATTCAATGTTTGATTACAAAAGTGCTAGAGACAGAAAAGCAATGAGCCAGGTGGCTGCATCTGCACATATAATCCATACCTCTGCTGATAGCTGTGGGGATTCAGCACGGTCAGACTAGTATCACTGCACAGATGGACGGATGTGTTTCCATGAGCAAAGCAGCCACAAACTCAGCTTGTGTTGCACAGCCACCGAGGTCTGCCACAGGAGATGTCTTGCCTTGTCCTGTTACCTAAGGGACAGGTAGCATAGCTCTGGTCTTAGGCCTGAGCCCTGGGGTGGCAGTGGTCCAGTATGAGCTCTTTCCCTTGCTTTTGATGGCCTCCAGCCCCGACCTGCACCTAGTGCTAACCTCCTTCATGCTGCTTGGCTTGTGCAGGCTCAGTATGAATATCTTGTGGATAGGCCATGGGCCAAGAATTATTCGACAATTCTGAGAAATAAACCTATTAAACCATAAGTGCTCTGCAGAAGTTCAAATCAAAAGCTCAAAAAAAAAAAAAAGAAAAAGAAGGAAAGGACAATCTGGCAAATGGCTTGCTCTGAATAATTCACTTGTCTTCAAAATAAAGCCTGGGCTCCTCTCCTCTGCTCCCTAAGCAGAGGCTGTGGGGACTGCTATGCTGCTACTGTCCACGCTAGTAACTGTCCATGGCTTGAGATGCTCCTTTGCTTTTCAGTTCCATCAATCTGGCAGCTTCCCTTTGCATATAATTATTATTAATAACTCTTTCCCCCCTCCCCCAAATGCTTGGAAAATGATGAGATAGTTTGCTAACAAACAGTTTTCATGAAAGAAACAGCTGGGTTGTTCTACTTCTAGCTCTATACAAAGGCTTTCTGCATGTCTGTCGAGCCGGGGTGTAGCATGATGAGCTGTTTCTGTTGAGAAACCAGAGTTTACAGAATAAACAGAGTTGAGGTAAACCCTGATTATAGGGAAAGTCTGCATGTTAGGCTCCCTTGCAGCCTTAACTCACACGACTGGCCTGTATTTTTGGAAACACATCCAAGGTTTTTCCTTTGTGAATTCGTGCAAATGGCTTGTTGGAGCCAGGCGTGCCTAAATTCTCACCGACTTTTCCTTAATCTCTTTGACTTGAGCAGGGCCTCAGACAGGCGTGAGGAGATCAAGGGGGTCCCAGGGGAGCACTCAGCCAGTGGGGTACCATCCAGCAGAACCAGCTTGGTGCTTCCAGCTCCCGGCCACGCACATAATTGTATACTTTCCTAACTGGGAGAAGAAACAAAACGATGTATGTCAATAAGCTAAAGGGAATTATCTCATGTACAAAGAACAGCAAGTTCTGTGTTTTCCCTTGTTTGCTCTGGGATTTTTGCTATTTGTACTAAATTCAGTGCGCCAGAGATTGAACACAGCCTCCCCTCCCTGAGGGCAACGTTCAGACATGTCAGGTCCTTGGAGTGGGAGTAGCACAACAAGGGGGATTTGATGAAAAATCAGCTGCAAGGAGAAACAGTGGAGCTCAAGCAGCTCTTTTTCTTGGACTTTGTGCCTCTGTATAACCTAACAGCAGCCTAAGTGCCCTTGCAGCTACCAGCTCTTCTCACCAGGGCATTGTGATGTGGGGTAGAAATGGTCCCTGTTGCCTCTGGCTCCTCCAGCTCCTCTCCAGGCCCTGCCTGAGCCCCAAGACAATAAAAGCATGCAGAGCCTGAAATCTTTTTCGTCACACAGCTATTGACTTTTGCAGGGTTACTAATATCGGTGTAGGTGGGATGAAGCATGTGCTGATGTTCCTCACCAGCCCAGAAAAGATCGTGCAATTCAAATGCTGATGTAAGATCCTGATTGTCCACTCTGCTGTGTGGTGGGAGTTACACAAGTGTCCTTGGTGGGCGTGAAATGCTAGATCTTTATTTGGACAGCCAAAAAACCTGAGGTCTGGTGTTGACTTTACTTCAGTCCTTGCTTTAACAAAATCTCTTCCCTCTTCGTTGTGGGATTACCTGTAACAGGGCTGGGGCGAGACCTCTAGGTTGTGTGACATTAGTTGCTGCTCTTTCCAGCGCAGTGGGATTTTACAGTTTTGAAGCCAGGAGGTGAGTGGCTTTCTAACTAAATACTCCAAGATTTATGTTTGGTTTATTTTGCTAAGAAGAAGGTTCAAAGATAGAAGGCTGATTAAGAATGATGATGTGCTCCCACTCTGTTTCTGACTGTCCTTTAGCCAGACCTTCAAAGAGAATTTTATTTGTTTGTGTTATGAACTGAATTTCTTGAGATCTGTGCTTACAAGAAGCCATGATATTACCTGGGAATTATTAATTGGGAGATGCTTAGTACCTTCTGCTGCTCAAAAACAACTAGAACATGTTGGTTTTGAAATGTGAAAGAAAAATGAAAACAATTTCCTATTTGCTCTCTTTGAAGTTAAGGGGGAAAAAACCCTCAGAGTATAGCTGAATTACCACATAAAGCGACTTTTTTTTTTTTTATTATGTAAAGATCAAAGTAGAGGGAGAAAAGTATTGCGAGGAGTTTACTTTGATGAGTTTGGTTAAAAATCAAAACTTGGTTTGATGGGGGAGATACAGACACAAAGCACTATGTGCCACAGATTTGCTGAATATGTTAAAAAAGTGCTGAGCAGTATTAAATTAATGCAAAACTGAAGATTACACAAGGGTAAACACTGCAGCTAATGTTTGACTAGAGCTGAACTGAGGGCTGAGTGCCTCCACTTAATTTGCAGACCATGCCCATGGCAACCCCCAGGAGGCTGGGAGTGGAGGAGACAGACATTTTATAGTGAGGAGCCACATTATTATTTTTAAATTTAGGAAAAAAAAAAATCTGGCTAAAGTTACTGCTTCTAAGCGCTGGGGAGAAGCAACCAAGAGAAAGCAAGAAAGAAGGATCAGTGAGTAGCTTTTGGATCTGAAAAAGAAAGATCTGCTAAGCTAATACCCAGTAGGTGCGAATGTCTCTAGTAAATACTAGCTCATAAATAGAACTGAGAAAATCAGCGTCGTTCAAAAAGCATGCTGCAGATAGCTATTCAGCCTGAAAGGGACTTGCAGACACTGCTCAAGCATGTGCATGAAAAGCGAGCTTTCCATGAGAGTTCATTTACATACCATCCAGCAACAAAACGATTGTGGTGAGTGAACACAGTGGCATAGGGAAAGCAGTGAAATATAAAGTGGCTTTCAAGTTCAAATGATTATTTGAAATCTATTTCTTCCACTCCACCCAGCTCGGATCGTGACACATTTTCCTTCCCTAGCAAGATGGGCCATCCCCATCACACTGCCTGGTGGCCTGATCCTGCCTTCTGGAACGAAGAGCACAAAAGACTGCTCTTGCTTTGCAATTAAGAGTTTTGTGTGAGAACTTCCACTTATGAAGAGCACATTTGAGCCCCTGACAATCTGTTGCAATTCCTATTTGTGTGAGTGGTTTGAGAAGTGAAAGGAAAGAGAGGAGGGCAGCACTGGGCTGGGACTGCAGCTGGTTTAAACTTATTCCTCAGATAACTTTTGTTTGGTCATTGGAGCCCTAAAGTGCCTTTTAAGCATGATATGCTATGTCTTCAGTAGCACAGCAGTGGATATCTTTAGATTGGGTTTTCATCATATACTTTAATTTTCTAGGCCGGGGGATGACCATAATTGCTGAACAATTCAATGTAATGGAATGGGCTAATTCAGCGTTTTTTACTGCATTTTTCCACATAATATCTAAAATCTTTTTTTCCACCATAACCCATGTTTATGAAATCGAGTACTTAACCCACACATTTCCTGGGCTTGAATCATTTCCTTAATAAGGCATAAAATTTTGCAAAAATCACTCCCCTTACATTAACACATCATTATAAGGAGATATCAGTGTTTAGCACGTCAGAGGCATACACTAGTCTCTGCAATGTACCGCTACACCACTCAGCCTCAGACCCATGTACCATGGCTTTTGAATAATAATTCTCTAAAAGCAAGAGCTTTTCATTCCTTTTCTTTTTTTCCTTATTTTTTTTCAATTCAGTGTTTTCTTCCTAGCTGTTAGAGCGTGTTCTCTTGCACAGGATGAAGTATGTCAAACATGCTAGCTTTACTTTTAGTTTTGGCTTTGAGTCTGATAAGTAGAAACAAAGCAGCAAGCAATGGCTACGATTTGAAACTGCTATAACCGCAGTTCATAAAACAATATTAAAAGATGACAAAAGCCATAAAAATCTCTGCATTCCCTTTTGTTGCTCTGTTCTGTCAGACAGGAATCTCCTTTTCCAGGAAGACACTGTAAGGGCTGATATATTACTTCAAAAATAAAAAATATATATATACAAACCAGAATTTCTCCTATCATGGGGCTGTGAACTCATTGTACTGCTGCAGGACTCTTGAATGTCCAGCACCCAAGGAACTGGGTACACAGATAGGGTAATTCCTGGTAGCAATTTGTCTGACATCAGAGGATGTGCACACTTGCATGCGTTCAGGACCTGGTCTTCATGCCAAGGTCTCATTGCTGAGTGAACTTTGGTTTGGAACAAGACTTCTTACCAGGGCAGTTTTGCTGCAACAGCCTTTTGCATAGGTGGGGTCACCAAGCTAAAAGCTCTATACCTTCTTATGGGCTGAACAACTCTCTGTGTCCATTGAAAGGGTGGATTGATCAAGCCTCTGCAGAGCAAGCTTCAGGGATATGAGCCTGAGCCTTGCTCTGCATTTGTTCACTTCTGAGCTCTGTTAAATCAGACCACTGTACACACAAGGTGCTTCCTACAGGAAGGTCTCACAACTCTTGGAAAGTACTAGTCAAGCAAGTAGACTCTTGCTTCATTTCTGACTAGGGACAGAGCTCAGATCTGCCTGCATTTCAGGCACTTGGACCATTTATCCCAGGATATAGCCCAACTCTTGCTCACAAAAAGGCTACTCAGCAGCTTTGTTTCTGGCTAAACCATAGCAGGCTCAGGTTTACATTAATAAAAGTCTGTAAGATGTCACCATTTCATGAGCTAATACAAATCAGACTCTGCTGGTGACCTCTGAAGCTTCTCCTGTTTTGTGAAAATGCAGTCTCACTTTTGACCATTCAAGACACATCAGGATGAACACACCGGAAGATAACAGGTTTAATGAAGACCTGAGTGATACAGGGTTAATGAAAAGCAAACACATGAGGACTAGCCACAACCAGAATTAATGCTGGTGGCCTACTGGGTCAGTTCTTTATAGTGTATTCAAGATCAGGATGAGTGGCTAGCAGCATTTTACTACAGTGAGGCTATTTGTGTGGGACTGGGCTTAGTTCGCTTGGAAATGTGAAATCATAATTATTGGGTTTCAGTTTGAAGCAATCCAGAAACGATACATCTTCTGAGCGTGTGGGAGGAGAATTTCATTCTTTTCTTTCTCCCTTACTCTGTCTCTCTTAGATGTCCTTTTCTACTTCTTGATCCTAATGTGTGACAGTAAATAGTATTTTGAGAATTATTCATACTGAATAACTTTGCTGATATATTTCACCCTGGAAACTCTTCAAACACATTGTGATTTCTCTTAAAAGCATTTGAAAAATGCCACTAAATGTAAGCCACGTGGTATGGTTTCCCCTCCCTAGTTGGATGTCTGGCTCTGTGCTGATGACTCTGATGGGAGGGCTCAAATGGGTCAGGAATGTGGAGCACGTCTGGGTTTTGCGAATTTTTCATGAGTCATGGGATTTCCACCAGGTCAGAGCCTATTCCTTTGGTTAAAAAAAAAAAAAAAAAAGAAACTTCATCTCTGTCATGAACTTCAGTCCAGACCAGGAAAAATCCCACTCCCCCTCACTCTGGCTGCCCACTTTCTTTTCCTGTGTTCTGGAGGAAGAGCAGCCCATGGGAGCCCAAGTTAGCCAAGTTTATCCAAACTTCACAATTAGTTGTGTTAGGGATGTGTAGTTTGTTCGGATTTTCTGCAGGCCTGATAGAGTAGAGGAGCCCAACCAAAGGGTTTGGAGAAAGGAGAGCAGTCTGAGAAGGAATTCAGCTGCCTGCTGAACACCAGTGAGCCCACTGGGAGAGGACATGTCACACCCCATCTCCCTCATCTCCAGGAACTTTCCCCACTACTGGGGGTTTCCTCCTGCCAGGATCATCACCTTCCTCTTCTTTACCCCCCTTCTCTTTTCCATTACTTCTTCTTTATGGGAGCCCTTCTTTTGGGGCAACTCTGCTTTCCAGGACACCAAGCCCCAGATTTCACAATCTAAATATCTCATGTGCAAAAGCACAATATGTGATTGGTCTCCTAATAGGTGTCTCTGCCCCACATCTCTTTATTAACTGATGAATTCAGGACATGCTACTTTTGTTTAGCCACAGAATTGGCAACCAGCCTGCACCAGTAGCAGGCTTCTGCTAGAGTGTTCAAAAGCTCATTTTGGGGCATTCACCCACACACATACATACACCCAATTATCTGCTGCCTGTTAGCATTCACAGCTTAAGCCACTTTTCACTTACAACTCCCACAGTTCCTTGTTGTCCAGTGCTGGATTATCTGACAAGGAAAAATTTGTGGCCCTCATGTACCTTTAGCATCAAAGGTCTAACTGAAAGCACTACTAGTTTGATATGGTTCTCTGGACCTTATCCAGGGCCCTCGTTCCAGATAATCTTTCTATCATGT
Source organism: Elanus axillaris (assembly GCA_026212715.1). Classification (NCBI taxonomy): domain Eukaryota; kingdom Metazoa; phylum Chordata; class Aves; order Accipitriformes; family Accipitridae; genus Elanus; species Elanus axillaris. Next base: position 31,537,573 of record JANZLQ010000008.1, read on the forward strand.
TCAACCACACATGGTTACACTTGGGTGGAGAAATGCTCTAAAGAGGTCATTTGTAATTTGGAGATAAACATTTTGAATGAAAAGATTTGAAAAATGTGCAGAATGATCTGGGGAGTGAAAAAATCCCAGTGAAGGCCTGGAAAACTAGGGAAAATATTGCTGTGACTGAACTGTAAAGGGACAAAAAATGACAGTAATTAAACTAGTAGCAACACACGCTTTCTTTATGTGTTTCTTTCTTTACTTTGTGTCTTTCTTGCTCAATTTGTTGCTTTCTTGCCTGCCAACTTCCTTTCCCTTCCCTTTCCCTTCCCTTTCCCTTCCCTTTCCCTTCCCTTTCCCTTCCCTTTCCCTTCCCTTTCCCTTTCCCTTCCCTTCCCTTCCCTTCCCTTCCCTTCCC
>JANZLQ010000008.1:31538380-31590804 GCA_026212715.1 Elanus axillaris
CCTTCCCTTCCCTTCCCTTCCCTTCCCTTCCCTTCCCTTCCCTTCCCTTCCCTTCCCCCAGTAAAACCACTGGGGGGTCCTGACAGTGCAGAGATTACAGTGCATGTGTCCTTACCCCACTCCTGGGGTGGTTGTCCTCGCTGACAGAGAAGCAAAAGACACAGAAGCAAAAGCCAAGAGAAAGAGAGAAAGAGAGAAGGTATGGGAAAGGGCACGAAAGAGAAGGAGAATATACATTTTTATGTTTTTTTAAAAGAAGTTTAAAATGAAGACTCACAAAGAGTCTTTTACTGAAGAGACTTGAGCTTGGCATAGCACAGAAGGTCACCAGTAAGGCACCGGCAGAAGTGTACAGGCAGGTTAATGTCCCTAAAATAAAGTATGAGCCAGTAATAACAAGGTCTTACAAATAGCAAGCTACAGCTGGTCAGAAAGCCTGCACAGTAACACACCATTAGATTTAGCAATCACTTTATATACAGGAACATGTCCCCACTTCCCAACAAGCACTGGGGATGCACAGAAAAGGCTTTCACTCCAGATGATAACCCAGCATTGGGGTGAAGCAGTGCCCAGGTGCACAGGAGGGGCTCTGAGCCCCAGGACCTGAGGATGCTCTGCTTCATTGGTACAGCACCAAAGCAGGCATTTGCATGAAAAGGTCACTGAGAGAAAATCAAAAGGGTGGCTCTTCTGGTAACATCACAGAACTTTGCCAATATGACAAAGCAATGAGCAGGACAAAGACTATTCTTTCTTGCTCTTTTTTTCATATCTACTGGAAGCTGTGCAGGCATAAATGATTTTTTCCAGGTGTTTTTTTGACAGTGAAATTCATCTTTATGGCAAAACTAGAGATACTGCATGAAGAGAAAAGAGATGGAGTCTCTAATGCCTTAAAAATGCAAAAGAAGCCAGAACTTACTTTTTGAAGTAGTTCACATTGTATTTTTGTTAATAAATTCTTTCTTTTATGGGTTTTAAATATTAGTTCTTCTCCCTGACATGTTCATTTGCCTCCTAACACACTATGCATATACCAGACTATTTCTTCAAGAAATATATTCTGAAAATAATCAACATTTTTAGGGGCAATGACAGCCATTTCCCTGCTCCCCCATGCCATTTTGTTATGGTGAAAGCACAAAGGAAGCCACCTGGATGTGAAATATTGGGCCTGAAATTATCCATACAGATGGAGAAATGTAAAAATGACAGGAATGGAACAATAACCTATTCACACGTATAACAGCATCCATCCAGCAAATGGCACGCTGTGCAGTCATTGAGAACCCAAGGGCCAATCTCCTGGGCTCTCTGCCTATCTTTGCTTTTTCAGTCTCATGAAGGCACTACCAGTTTCTGGGGAGGCAAAAACCTGGTCCAGGGAATTAAGAGTAACTCAAGTAAGGGACTTAGACCCTGAGGAGGTCAGCATCTCTGTTAACTGAATATTTACATACCTGTCAGAGTGGGGTCTGGCTGAATAGAGCTGCTCAGGAGCAAAGGCAGATGGTAAAACAGGATTGCCCAAGAGCAGGGATTTTCACTGAGGTTCAGCCAAGATCAAAGGAAAATGGCACCGCTGGGCTGACCAGGCTGTGGCAAGCTATACCTGTGTAGGAGAAAATCCCTATGTGGTCTGTCCATCTGTATTTTCTTGCAGGATGAGGGTTGTAATTTTTACTGAGAGACTTGATGATTCAGCAAAATAAAATTAGTCTCTTTTTCTTGGCATGAATACTCTTTTCAGGATGTTCCTCTGCCCAAGACTGAAAATACTTTCATAAAGAGATGAAATTCAAAAGGTTGTTGACAAACAAACAAACAAACAAACAATCAGGCAGCAAGAATGGAGAAGACATCTGTTCTTACACAACTGTGTGGCTGATATTATGGAGAATCAAGAAAGTCTCAGCAGTAGACTGAATTTACAATATACACAGTTAGCATGCAAGGGACACAAGAAAAATATTAGAAGGCAAGCATTTCTTGTTTGCAACCCGAGGGCTTTTTCTAAAGAATGTGATAACTTCATAAGAGTAGGAAATCCCCGATTAATACTGGGGGTAGACCTATGTCTTTGCTATGAATTAGGTAAAAAAGAAGGAACAACTACAACACAGTCTCAGAAGCACCTGCATCCCAAGACATTATAACATGGGCTTGCTTTATGCACAGCTCCAGACAAAACAGACCCCTTGAGTAGGGAGGGAGGTGACTGGAGAGAGGAGGTTTGACTTTCTTTGCCTCAGGGAAGGATCCTCTCCTCCCAGCACCTCCCAGCTGCTAGCATGTTTGTGTGAATGGAGAAGGGGCCAGGTTGAGTGGGTGCAGCCAGAATGTGGCGCTGCATCTTTATTTAACATGACTATTAATGACCCAACAATCACGGTTCCTCACCTCAAATTGCCTGATAATCTACTGCCTCTCTTCGGCCTGTTCCCACCACCGCTGCTTTTAAACCCTTGTAATGCCATTGATTTCAGTGGAGCTAATCTGAAAGGTACACACATGGGAGATAGATAAGAATCACTTCACTCCCATGCTGAATGACATGGCCTGCACTTCATAGTTGGCAAATGTGTATGTTTAGTGGCACCACCACACACTTGGGATAGTAGATGTTGAAATTACATTAATCTGAATTGAATATTCCAAGCAAAAGTACTGCCAAAACACACACCCTTTTTGGTAGTGGCGATGGAGGGAAGCCAGCACTCCTCCTTCCACCCCCCACAAAGAGTTCATGCAGAGTCTTCAAAAAGTTACTGAATGCATAAAGCGGGGGAATGTCATCGTCACCTGACAGTAATGATCACATTTCATGGTAAATAATTACCAGCTCCCAATTACAAATGTGAGCTTCTTAAACTGCCATAATTCATGGCAACATGCTTGCTGCCTCCTGCCATAAATCACAATTTTTGCTAGGGTGTGGGTGAAAGAGCCATCTGTGCTGATTTGCAGCAAAGCCTCCAAAAAGTCCAACTTATCCATATTATATTCATCTTTCTGCCCATCTCTGTTGGCCCGAGCTCATCTGTACAAGTGTTCTGTTCCTCCCTCCCAGTGCCGGTCACCAGGACAGACCCTCCAACACACACATCCAACTCTACAGCACACGTTGCTGGTGTCTGCCTGCAGCGCTGGAAGGGCTTTAACCCATACACACTGGTGACCGCCCATTTTAACAAGTCACTGACATGCCTTGCTTGGTTTTCTGCAGCACAGTGTTTATTGTAAGACTAGCAGGCATTATACATTTTTTGCCTGGAGGCACACCCAACAACAAGGCACCTCAGTAAGCTTGTAGAGTAGCAATACTCCTACCTTAGTGTTCACATCTCTGCCATGGTCCAAGTGACTCATATACAGTGCTACAGCTGTTTCAGCACTCTCAGGTTTTTTTTAAAGCCAGCTCTATTGGTGACTAAAGCTTATGTAAGTAATCTAAAACCTCAGTATTTACAATATAAAAGCACCACAAGAAACCACTCTTGGACCTTAAGCTTCTGTAGGATTTAATTTGGGGGAATTTTATTTGAAAGTGCAATATCCTCCCCTGCCCCTCCCCCCTTCTTTCTTTCCTATGTGGAATTAAAGAGCAGAGCTTGGATGGAAATGCACTATTTATAAAAATGAGCTTACCTCATTTGTGTAAGGAAGGAAAGACTGTCAACCTTGATTAGAAAGCAATAATTCTTAAAAGGAGTCAAGTAAGGTTTAATGTTATTGTTTTCTTGAGGCCTGAAATGATAGAAGTTTTCAGAAATTTTAAATAAAAAATGAAAAATGAATATGCGACTCAGGAAATCAGTGTATCTGAGAACTACTGCCAGGGCTGTTTAAAAAAAAAAAGAAAAAGTCCAAAATAGCTTGTCCTGTTTTAGGGTTGGAAACCTTACAAAATACTTAAGAGGAACCACTATTAAACTATGCTCCATTCTGAGTTTTACTACAACTGTGGCCAACTACAACTCCACAACAGTAGAATTACACTGAAGTATCATAGTGCTGAATCAGGTCCTAAGTATCATTCCTTTATTTGGTTATTTCATTCACTTTTTTAGCTCATGCTCCTTGGCACAACAGTGGGATATGGTCCACACAAAATTGGTTTTAAAATTATTTAGGTAAACTGCCTAACATGTGGTCACTCAGACTGATTTAAATCTGCTCTGTATCAATTTAGTTTAAGTCATTTCCTGATCAGATTAGGCTAAATCAATACAAACTAACTTTAAATAGATTCCAGTGTTTGCAGTGGCTTAACTAATTTGATTTTAAAACACACCTTTAATTAAACCAGTGCAATTCTAAGCATGGAAAAGGCTTTGCAAGGCAGAACTGCTTGTCCGTGATAATTGGCTAATATTTTACTACCCTGTTGTGCTAACTGTGACCTGTAAAATACAGTGAAAAAGCAATGCTATGCCTAAGAAGTATGACATTAAGTAAGACTTCAAAAAAATGCTGTCTTCGCCATGGCTTGTGGCAGTCCGGGATGTGGGAAGACATTTGTGGCCTGTCAAAAGACAATTAAAGTATTTACAAGGAAGGCATGTTTCATTTATGAAACAGGCCACTCTCTGGAGAACTGATAGCACTTGGAGAAAGCAGTTGCACCTGCAGCTTGGGGGTTGTTTCAGTCCTCTCTTTATTCTGTTTCCATCTTGTTGACTTGGATGTTCTGAACATTTCTCACAATTTTCTTAGCAAGAGAGAATTTTTTTCCTGGAAAGAGTGACCATTTTTTTTCAACATGGAGAAACATTATAGGAAAAATTTACTCAGAGACAACACATGAAACCTGCACTTTATCCCAGGGTTAGAACTGTGATCATTCTTTGGATTGTCGGGGTGGGTTTTTTTTGCTGTCTCCATGAGCGTTGTTGTGTATACTCTGCTAGTCACATAAATTCTATGCTTGACTCAAATTCAGAAATTTGCAGAGTATTTTTGGTTAGCAGCCCAAAAGTATTAGAAACATACATAATCTCCTCTAAATAATTTGTGCTCCAGATAACAAACTAGCCACGAAGCCTATGTGTTGTTATTGCCATTTTGCTAGCAGGAAAGTGAAATGCAGGGAAACAAAAACCTAAGATCCAGCCCACCTCTACTATGCATCTTGCACGTCACCAAGTAGCCACGCACATCTGCCTGCAATATCTGGCTGGGCTGCCGGGAGAGGTGGGGGGGAACCAAGAAGGACAGAGAGGGATCCACTCAGGATCACTTTGGTTCCTCCATCATTCTGCTGATTCTGCAGGGACACTGAGCTCCTCCTGTGCTGATCACATCTTCTTAAGCAAGGTGTCTTCTTCCTCCTTTAAGGATTGAGAGAGCCAGCAGGAAACTTTATGTGCCTCCACATACTAAAGATGCAGATTGTCCAGTTTTGTTTTGTTGTCTTTTGTATCATGTTTGATTAAGTCAAAGCAAAACGGATGTTATGAGACTAACCAGGTGTTTAAAATAAATCCATCTTCTCCACAGTATTAAATTTAAAAGGTTTTGGTTTTGTGTCTTAGAAGGCTGTATAAAAAAAACCAACCCTGGCAGGCTGGCAGCAGTGTCTAAATTTAGGGATGGTGCCAACTGTTGCAGCAGGAAATGACCTGTTCCCTGTGTTACCCTGCAATGTCCCAGTGCTGTATAAATGGGAGGATAAGACCACCTGCTTCAGAGAAGGAGAGGAGGGTAATCAGAGCTGTTATCCCTATGCTCTCTCCACCTTCTCAGAAAGCTGGAGCAGAAGAGATGCAGCCTTAAACACATCCTTGGGAGTAAAGTGGAGAGGCTGTGTAGAAATTTTGCAAACACTCTATGGAGGTGAAGCAGCTATGGAGGACCTTAACTGACAAGTGTCATCTAAAATGGCGTAGGCATAGCCTACGTGGTCTCCTGCACATGTGTCCCAGCTCTGAAGAGTGAGGACAGAATGGCAGAGGCAGTTCTCCATCCCAGAACAGGTTAATGAGCTCAGACCAAGCTTGGTGCTCCTTGGGTTGGTTGACTAGTAGCTAACTTAGGTATTGCTGCATGGTGCAGATACACACCTCACCCTCTGCCTGAGAAAAGTCAATAGCCCTGCATTGTTCCACTTGTTGCTTGGTTTCACTGTGGAAAACGCACCTAGAAGTGTCTTCATTTACATACAACACAGATGCAAAGCAGACTTTCTCTTAGATTTGATGTAAGACAGTTTGCTGTCCATTTGCCAATGTCACCCAAGAAGCGTTGCATGGTAGCCTGTTCTCCCATTTTAATTACTGACATGAGCCCATGGACCCCAAACCCCACAATGTAGTGCCCTATTATGACTAAGGGGTGTTTCCCCTCATCGAGATGAAACAGAGCATGTTGGAACCTGAAACCTAGAGGGCTTCCAGACGAGTAATGTAGTTGTGCTAGTTAATTAATTCAGATTGGTTGGGACCCTGACTAGCTGCCAGTGTGCCTAATAGACAGAGGTTAAACATGTCGTGGCTTAGGATACTTTTGTAGGACATATAAGAAGTTAAAAGTGTGCAGCCAGGTGCATTATAACAACTTGCATCCCACCTTGTAATTTCTGGTTTTAAAACCTGTCTGGATGTGTTAGAAGCAGCACACAGAGAATTCAGCTGCTAGTGCAAAGAAAGCACACATCCAGGACCCCTTCTTCTACTGTGGGACTAAGCCTGCAATTGCCCATATTGGACTGTTATTTGTGTCGTGATGGTGCAAAGATTTCCAAATGATAGTTGGGGCTGAATATTGTAAGCACATGAGGGACCCTGAGAGACCTAAGCCCTGGCCCCTGAAGCTGAACAGCTCAACTGGTAAGATGTAGAAGGATGGGGTGAGAAACCGAGGCATGGAGAGATGGAGTGAATTCTGCAAGATCATGCAGTAAGCCAGTAGCAGAGACAACGTTAGATGAAGATTAAGTCTGGTGTAAGAGGCTATTAATTCACCATTTGATAAACAGATTTGAAACACCCTTTGATGGGGCTCAGACCTGCTTACATACATGTGTAATGAAGGCAGGCTAAAATTTCAGTCAGAAACACCTTAGCAAACCAGCCACAGGGCTTGTGATACCATCCCTATTCAAAATTGCACAGAAAACTGAAAGTTGGGGCAAAGTTTGTCTCTAGTGATGCAGAAAAAGTCTGGGCAGAGCAGATGTGGAAGAAGAATTGCAGTCTGAGGGACCAGTCTGAGGACAGGTAAACATAGCTGAATGTGGAGGCGAGTGCACATCTTGCTTTGCTAATTGTACATGATCTCCTAGGGAAAGATCATCATTCCTCAAGGGCCTTGATCCTAGCCACCACTAGAGCCTGTGCAGAGGCTCCTACAGATGTCAGTGGAGCTGGATCAGGCCTTTAGATGGTATTTGGTGATATTCTGGTCAATAAAAAAATTCTGTGTCCAGTGCCCATAGAAAGCAGCAAAGATAATAGTGCAGTGCTTGACAGGACTGTGAGTTCACACTCACAAAGACACTCAGCTCCACACCAGCAACACACCCACATTATTCTTGCAAACTTCTAAACAGAAACTTTCCAAAAACAATACCACAAAATATATATCTGTCCTTCTCTTTGTGATAGGCAGTGGCATAGTTAAGGGTAGACTTGGTTAGACAGAGTATAATAACTTTTTATTTTTGGAGGCAAAAGTTTGCTTGCTTTTTGGCAGCTGTAAAGTGTGGGTACGCCAGGAAAAAAAAAACACAACAGCCTTGTTTACCTTACATAGCTTCCAACCCTTTCACTTACTGAAACTGCCCCCGAGATGATATCCTTTATGTACATCACAGTGCTGTGATAGAAGCCTTGATAATATCCCAATCTCTCCATAAATGAAACATTGACTTCATGTAATTGTTTGGGATGCTAACTGAACAAAAAAAAAAGAAAAGCGGAACTTTGCCTACAGACTCCTTTTCTCCCCTTGCAGGACCTATTCTTGCCAGTACCAAGGGTGGATGGCTCTCTCAGCTGGCTCCTGTCTGACTTGTCCTTGGCTGAAAAGCATGAAACGTCATTGCTCTTCACAAGAGTTCGTCTTCATGGCTCGAGTTTCCAGAATTTGCAGCCACACTGACGTAGATGTACAAGTGACAAAAGCACTGTGGTAAGTCTTATCTGGCAGCTGGCTTGCTGAAAAGGACCAAAATGGAACTGGCAATTTGCTGTATCTGCATCAGATGACTATCCAACAGTCAAGGTTTTCAAAAAGAGCTGCCCAAAGTAAGAGACTTTCAGCATGTGCAGAGGTACATGAAAAGTGTTCTTTTTCCTAAAGAAGCAACTAAAAGTAGGTTAGGAGAGTAGTGAGCAATAGCAATTTATAGACAGATCTCCTAAATTATGTAAATGTCCATTCCTCAGCGTTACATGACCAATTTATGGAGCTAGTCAAGACATTAAGGTAATAATTTACTTATATTTTGCTTGAGACTCCATTAAAATAGTAAGGCCTGATCTTATGTCTGATGCAGTAAATGGGCAACTTTCCACTGCCATTCATAGGCTTTGGATCAAGCCACTAACTATCATTCGGCCTGTTTTACGCAAAAGCCAGAAAATGTCAGAGTCAATAAGATTTTGTTTTGCTTTTGTCCTGTTGTGCATAGCCAGTAGGGTTGCAAATGTAAGGGCAGAAAATATTTTTCTGATAAACAACTTTTTTTCAGTGATTTTTTATAAAACATATTTCTAAGATAACATGTTTTCACTGAAATTTGAATCACCTTTATAAGGCAACATGCCACTAGTGAGAGGTACCTTACTTCCCTGCCTTTGCATGTTTTATTTAGTGTTAATGTTTCAGGAACGTGGTTTCTTCTCCCCAGAAGTCTCCAATGTTTTTTAAGCAAAAGAAGGGCACAGGAAATAGCTAGATGTACTGTCTGGAGGTATACTTTTGCAAAGTTGGACAGGTTTTCCAATGTTTGGCAGGAGAGCTTCAAAGTTCATTAAGGAGCCTGTGTCAAGAATCTAATGACCGATTGCATTGCAACTATGTCAAGAATCTGAGGACTTGTCACCTTGGGACCCATCCCTCTGGGTGAAGAAAACTGGAGGAGACAAAGATCCAACACCCTATTTGAATCATACTCATAATTTCTCAAAGTTCAGGAATGTTCTGATCAAAGATTGACTTTACTTCCTAATAGATAAAAGAGGCCAGATTCAAAACTTCCTTGTCAAGCCAGGTCCAAGCTTCTCCAAAGTTTATTTTGGGGCTGAATAGTTCTGCTCCTTAAATATCTGGGAAGAGGCTCAGTGGAGAATTCAAGCTACAGGAGTTATATGATGATGCAATGTGTTTATCTGTTGCTATTTCTCCATGTTTATTTAAAAAGCACCCATCAGGATGACTCCACACACTTGGGTAATTACTTTAAATATATACACAGCTATGGATAAAAAATCCAAGATATCTTAATTTGCTCTACTGCAACAGTTCCTGTGCCAAAGCAAGAGGCTCCCTCAACTTGCCATCTTGATTTGCTCAACCTGTCATCTCCAATAAAACCTAAGAAAATAGATGTGTATTGCCAGGATGCCCCCAAGTCAGTGAATTTGAGGTTTTTCATACAAAGAAGGTGGAGGCTGCTATAGAATGGAGAACCCTGCAGGGGAAAATACCTGCTATCAGTGCCTCCTTCCTAAACAAAGGATCTCTTTGCCCAGGACTGCACCTGTGGCAATATCATGTGTGGGAGAAAGATCTCTAGAATAGCCACAAGCCAAACACACTGGCTAAACCCATCTATTCCTCTTTGACACTTTATATTCTGACTTGTGTTCCAGTGGTTGTAAAATGCTAGCCTTTTGGAGCTCTTCCACACTGGAAAATTGCATCATGATAAAACACAACCCCGAGGAATCTTGGTAACTAAGACAATGCTAAACATGCTGCTAAACATTGAACACAGACAGGGACTGTTGTGTTTAACATCGCATCAGCTGGTTGTGGTTAAGCCCATGGGCTGACCAGCTGCCACAATACTAAACATGATGGTGTCTGCCTGCACTGAATATTTAACAGTGTGTTAGCAGCCCTAACTCTCAAGGGTCTTTTTTTCTTGCATGATCTGGTTTTCTAGCATAGGCAAACATTATACTGATACAGGTGACTGTTGCGAAGTTCCAGATTAACCAGATTGGAACAGTTTACATGGTACTCTGATTTATGTCAAGGACTTCACTCTGTTAGTTGAGCTCCTGACTACAGCGATTGCAAACACCATGTTAGTTCATGCGTTGCCTTTGTTCCTGCACAAAGTGTTTCTGACCCCAACACAGCTGGATTGTTATTGCACTGGGCTGATGGTGCAAATAGCAGACACTTGGCACCCTGAAAAACCTTGTTTTTTTACAGAGGTCTTATCCTAGCACAGGAGAAAGGGAAGACAAATACTTGAACGGTATTTATGTACCAGTAAGATGGTGAGGAAAGAAATGACAAGCATCTGCTTTCCTTCATGTGATAGGGCATAGTGTATTGGAAGTACTCTCAGCTCTGTGAAGTAAAAGGATAACACAAAGTTAACTCTACTAATGGATCAGTTCCAGAACTATTTCAGCCCCAAAAGTATGTGACATTTGGATGTCTTTTTTTTATTTATCACCAGATATCAGACTCCTGCAGAAACAATAGATCAGTATGTGAATGATCTAAAAGTTAAGGCCAAGTTTGTGAGTTTGTGCAGCTTGACGCATGACAAACTCCCCACCAGACTATTGGGATGACCAGATATTTGGCTTTTGAAAGGGAAAATAAAAGCATGCAACAAGTGAAATCAGTGCTTTCCCTGAAAAAGAGGACCTCCCCCCCACCCCCCAACAAATGACACACATGTCTTAAAGGTATGGAATGGAAACCTGGGTAAATATTGGTCTGGGAGATGGTCAGCTCTTATTGTAGCTTTTCCATAGGCAAAAGGGCTGTTCAAGCTCTTCCTCCTCACTTTAGCTGCTGATTTCCCAGTCATTGAAATTATAGCTTCAGCCACATTACTTAAAATTTCAAAGTTTTTGGAACTTAATGTTTTGAGGTTTATTTACATCTGCCAAATTTTACTGAAATTAATCAGTGGCTTCTGTTATGAGGCAGAAATAACAAAAACAGTGAGAAGAATGTTAACTCTGTCTTCCCTAACAAACTAGGTTAAAATTAATGTACTACATTTTAGTTAATGACAAATTTTTCTTTTTTTATATTTTTTTGATTTTTTTCCCATTTTTTCTATCATTTTTATAGGAAGGGAAAAGCAGTCAGTAAAGAAGCTGGTATTAGTAGTGTGGGTCCAAACAGGAGAGAGAAATTTAGAAGGTAAAAAGGGATTAGTTTGAGGCTATGCAAAGAGCACTCAAAAGACAGAATGGGCATATCTGAGCTTTTCATGCAAGCATGGGGACTCCTCAAGGAGAAAAGGGAGTATGCATAAGCTGTGGAAGAGGAGGGTGAGCTCTGCTACTAAGTGGGCTGAAGAGGGATGAGGTGGGAGTACAGAGGACTGTAACAAAACTAAGCCCTACGTGGCATCCTTCTCCTAAATCTGTTTTCACTTTTAAAACCCTAAACCTGGACACAGGTCCTTCTAACTGAAATAACATTCATGCTGGGGATCTGGTTTCGTACATAGCCATCACAGTTTAAACAATGGCTTGTATCAAGTGAACTTTCCTCCAACTTCACGGTGTTACCAATATTGTTGGTACGTAGTTGGAAGAGCTCTTCTTCCTGGCACTTCCTCAAAGGTTTCCCCCTCAGTGCAGACTTCAAGGAGGGTAGGCATCTTCCACACATTGGGATGGCATCTGGGCTTTTACCTAGGCTGCCATCTGACCGCAAATCCACTGCTTGGGAGGCAACTAATGTCACATAGATGGAGGTGGAATCCAAACCTTTGAGAAGCCTGACCAGTGTGTGACAAAACAGCTATAGAGTAGTTTCAGATTAAGTGGGTATGAAACTGAAGATAGGGCTATTGGTTATGGGGAGGATGAAGAAGGGCATAGGGAGGGAAACAGGTCTGTTCTTGCCAGCTGGTATGAGGGAGTGACAAGATGTCAGTGAGGCAATATCAGAGATGTGAAGCTGAGCCAAGGGGAATTGGTTTGGGGAATAGAAGATCTAGGAATCATTAGCATAAAGATGATAAAAAAGGTGTTGGAAGACAATGGCATGTCCCACAAGGAAAGGTCAGGTTGCATGCTACAGAAAAAGATGTGAATATTCTGACTTTGGGATGATTCAGATATTAATAAGTGTGCGGAGCACTGGTAAACTCTGAAGGTGGGATATAATGAGCGAAAGGGATATTTCATTCTCACTGCATACCCACAGCTTTCATTATGCCAAAGAAGGTACTAGTGAGGTTGCAGAAATCCTCACCTTCATGTCCTTAGCAACTTGCAGATCTATTGCCCAGGCCCAAGGACTCTCCTCACTGAAACAAAAGCAAGACTGCTGATGGGTATTTGTTGTCAATGCCCATTTGCCTCATCCTGGTAAGGATTTCACTTCTAAACTTCACAGCCAAAAAAATCCTCAGTTGACCTAAATTCCATTGCCGTGTCTAAATCAAGGGCTTCCTAGCTCTTGCTGGACCCCAAAAGTGCTTTGGTCAAAAGGTGCACAGGGATGAAACTGATGTTTAAGTGACATTAATTTCTGCCAAAGGTATCATGGTATGGTGCTGCCTGAATTTCTGCTTAACACCAGCCATCAATAGATCTAGTTTGGTATCCCTGATCCCCCCAGTGCTCTGAAGGACAAGGAGGTAGATATTTCCCAAGAAGAAGAAGTGGCAATATCAACCAGCCTGCTTTCCTGACCCCAGGGTATGTGGTAGGGTGAAATGGTTATTTTTTTTCTGTATTGCTGTAGTCCTTAGGATCCTTTACACTCACAGTTATATTCTGATTTTGGAAAGGGAAAAACTGTTGTGCATAAAGAGGCTGAGTCACCTGGGCTCTGCAAGAAATGCACCTTGAACACTCAGGATTTTCTGCTTGCAAAGGCACTTGTCTAGCCCCAAAGTTATCCCGTCTAATGAGATAGCACAGTAAGCAAGCAGAACTGTTGAAGGATTTACTTGCTGAGCCAAAAAAAGCCTGTAAGTAGTTAACCAGTGTTTAGCCTTGCTGAACTTTCATAACACTGCCATTGATAACCAAGTGGGACCTGCATGGCACAGACTCATGGAAAAAAAGAGCTGGACTTGTCCTTTCTCAATTACAAGAAGCCTCTTAAGCCCCAAGTGGTGAAAGATGTCAAAGTCAAGATGCCGGTAAAAAGAGACAGCTGAAGGCAAATCCATTGCCCATTGTCTTTGACAGAAATGTAGTAAAACTACAAATGGAGTGGTCTGGTAGCATGTGCAGTAGGAGTTATATCATGCTCTCCTGAAACATGAGTCTTGGGCACAAGACTGCAGAAGACAGAGAGACAGTCACTGCCATGGGGGAAAGCTTTTCTGTTCAAGCATTTGGTTGACAATGTAAGAAACTACAGGAAGGTTAAACCAAGGTTATTCATGCTTTTATTTGTAAGTCTAAAACCAAGGCTTTTTTTTTTTTTTATATGCAGGCTCATTTTTAATTTGATCCCTAGTATTCAAAGACTCATAAGGCTTGGCCCTTGTTTGTTGGATGAAAACTGGGACTGGAGTAGGTTTTAAAATAATTTTCATTTGGTGACTCTGCTGTAAAACTAAAGCAAACTATCACTCAAGACCAATTTTTCTAAGGGTTTTTTTTCCCCCACAATGGAATGGATTCAGGTAAATGTATATCTAATTAGAGGACCAGTACCCAAACATTTAGGCGGTTATCTTCCAGGGATATGAAACTGAGTTGGAAATACTCAGTTCCAAATTTATGACTAGTGAGAACCTAATTAGATTATTCCCTCTCTTCAGGAGTCGATGAACATTCCCAGTTATCAAGATATACGGGGTCTGACTCACCAGAGCGGGATGGCCAAATTTCTGAGCTGCATACCAAAATACACAAACAGCTGAGAGCTATCAGTCATCCCATCTGTCAGAGGGCTGCAGGAAGGGAAGACCCAGGAGCAGGAGCTTCGCAGAGGTCCCACCACCATACTGCTCGGGTCTGAGTGTGTGGTGGGTGCCTGGGGTTACCAGTGGCATGGGCCAGAGCTGTCCTCCTTGCCCACCTTCTCTCTCAGCTGGAGAAGCAAATTCCCCAGCAGCCTTGGTGCCTCACTAGCCCCAGCCGCTGGTCACCTGACATAACCTCAGGGGAAGAGCTGCACTTAAACACTTTGCAGTCACATATTGCTTAAAAGCAACAAGACACCCCTTCATCCCTAGTGTGAACTATCATTAATAGCTCAGGATCTTTAATATGACAGGTTATGGCACATGAGAGCTTTATGCAGCCATGGATTACCCATTCCAAGAGTAAAGGCAAAAATACAGACTATATGTACATTTGTCTCTAAGAACATAAATTCTGAGTATATCGGCAGGGGGAGAAGAAGCCAGTAGCAATTCTGACTGTAGAGCAGCAGTCTCTCTGCTGATCAATGCTGACAGTATGGCTGAAGTGCTTCAAAATCCAGAAAGGCTGGTGTGGGACCTTGCTGGGTACCTCCACAACCACAGGGTTCTTCATGCAATCTGCATGACCACTTTGCTGTAACTAGGTACAAACTGCTCAGGATGCCTTGTGATTGCTATTGGAGTCCCTGCTTGCTATTTAAAGGGTCAGATTTCTGTTTTGCATGCAACTGTACAATGCAGCCAGCGGTCTGAGAGGCTGTGTTCATGCCACATAGATGTACAAATCCAGCCCTCCCCTTGACAAAGTGCAGTTTGTTGTGCTGGTGATGGAGGTCACAAGCAGCAAAAATCTGCAGTGCTACATCTAAACACTTCATTTCCAGATGTGCACACAAGGCAAGTTTCCACTGTTCATCTTGATAGGTGGTTTCTGTCTGAAATGCTACATTTGTGCATGGATCTGTAATAAGGAAGAATTGCTATGGCCTTTCTAACAGTTGCCAGGTCTGCTGAAGAACAGTGAAAAGATTACATTTTCCTCTGAATTCAGTAGAGGTCTCCAAACAGTACTTGTGTGAGTATAAGGAGAGTCAAGCCCAGGAAGCCTATAATTATTAGGTAAATAAATAATTTAATTAATACAAACTCTGGCTAGATCCCAATTTGACTTGGCAGTTTTATTCTGTTTTGGGGAGGTATAAACCAGTTCCAAAGCCCCAAGGTCTAGCCTTTAGCGATTCTTCTTTTGTAAGAAAGTCCAGGTGTCATGCAGAGGGGAAGACCTAGCCCTGCAGGTTAGCAAAATGCTTCAGAAACAAATATGTACTGACCCAACTGAATCTTTTTCTCCCCTTTAGTTTCTCAAAAGCACAGCTCTGTTCCTCACCCCAATCTCCCATCATTTTTTTCATCTTTACATACCTCTAAATTTCCTGCCTTTTGGCTGGGACCAGGCGTCCAAGAGCCAAATACTGTTATAGCTGTTTTTGTGTTGGTTCCAGCCCAATTGGAAGCAGGAAATACTAAAATTCTCCTGGGTAATCCTCTTCTCTGGAGACTTCCAGTCCAATTTTGCAGATTCATGAGTGTTACGTGCTTTAGGCGAAGTTCAGAGAAGCAAACAAAGCCAATTGCTACAGATATGTAGACATGAGACAGACAGGGAAGGCAGTGAGTTTTGTATGCCTGTAACATCTTTTGCTTTCTGGGTGCTTGCTTGCACCAAACTACTGCAGAGTCCGTTTAGAGCTGAGTCCTAAATCATACTGGGTCTGCACACCTCCAGAACTTGGCCTGCACAACTTATTTTCTGAGGGTTTGGGTTCAGGATGAAGCCAGCAGAAGAGCCATTTCAGGACCTGAAAGCAGAGATGAGAATAAAGCAAGCAGACTGCATCATCCTCACTTCAGTTCTCATCTTTGCTTCTGGACCTTTTCCTCTTTTGTGACGCTGGTGATGCTGTGTTGCATTATACCTCCCTGCCAGTAATGCTGTGTGACAGACTTGCCCAGCATGGTACAAGTGGCTGGAGACACCATTGGTACTGTACACAGTGATAGTGTTGAGAATTTGGGATTCGGTCATTGTATGAAGGGCAAACTGGGCAGAAACCTCCAACTGCCCTGTACCCTAGCAGCCTTTGCACTAGCTGTGGTGGGGACCGGACTGCTGGAGCCATCCAGACCTATTCTTTTCTGGGGGTGGACAGCAAATTTAAACTAGTTTGTTCTGGGAAGAACAGTCAGAGATGATAGTCCTGCAAATACAGCTCCTCTTCATGGTGAACTTGAGCTCAGCTCTGCTGATGGCAAGCATGTTTAGAGCAGCTACCATGCAATGGCACTACTATGTAATGGAAATTTCTACTGGCAGTGAAAAAATAAAATCCTTTTGAGAAAGGAGAAAAAAACAGACTGAGAATAATCTGGGGAGCTGTTGGAGGAATGGGAAGGGGTGAGTGCTGAGTTTTCCTCATATCAATCTGATTTTTATCACTAGTGCACAAATAATCCCACATGATACCCCTGTCCTCACTGTGTGCTCAGCAAACAGCATGGATATACAAAGATTTATGGACATCAGCCGCTGTCAGAGAACCAGAGAGATTTGCTTCATGAGGCCTATTTCTGGGGAAAAAAACCTGAGCATGTGTTTCTTTGCTTGTTCTGGAGCCGATCAGAAGATACTTGTTTAATAAGACTATTATTTTGTATTGTTTGCATGACATTAGCACAACATTAGCGCCCATTGAAACTGGAGACCCATTTTAAGTGGCACTGTACCCAAGCACAGTAAGAGACAGTAGTCGCTATGCTTATCAGCTGAACAGACAAGATGTGGTATGTCCCCTTTCCAAATGGGGAATGATACACATAAGCGATGAAGTAATCTACCCCACAGATATTCAATATACAAACACAAGCATGACAGCCAGCTGCAATACTAAACCATGGTAAGAGGTTTAACAACACAGAAAACAATAGGCATTGTATACTGTAGGCTTATAAAATAGAACTGGATGAAAAAAGGTTCTTTTCTCCCCTGAGAAATGACAGATTTTTGTCAAACACAATTTGGCTGAAAACTGGAATATGTGCTGATTGGAGTATCTTTTGTTTGGTAGCCTTCATTTATTTTAAGGCAAAATGCAAAACCAGACACCTCTTATGGAGAATTTGTCTTTCACCAAAAAAAGAACAATTTTAAATGAAAATTTGCTTCTATGAAAAATTTGCAGCCAGCTCTGATGCAAAGCACCTTATGGTAGGTGCTTCCTTTCTGTTTGCTCTTGCACCCAGCTCTGTAATTCTGCACTGTGTTGGCCTTTATTTGAATACCACCTTCTGCTCCTAATATACTGCTGCCAGCTCCAGCAGCTCGAGCATAAATCTTCCTGAATTTGAGGGTTGGGGTGTTGTAGGAGAGGATGTGGAGGTGGAGAAGGGAGATACTAGGCGGGCACAAAGGGAAATTCAAATCCCAGTTTTAAAAGGCAGGTGTCCAGCTTTGGTTAACAAACTAAAAAGAAAATGAAGTTTTAGCTGTTGTGGTCGTGGAGAAAAGCTAGAAAATGTGAAGCTCACAGGCTCAAAAAAACACTCAGCCACGGACAAAGATTCCCAATTTTCCGCTTTGTTTGTAATGCTGGGTGTTGAGAGCCCTGAAGGGGCCAGGTGCACAACAGCTTGCCATGGGCATTCAGGGTGGGATCTTCTGCCAGAATCTCTGTCCTGGTGCCTGCCCCATGGTGGGCCGGGGGCACTGCTGGCAGCTGGCTGACCCTGCTGGCCCACAACCTCCGCACACCTCCAAAATCTGGGCCCTGCACACCAGCCCCGGGAAGGAGGAGGAAGGAGCAGCTGGTTTGTCCCACTCCTGAAGCTGACTTGAGGCCCTTTGGTGACTTCTCTTCTGTCTGACTGGCTGCAGAGGTGGAAACACCATGAGAAGAAGGACCTTGCAAGGACCATGTACGGGCTTTTGGCTGGAGCAGCTCTGTTGCAGTAATGCTGTTTGCAAGCAACACGCCCAGCAATTGCATCGCCATCTCTTTTTGGACGGTTAGGGATACTTATATCCATATCGTATAGGGCTACTTGTACCCAAATACTGAATACTGGTTTTGCGAACCCTAAATGCTGTCTTCCTCTTCCAGCGTGAGCCATCTTTGCCAATTTTCCTTCTGCCTGGACCTCCCTTCTGTTTGAAAATCAGGGTTTGTTTTCTCCCTGTGAAAATTCCTCTATGGTAGTAAGACAGGAAAGATTGTTTTTCATTATCTTAGGTTAGTCATTTCCCTACTCTGAACCATGACCTTCAATCACGTTGGTCTCTTACTGGCAGCTCTGGGAGGCTTTTGGTGCAGGACCAATTGCCATGAGTCTAAACAGTATGTTTAATAATCTCAACAGCTTTCAGCATGTCTGTTGCACGGGAACATGGGTGCTAAGGAGGGGTTCGGTGCAGTTTTCAGCTCCCTGGGCTGCTGTGAGGTGCCGGGGGAAGACAGAGGCAGACTTCAGCTGCTGAAGCAATAACTCTGGGGACAGCTGGCAGGAACAGAAGCAGAAGTAAGAGGGCAGAGGGGAGTTGTGAAGCTAAGTGGAACTGAATAAGCAGAGATTATTTATTGCAGGAAAACGAGCTTTTTCAGAGGGTCCAAGCAAGGCGCTTCCCAGCAGAGCTGTGGGGAAAGGCTGAGAAATACTGCACTGGAAATGTGCACCTCTGAGGACCAGACCTACCCATCAGGAAGGCTGTTATGAACTTCTGGGAGTGCAGGGGAATAAGCCTTTCCCTAAATCCCATGACAGAGGTAGCGGTAGTAGTAGTGTGGAGTCATGTCTAGCATCTATATTTACCCTAGTCTGAAGCAATGCTTCTGTGAACCAACTTACATGCCAACATGCTTAAAATGGTGGACAATTGTCATGGTTTAAGCTTTATCATACCAGTGTTTTGACCCCTAGTCTGAGGTACTTGACACTAGACCCCACCTACAATGCTGCCAAAAAATTTTTCTACTGTAGAAAAATGGTATCACTTTATTCTCAAGAATTACTGAGCTACTATCATATGTATCAAGATATATAGACCAAATGCTCTTTATCAAAATAATTTTAGAAATTCTAGTATATTAGAAGGATATTTAAATCAAAGCTAATACCATATGTTCTGTGACATAAACACCATAAAAAATATGTCCAGATATTTTTCTCCTCTTTGCCTGTTACTTTGAGAAGTATGCCATGGAGTAACGAAAAGGTTATGCCAAGTATTTAAGAGAAAATTCTCAGCTTCAAATACTATACAGAAATGGAAACATAAACACAGTTTTTAGAAGGATGTGTCTCCAGGGGGCAGACTGGGTGGCCCTAATGGTAAGAAATGCCTCATTGCACAGGGTATCTTTCACATACAGTTACTTGGAGGACAACACACATTGTTTGTAAATTAATTCTGTAGCAGAAAATGGGTTGAAAGGGTGAAAACCACAAAAATGCAGGGAAAAATGTTTGCAGAGCTGCCCATATCTTTTGAAGTAAAATCAGCTGGATAGTTACAGTAGTATGAAGTCTTGTTTGGGTGGAAAAGGCCAGCGTATATATGTTAATGGAAATTCTTAGCATCTCTGTCTCTGCACCATTTGTTTGTATTACACTGTTTTTTATTTTTCCAGTTTCCAGCACGGAGTTGTATAAAGACCCTTCTCTTCTCACTGGAGTGTTGGGTGAGAGAACACACCGTTGGGGCAGGATGCTCTCTAACATGAGAGATTAGCAGGTACTCTATTCACAATGAACAGGGTACATATTCCTTGCATGAATGCTTCTAAGCAGCTATTGAAAATTAACTACAGTGATTCTCAGAAAGGAGGAAAACTATTTTTATAAGGTTTGATGTCAGACATCACTTGTCTGTTGTGAAGGAATTTATTTTGGAACAGTCATCTTATGTCATAAGTTATTCTCGATATGCATGCACTCCTGCAAAGGCTGTCAATACAACCTCCTTGACTGATTTGCAAAACCTTCTATATTCTGGACTGCCGTTTAAGTAGTGGGTACTTGATGCTCAAAAGGACTTTCTTTATATGGAACTGGAATGCATGTGAGCAACCAATACAGATACACTTAACACTGAATGCCACTGAACTGGCCCCACTGAAATGGTCACTAAGCCAATCAAGACCATGTGTGTATCACTTGTTGGTTGGTGGGAGAGCTTGAAGCATTTTTATTAAGTGTTTATCAAAGCATGATACAGACCATCTGCATCATGTTATCACCTATTGTCTGTTTGTGGCCAGAAAGGTATACCTAATACTAAATGTCTTTTTTTCTTTGCAATAATTTTAGGATGGCTAACATTTATGTTTCTTCCAATCTCAGAGCACTGTTTTTTTGCTATACTTTTTTCTAAATGCCTGTATGTTTCTGAAGTTCATATTCATCAGCTGGTGATAAAAACAGCCTGTACTTTCTCAGCTTATTTTGCTTGTGAAGATACTTCTAAGTACCCACATAGAAGCTTTATTTTTGTCCTTACTATTTTGTTTTGCAAAAGCTACCATACAAGCACCAGCTTAGAGTCAGGAGAGAGTGTACACACACACATGTATATATATGTATAAAAAACCCTGTACAAAATGTGCTGATTACAACTAAATTGTAAATAGCTCTTCCAACAGGGAATTCCCCAACTCTGCATTGCTCTGTACTACAAAAGTAGCAGGTGAGTCAGATTTCCCAATAAACAGGACCAGAAAGCAACAGCAGTGAGGAAAAGCAACAGACACAACAAGACTTGTCATGACAAGGCTGTCATTACCTTTTTTTGTCTGTCAAGTATGTATTAATGAAGGGTTCCTCGGTTACTGAGTTATTACTTAAGGGACCAGAGGTAAATCAGAGAGGCTACAACTGCTTTACACATGAACAGGGGACTTTGAGACTTTGAGTATTTTCTGAGCTGTTAATACACTAAAATGCTCTAGGAGGGAGTTAAAGTTTCATGCATTGCATCATCAGAAGAAAAGCTGAAGCTGGCTGGTGAATTATCTGGGGGATCCTCATTCTGGGAGCTCATGACCCTTTCATGGCTGTGCACATCTGGGACACCAGGGCCTGACCCTTCCGTACAGGTAAAAAGGTACCAGTTTGGTCTGTTTGAGAAATTGCGTTTTTGATTGGCCACCAAGGTCTCTCTAGAAGAATAAAATCCAGCAACAGAACTGGTTTAGCTTCATCTGGCTTTTTCTCCCGTTTTTCCTAGCTGAAGTAAAAACCTGAATGTGGTTTGGAGTGAGTGGAATATCTTGTATCAGAAGAAATGATATTTTCCCCTTTCTGATGCTAATGAGCAAATCAAAGGAGAAAAAGGACTTGATGTGAAAAACAGGCTGGGAAACAGGGGAAATGTGCCACTCTTAGCCAATGGTCCAATGGCCATGGCATGCACCCACCTCCAGTCCTGTTCTACTGAGAAGCTTCAACCCAAATCTTGACCTTCCCAGGCTGTGCCCTCCCGACTAGGTGACACAGGAGGGAGATGCAGCATCTCCTGCTGGCACCAGTCCCCTCCACACAGTGCCACAGGGACTACAACATACCCATGCCCCCTGCTACATGGGACACCTGGTTTCTGTACCCCACTCCACCAAGCATTTCACCATTTACATATGGCAGAACAGCATCAAGAAGAGAGATTGAGATTGACCCACAACACCAGGAAGGTGTGTGGTGTCTGTCCGAGGCCTATGCAAAGCACACACGAGTAAGGGGCTCATTGAATAGAACTTGGATGCTAAATTGCTCCTGAAAAAAAATTGTACAGCTCCTGCTGCAGTATTATACTAAATCTTTCAAGTACATAGGTGCAGCAAGACTTGGAAGGTAATCTTGGAGTTGATTCATATTTTAAGCACACGATAACCCAAAAATTGAGGCAAAAGATATGATTAGGCTGGCAGAAAAAGGAGACATGGCAACTCAAAGTATGGTGCCTGGCAAATATTTTTTTAAATGTTTGTAGGAGGACTTTTGGGGGAAAACAATGAGGCAGGGGTGAAGACGCTGACTGAACGACACCTGAGACAACAGCTGTATATGACAGTTGTAATAATTTTAGATGGGAAGAGAGGAAACCAGGGAGAAGCGAATGGTGGAGGGGGGGAGAAGGGGTATTTACAGAAACCCTCTGCTATTTCAAATGAGAGTTTAGACATAGGAGGGGATACCTATTCCTCAATATTCCTGAATTGTATCTCCAATTCACATGTGCATTAGATCTGCCAGTCTGTCCTTTGCTGCCTGAAGCCCTGACCTATGGTTAATAATTATTATGCAGTGTTTTAAAAAGTAGGAGTAAAGAGTTCATGCTAAAATTAAAGTGAAAAATAACCTCAATTCCTACTTCCCTTACGGAAGAGCAAAGAATTGTAAAAACTAAATGGAAGGATGCATCCCTCAAAAGGCTAAGTATGGTTTGTGTGCAGAAACTGCTTGTGTTTTGCTGAAGCTGACTTTTAAACCAGTTTAATTAAACCAAGTTGCTTCTGTCCATTCTGGTTAAGCAGTTCGTCTGGTGTAGCTCCAGCCATTAAAGAATCAGCTACAACGAAGCCAGTGTCAAACTGCTCGCAAACTGAAGCAAGAGCCACTCCAAGTTAAAGAAATGTTTTTTAAAACACACCCTTGGTTAAGTGGCACACATCGGTATCGATGATGCATAGCTGCTGGCTGCCTGTGCACTGTGCTTCCCTGTCTGCAGCTGGTGGCACAGCTCTGACCTGGGACGCTTGCTGGGAGTTGGGCTCTTCCCTTTGATTTGGGTGCTAATGAACACAGCAGGGAGCAGCAGGCAGACCTCGGGGGGTCTGAACTCAGTGCTTCGGTGGCAAAGCGAACGAGGCACTCATTTTGAATAAATTGGCTTTAAATCCCATTTAATTTTGATCCTCGCTGTCTCTTAGTAGCTTGCGAGTCTGTTCAGGATCTGAGATTTCTGCAGAAAGCAGTGCTGTGGGAGAAGTTTCTTCATTTATCAGCCTGTTTTACAATCTTTTGCTTCACTTCTAAGGCAGACAGATTGATGGAATAACTACTGTACAGCGGTGCCGCAGTTGTAGAAGTGCACGTTCTGTTACAGTTTGGTGTGGTTTTGTTTTCACACACTGGCTATTTTTTTGTTGAAGCAACTCTTTTTTTCCTAATACCTCCAGCCACAAAGTAGTTTCATCTCAGCAGATGTCTTAAGCATAGTTCAGCTGCATCAGCAGATATTCCAGCGATGGTATTGCTCCCCTGTGACTCTCAACAGGGATTTTATTTAATTTTTTTTTTTTTTATTTAAGTGCTGGCAACATGGTTTATTTATAACAAGGAACATATTTCAAGAGCATTTTCTATATCCATATCTATTTCTTCAATCTTTGTCTCAGTAAATAGAACTTTGTATTCACATTTAGAACTTTCTTTTTCTCCCCCTCCCTGTACTTTCTGCTCTTCAAACAGCAGCATGGCTAAGAAACATTTGGTGAAAGTGCTGTTTGACCAGTATTATAGTCTAGAGCAGACTCAGCGGCACTATGCAAACATTTTCTTTACAGCATTAGTTCTTTCACCTACCAGATATATCAAGCTAAAAGTTCGTAACACTGCTTTTTTCCCTCATGTGTGTTTCAATCTTTCTGACATCTGGAAGAAGTGGGTTTTGACTTGGTCCTTCCTGCATAACTTCTGTTTAAACTCGATTAACAAAAAAGATATAGTGTTTGCCTAGGGTTTGGGTGATTAAGACTATTTCTCCTTTGTCTGGCAGCACTACAACTCTTTGGTAGAAGGAGCCCCAAAAGAACTACTCTGGGAATTGTCACATTTTATGATGTATGAGCTTCTTTTTCTTTTTAATTTTACCACAAGAAAAGAAGGAGCAGTCTCCCATCTGCACAGATCTCCTCAGCCCTACCAAAGGTTGAGGCTTGGAGCTGGTTAACCATTAAAATGAAATGCCAAAATCCTGCAGAGTCCTCTCAGGCAAATCTCCCATCTCCTTTGGTAGGTGCTTTGCTTGATTAAACACAGAGGGCCAAACCCTTAACAGACGAATAAGCAGGCTTTGTTGGAGGATGGCCCCTGCTCCATGGACTGGGGCTGGGACAGGGTCCTTTCCCTGAGGGTGGGACCAGAGCACTGCTAATGCAACCGCGGGGGTGCAATAACAGCTGACACCTTTTTGTCTCCTTTTAAAGGGAGATTTTTTTTCCTAAAGCCAGTGATTCTCACACTTGCAGACCCACTGGCTGGGCCCCATTCCCATTGCCTCCAGATGCCACTCCTGAGCAGAAGCAGGGCAAGGGCCAGTCACTTCTGTGCTCCCAGAAGACCAACTAGTCTTCACTATAAATTCAGATCCAGGAGAGCCATTTATATCATCAGTCAGGGAACTAGAGTAGGACCTTATGCTGGAAGTTTCCACTGGCATAAAAAGATCAAGGTGGAAGACTTCCAGCTCTTGCACCTTAACCATAGGCAAAGGGAAAGATGATTAAGCTCAATGAAATCTGTCTGCAGGGTAAGCTATCTTGGAAATAAAGTCTGGTGGAATCCTGTCTCCTGATAGCTGCTGAATGGTGGCTCTGTATTTCCAGCCCCTTTGGAAAGTGATTGCCCATAGTGCTAAACTGTTAGCAGAGTCCTTAGCATGGGTTTGGCTTAGGTCAACCGTCACCCTCTAGTCCTGACTGGTGGGTCCTGGGTTAGCACAGGGGAGGAGAAACTCCAAGTGAGTCTTTTGGTGGTGGACATCCCATTTTGGAGAGTAAGTGAAGTTAGTAAAACAGATGTGGGTTGTTCAGAGGCTGCTGCCCTCAGGGTCAGAGACTGGTCCTTGGCATGTTTAATTTACTATTATATTTACTAGCACAGACTTCAGTGCCCCTTACTATTTCTGTTATGGACATAGAAAAACATGAAAGAAGAAGCTATGAATGTCCCATAGATCTGCTTTAAAGTCTTCCTCACTATCCATTGCTTGAAGGAATACTCATTTACTGTGTTCATCTGAAGATGGGACTGTTTGAAAATGCTGGTCAAAAGAATAATGTTTTTCCCTTCCCGCTCTCAGCACTAGATCCTGTCATGATTAATAAAGCCATTTAAAGAACATTTTCCATTTCTCTTTCCCAGCTGCCCTACCTTGCCCTGACCTCAAATTAGTTAAATGAAATGGTGACCTTCCTGAATGGGCCTTCTCTTTCCATGCTGTAATCCCAGGCTCTGTTTTGCCCGACTTAAAACATTGTTATAAGGATTAACTGTCCATCTCCAGCTCTGCTTTCACACCATCCCATGGCAGCCTTGCTTTACAACCCCTGTCATTCACAACTCTCTTGTATTTTCACAGGAGCACCGCTGTGGATGGTACAAATGAAAAGAAGAAAGAATTTCTCCTCCCTGTTGTTGTCCACAATCACAAAACACAGTCTGACCATTCAGCTGCAAAAATCTTTAGAGCAGGACTGTTGAGCCTTGTTTTCATTCCTGGTAGTGTTACTTGTGCAATGGAGGAATAATCAAACCTCTTTCTTTCATGCACATTTCTCAAATATCTGGGACATATCTGTTTATAAATAGTACTGAAATGTGCATTAGCTTATCCACGCTTCGTAACCTACTGTTGTCGTTTAACCCGGCAAGCAGCTAAACACTGTGCAGCTGCTTGCTCACTTCCCACCCCAGGGTGTTGGGGAGAGAATTGGAAAATAAGGTAAAACTCATGTGTTGAGATAAAGACAGTTTGATAGAACAGAAAAGGCAGGGGAAATAATAATGTTGATATGGGAATATAAAAAAATATTGATGCACAGTTCAATTGCTCACTACCTGCTGACCGATGCTCAGCCAGTCCCTGAGCAGCGGGCTGCCATCCCCCAGCCAACTGCCTCCCCATTTTTGTTGTTCAGCGTGACATCACATGGTCTGGAATACCCCTTTGACCAGTTTGGGTCAGCTGCCCTGGCTGTGTCCCCTCCCAGCTTCTTGTGCCCCTCCAGCCTCCTCGCTGGCTGGGCAGAATGAGAAGCTGAAAAGTCCTTGACTTGGTGTAAGCACTGCTCAGCAACAGCTAAAACATCAGTGTGTTGTCAACACTATTCTCATCCTAAATCCAAACCACAGCACTATACCAGCTACTAAGAAGAAAATTAACTCTATGTCAGCCAAAACCAGGACACCTTCTTAGGGTCACAGGGAAGGTTTGTTGGGGGAAAGGTGTGGTTACACATTTGGGGAAACACGTGGTTACATGATCTCTTAACTGGTGATTTAGGTCACAGCAGTAATAAAAAGGATAGGGACTGCAGCTGTTGTATTTCCTTAGTGAGGGACCTATTCCTATCCTGACTCCCAGCACTGTGCTCAGAGGCTCAGGGCTGCCTGCGCACAGGCTGTGCTTGGCCTGTTGGCACATACCTCCTGCCCTTGCACTGTCATGACTCTTCTGGGAAGGATTGTACGTACCGTTGAGCCTTTCTCAGCCTGATATGGTAACTGCAAGGACAGATGGCTAGAGAGAAACCTTGGACCTGCCTGCACTGCAGGTAGAATTGCCCTTGGGTGGTACTGTAAACTCTGGCGAGGGATTAAGTGCCTCCCAGGGAGTAACACTGGGATTTCTGCAGCCTGGCAGGTTAGGTGATGCTTCAGGTGCATGATAAGGGCTCCTGGCTACCTCAGCTTCAGACCTACCCTTCAGGTCACTCGGTGCAGCAGTGCTAGTGGAGCCATTTGGGATATCAAGATCATGGTGTTTACTTCACCCAATTGAAGCAGTGAGACTCTTAGCAATGGTGACAACTGAGCTGGAGATGGCAGCAGACCCTTATCATGAAAAAGGAGGCCTATGGTTTCAAACTGTCTTTTTATATTGTCTGTTCCCAGAATGTCCAAGGTGCCTTTTCTGAATGGAAGCACTGCTGTTTCAGATCCCCCTCCTGCTGTCTTGATTATATAGGCCTGAAACCCAAAGCCACGGTCATGCCAACCTACACAGAGAAAGCCTCCTCTGATCTCTGAAACTCCCTCTGGAGTCTCAGAGTCTCCGCCTCAGCCTCCCCCCCCTTTGGCACTCTGCTTCGTAGCATCTGCAGCCTGTTGAACTTTGGGGGAGGTTAGCTCCTCCACCTTGTCACAGGAGTCTATCAAAAACAGGGGGGCAAATTTGCATTGTTAACATTTCACCAAGTACTGGTAGAATTGCCACCTACATGCACTCCTCAATCATATGGGTTATGCCTAAATTGAGATGGCTATATATTTTTGCACATTGAAAGTGGCAATCCTTTTCCCCCATTTCTAAACTTGGTCAGCAACTTCCCATTAAATACATGTGTTTCAGTCTCATTCGGTTCTTTTCTGCCCTTGTCCTGTTTCCTCTTCACTTTGGGACAAGTTCAGCTCTGACAGATCCAAATTTACCTCCTTTGAATGAAGAGCCACATTTATTTTCATTTTTCCTTTGCTGGATTGTCCCATCTTTCACTTGGAAATTTATCAGTTTATGTTCTCCATAAAATGATACAAATGCAGGATAATTCCAGAAACAGGAGTTTCTCCAATTTTATAATAATTTGGCCTCCTAAAGTGTCCAAATGTGTATGTAGTGGGAGAGGGGAAATTTAACGCAGCAGCTTGTTACACCACAGTAACAAAGAATTTCAGCAGGTTGTATAAATACTGTATTTTCATTCTTTCCCCTAACATCCTTGCAAAGATGTGGCATTCATTTAAAAAATATATTTAGCAACAAAATCCAGACCAATTAAACAAGGCTCAGCAGTGTCTGTCTAGGATCACAACTGAAAGTTGCTTTTTAGTTCATTTAACTGAGAAGGCTTTAAAGCACAATAGCTGTTTGCAGGAAAAGAAAAGAAATAAAAAGTTCCAAAGAAAAATAACTGACATGATAATTTAAAAAAAAATCCCTAAGTAACAATATTGAACTTTTTTTTCTGCTGACAAAACAAGGTTCTGAAAGTCATGTGGAAAAAGTTATTTCATTTGAAGACCTTTTAGCCAAAAAAACATATGCTGCTTTCAGTGCAGCCTAATAGCTGAGCTTTTTAGGAGACTAGCTATCCTAGAGAGGCTTCGCACCCTGATGTCAGTTGTTTGGTTGCTTCCAGCAAGTTAAAAGTGCAGCCATGGTGAAGGGTGAGCATTGCAGCCCTGTGTCAGCCCACTAGTTGAGATCTGTTGATAAGTGCTGGTGCCCTGGAAGAGGACAATGTTTCTGGTGAATGGAAGAAAACCACATGGTGCCATATCTTTAATAAGGCTGTTGGCACCTTGGTAGGTTTTAGGTGAATAAAATCTGTGATTCCTCAAACTCACCTTCTCAGCAGGTTCCTCATCTGGCCATCTCCTTTTTGGTCCCAGAAAGCCTCTAGATGCCAACAGAATCACGTAGTCTTTGGGCCGCACCATGTTCCCAACTATCTGAGAAGTATTTCTCATGGCTACCTGAAGGGTGTGATTGCAGAGGCATGCTCCATACAGAGCAAACATGAGACAAGAGCATGCTCACCATCAGCAGTCCTTGCCTCATTTAAAAAAACCCAACAACCTCAGTGCTTTTACATATTAGGCTGTGAGTTAGATGCTATGACTAAGGAGCAGGGAAGCTGGGTACACCACCCTTATAAGCCTGAGGGCACTCAAACCCACATTTACTACTGAACTAGGGAGTACCTTGAATCATGCCCTTGCGAATAAGGTTGTGTGGGAGGGCTCTTCCAACCCTTCCTACTGAAGTGGTGTTATGGTGTTGCAAATAATGTGGGATTCATATGGCTGGAATGAAAACCAAGAGGGAAGGTGACTCAGGCTGCTTGGGGTCAGGGTGTTCAGCTGCTGCAGTGCACCCCAGGGCTGGTCTGTGCTCCAAGGACTGCTTATAAATTTTTGTTCAAATAGACCCTGGATTAAAAAAGAAATAATTGTGAGAGCCTGTCCGCTAGGTTACAAAGTCATATGTTCTTCTGTTCTGGACCAAGCTTTTGCTGGTTTTTTTTATGTATATGCTGATGGGGGAGACTAGCTCTTGGAGACCAGTTTGATGGCAGGAAGAGAGGGGAAAAGTGGGTGGGCTTCAGATTGACGTGAGAATGGAGCCTGGTCTTCTGCTTCCCAAGTGAATGCATAGTCACTAGGATATTTTTTTAAAGTATTTTCACTATAAAATACTGAGATTATTAAAAAAGTGAGTCAAGGCCTGCTTTTCTAGGTAACTTTGGCAGGCCCCATGGAGCACACTGCAAGCAGTGGGCAGCTGGAGGCACCTCCTGCATTTGGTGCAGAAACTCCAAAGAGAGGCAGGCATCCAGACACATCTCTGTGGCTCGTGGTTCCTATTGGTCACTGTGGAGTACAAGGTTTCGGGGATATTTTTAGATAATTTTTCTGAAGCTACAACTCTGCCCTAGTTGAACCATTCTGGGTCTTGGATTCTGTGCTGGTGACCCATCTTTGACTCAACCTGGCCTTCAATGAGTGCCTTTGAGCAGCTGTGTGAATCCCACTGCTAACGCAATGTGCTGTGCCATCTACTTTTCTTAACCAGCCAAGTGTCCAGCATTGTCACTGCTTGGTAACTAATGCATAAAACTTTGACTTTACACAATGCAGTGCAATACATTTGGCTCCACAATTTGAAAAGGGTCTGCCCTTTGTCTCTCTTTATCTGTATTATCTGACGTTGAGTTATGAGCTGCTAATGACCCAGAGATAATGAAAGTCATGTCTCAGAGAGCTCACAGTCTGAAACACTGATGCAAGAAGACAGGAGAACCACTCAAGAAATCCAGCGGGAAGAATAATCTGTGGCTTTGAGCATAATATATATTTTAATTACTGTTTGTTTGGCACTCTGGTAGGGAATATGGAAGAAAAAAGCTTTTAGGAGAGTTTTCAATGGGCTGACGGCAGTGGTTTCATTTTCTTCAGCTGAATTCCCCTTCCCCCCTTTAGTTTTTCTTCTCAGAGTACTGGTGCTTTGATAAGTGTTGAAGGAAAACAGTCTTTTATGCCTAATGCGGGTGTGAGTAGAGGGGAGAGTATATTGAAAGTGCTGCATGCAAGTGCCAGAAATGCCTGTGGTTCCCACACTCGAAGGAGCAGAAAAACTCCCCCCAGGAGGCCCAGCAGTGTCAGAGGGTGCAAAGCAAAGGGAAGGTGAGCCATAGCCCAAGCTTCTGTCTCTTCCCCAGTTCTGACTAATTTGGAGAGCCTAGCAAGGTCATATAGGTTAGGAGATAAGTAGCCTGGGATTGCCTTCTGAAGACGCTTCTCTCAGGTATCTTTATAATACAGTCTTGCAGACTTTGCTTAGGCCACTGTCTTGTTGGAGCCTGTTGGGCACTTATTCTTCTCAGCTGAAAGAAGATAATGATTCCTGTCTAAATTATTCGAGATTTACACTGGTATGATCTGGATGAGAATTTGGTGCAAGTATCCTGCAGATATGCCAAGAAAGGAGGCAGTTGTATGTGAACACATTCATTATGCATATTACCCCAGAGAGGCAAGCCACTGTCTCCGCTTGCCACTTCAAAGGAGTAGAGTGGGTCTGTTAAGAGAAAAGCAAAATCCTCAACATGCCTTGAGGGAGAATAATTGAGATTTCATTGATTTGTACAGACAGCAATGGAGACAGAAATCTCACACTTGATTTTAAGTTTATACGGCACCCTTTTCTCAAGCATGCTGTTGTATGTGAGTCTGAAATCTTCAGCTAAAACACTGTAGCCCAGCAATGAGGCTACATGATCTTCACAATATGCCTTTGTTTTTGTTTTTGTAAGTCAAGAATATGCAGCTGATGAAAGACTGTCACAGATTCCCTGCAGAGCACTCCCAGTCTGAATCTCTCTCTCATGCCACCAGAATGAATCAGTCTGCAGACAGCAGTTTTTAGCAAAGATGCTTTATTACCAGGGCTGTAGCACCCACTAGAATGAGGGAACTCATTACTTTTAGAAAATTATTCTGATGTTTGAAGTTCTTTTACAGCCCCAAACTGGGGAAATTGCAAAGCTCCACATTTCTTTTTTAATGAGAATGAATGCACTGGATCTCTTTAATTAGACAGAGGTGGAAATGTATTAATTACCAGAGGACAACTCTCCACCTTCAAGTAATGGTACAGATGGACTGGCCCAAGCACCCAGTGGTAATAAAGCATCCAGGCATGTTGACTAACAGCCTTAGTGCCTGCTGGGATGAAAAGAACTGGTGGGTATTTCCAAACCTTCACTATCATGAAGTACCATGAACAAGAACAAGTGCTGTACACCTTTGGAATGCTTATTTTCTAATTATACACAGTGCTTCTATCGAATCTTACTGATTTACACATGAAAAATAATTGGTTGTTCCATTTTCCTCTCCGCTTCCACACCACCCACATTTTAGCAGCAGCTGTCTAGAGGATGGAGGCAGTAGACTATGTTTAAAACATTGTTACTTCCATTTTTGAGTGGTTTAACTTCAAAGTATTATTTGCTGAGTCTAGGAGTTTGTGAGAAGCCTGGTTGCTAAAAATCATGCTGAAACTGAAGGAGAGGAAGGTGATAATCAGAACAGCCTGATTTTTAAGTGGGATTGTGAATTAACTTATTCAGCTGGAGTTCCTTTCTGCTGTTGTCTTTATCAGCTGTTGTCATTCCCTCATCTGTTACAAATGCCTAAATAAATTAAATGGAGAAAAACATTGGAAATCAAAAAATATTAACTAGAATTCAAAGTGGTTGGGAACAGTTGCAGTGCCTATGGCTTAAAAGGGGAACAAGCAATTGTTCACGACAGCAGCAAAAGCCTAAGCACAGAACAGCCTTTCTGGAGTTGAAGGGTAATTATTGACATCAGGACTTGCAAAAGCATTGGAACTTTATTGTTAAGAGAAGATCATGCATCTGTGTGCTGAATGTACATTTTTCTTCCTCTAAACACTGCATGAGGCTTCAAAGAGGCACTAGGTATTCCCTGGCCCTTATAATTTTTATTTTTAGATTTGACAAGAGAAGAGCAGCTAAATAAAGTCTTGTTCTCTTGGCCAAGCTGATTTAGTCAGTGCAGGCAAGTAATACTAACTTAACTATCTCTGCTACTCCCAGACTTTCCTAATCAGCTTGAATGGTGCACTAACTTACCGTTTTGAGCAGTTCCATGAAAATTACACACCAGAAAGTGTTTGAAATTGTGTGAGCAAATTTCTACTTTCTACTAAAGCTGCATCTTTTTGTGTGCTTGTGTGATATCAACAGTAGTTCTTACAGTAAGATGATGTTATGCAGTCACATTGTGGGCATGTATGTCAGTCCTTTTCCTCACTGTGAATGTTTCAATATATTAGCCGATTTCATCAAGCTTTAACAGAGAATTAAGTCTGCAATATACAAAGTTTCTGCAAAAGGTCTGCTAGATGTATGGTGAAAGTGCATAAGGATCCACACTTACCTGACCTCCCCTACACCCGGTCTTCTCCTTCCAAAAGAGATGTGAGGCAGAATTTGTCACAGGGCAGCTGTAGGACAGTGGTGGGCTGGGCTATGGAAAAGTGTTTGACTCCTGACCAACTGTTTGATCAACCAGCATGTGTGTCCTGGTCAGTCAAACCACATTCTTGTAGCCTTTATCCCTACAAATGTCTTGATGTCTCTTGGCCCACCAGCAAGCTAGGAAAAGTTGTTGAAACATACGGGTGGAAGGAGAGTAGGAAGGGCATAAGAATGTTGTGGTAGAGGACTAAGGAGTCCTGCAGTGAGGATAAATGAGGGAACTGAGGTTATTGTGGTGGGGCTGTAGGTGATATGAGGATGAGTTCATTGTTGTGATTTGTTTGAAGGTTCAGTCAACCATGAAGCATAAATCCAGTGGAAATCAGAATTAATTAGTGATGAAGCTCATAGAGTTACTTGTTGATAGTGTGTTGCATTCCTCTGCTTAGTTCCCTTTGCCACATCAGGAAAGTGTTCTTCTTTTCAGACCTAGTTATATGAAAGGTCATCTTTTTGACCCCAAAATGTTTATGTAATGGCTTTAAATGGTGGATTTCTCTGTATCTTAACTTAATGATAGTGGCACTTGAAAAATGTGGTGGTGATGCATGGTTGAGGAAAACAAGGCTTAGATCCTGGTCTCATGCCAGGATGATGTTAGTCAGGCTCTGGTGTATTCTGTTTTGTTGTGTTCAAGTACGTGCATAGGACCCATCAACAATGCACTCAGAACACCTGACTTCTGCAGTCATATTGAACAGTTCATTGGCCTAACTCTGATCTAATAGTGGGATAATTCAGCAGTGATTTGATTTAAATTGACAGAGATAGAGGAATATATTTAATGTGGTGATGTCAGAATTGGGTTCCTAGGATTTGATCTAGCTTCAGCATGCTCATGCAATAACTGGAAGAAGTGCTAACTGTGAAACAATAGGCTCTTTGCTTTTTTTTACTTACATTTTTTACAGCTGGCTCTGAAGAGTTAGAGACTTGTGGGAAGCACTGTAGACTTCAGGCCTCCATTTATCCCCAGGCCAGGAGCAATGCTGGTAGCTGAAATGTGAGCTTCTCTAGGGCTCTGTAAATGATCTCCCTTTGGTCCCACAAGATCATCCTCTCAGAGGGTAAGAGGCAGCTTGAATATAGCCTGGTTTTCTGAGCTGGCTTTAATGCTTAGGACTGGGGGCATCCTGTTGAAAGAGTGGATATGCCCTTTTTTACTCTATGCTTAATACTCTCTGGAACACATCAGGTAGGGAAACACATTCTGGCAGTACCTCAGCCATCCTAACCATCCCCAGAAGGCTTTAAATTTGGTGGTTCTGCTCAGTTGCAAAATTGTGCAGTTCTGGGCTTTTTGGGTTGCAGATCTGGGTATTTGTGATGGGGATCGTCCATTATGTTTTGCCACTCACCTCAGATTCTGATGGTTTCAATTTATTTACATTCAGTGGTTTTTATCTTCAGTTAGAGATTACTCTTCTGACTGTGGCCTAATCATTTAACAATTTTCTCCTTTTGGGAAGGGTGCCACCGGCTGGAAACATCCATCTTCTACAAAGAGACAGCCATGGCTCTCACCTTTTACCGTAGCTAACAATGTCTGTATGTCAGATATGAGTCAGAAGTAATTTCTCTGTCTCTGCATGAACAGTGTTAGCATCTGACTCAGCAAAGACCCCTGCATTGCTGTGCAGAGCTCCTCAGCACTGCCACCCTGTTATGCTGGCAGGCTGACTCATATGGCTTCAGCAGAGATCAAGGATTCATGACGACATCTCAACTGAGCACAGGTGCAGGAGTCTCCCTATGACCCCTCACAAGACAGCCTGCTCAATGGGAGGGAATGAAGTCGTTGTGTTACAACCAATGATTTTATTTTAACCTTGAGAAAGTTATCTGGCCTGTTCAGGAGAAAAAAAAAAAAGTTTGACAATAACCCGATAACTCAGTTGTTTTAAGGCAATTTTGAGGTGAAAGAAGGGAAAAAATCAGGACACTTTCTAAAAGGAAAGATGGAAAAGTGAGGGAGGAAATACTAAAACTAATTGCAGGGTGTCATGATATTACTTGTAGATAGGCACATTTGCCATTAAGGTTTTGCCAGCAAAAGATAGCACCATGCTTTCTTCCCTCTCCTGGCAGTAAATAGGTAACACTCACTTTCTCTTGTGATGTGGTAGCACCCAGCAGCCTTTAGAAAGGGTTGCTTTGTGTTGCCACTTGCCTGAGAGCTGTTCTCCTGCCCTGACGAAAGCGATGTTTGTGTCATGTTCTGGTTTATAAACAAAATGTTCTACTTCATGTATAAAATGTGAAATGACTTATCATGAGAGTTTGATTAAAGTAGCTGAAAAGACCAAGAACTGCGTGCATGGAATTAGTTTTTCTTTGATATCAAAGACCCTTTGGCTTGGGCTTTTTTTTGTGAGATGGGAGAACAACTGTGCAGATAAATGACTTCAGTCTCTGTCTGCCTCAAATAGCACATGTGATGTGAGAAGTGCTCAGAGGATTTTGGTCTGGAGACTTTTTTTTCCATGCCAAGTTGATGTAAGAACACTACAAAACAGTTTATGTAGCATTTGGGCTGATATAGAGTCAGGCAAGGTATTTGTCCAAAGGCCTGAGTGTTTGCAGCCATCCCAAAAAGCACATCTGTAGGTCACTAAAATGCATCCTGTCTTGCCATATAGCTGTTGGATACTGATTTGTACTGAGAATTTGCACGTGTGAGTAGTGATGACAGTGTTAGCATTAGGCACCTTATAAGTATTAGCACTGCCTAAAATGTGTGTTCATCACAGCTCCCTACGGTGTGCCATGTGCCATGTATTTCCCACACTGAGTTTCCATTAGCTCAAGAAGTAATAAACATATGGGTACTTGGGCTGGAAGAAATGAGCTCTGCCCCAGGGTATTGCCATGAACTTTTGGCAGTCAATAACGGGCACTGCCTGGCCAGTTTGATATAGTGAGTACAGGATTAGAGGAACTAGCAGAGGAGTTTAATATTTTCTAACCAGTTTATTAAGATTCCTTGGACAAAACCCATTTAAACTCATATTTTTTTCAGAATCACATTTTCAAATATGGTTTATAGTCTGAGAGCTGTCTCAAAGTAGCTATAATTAAAACATGTATAGCTGTAGACTTTACAACTTTTAAGAATAGCAGAGGTAAATTATACCCTTGGTATGGATTATACCTAATTGTTTAGTTTCAGATATGTGACTGAGAACAAAATGTGTCTTTTAGCTTTCTTTCAAGGCAGTGAAAAACTGGATTGTAATTAATTTCATTCTTATACTATGCTCATCTCTGTAGTACTGGAGTGTCTTGTGATATTACTGTCAAAGTAATCTCTGTTGCATGTTTGCTCTTTCAGTTTCTTAGGGAGAGATACAAACATAACAAAAAGTTTTGAGTTTCAACTCTATGAAAAGTGAGTGTGGTTTTACAGATGCACGTACACACACCCAATCTGTTGTATTTATTTCTAAGTTACTTAGTGATCACACATGTCATTTGAAGCAGATATGTGTGGTTCAGTTTAATCAACTGATACTCTGAAAATTTGTTTCAGGTTCTCTTATACTTCAAACTTAGTCATCTTACATGGGAGTGTAGCCAAGAGGTCTCATTGCTACATGATGTACTATGAAATCAACACACAGCACAGACTAAACTAAAACTGGTGTTAGATAAACAGATCCAAGCATGGAGTAAGTCTGGATGACCTGAATGGATGTGTCATATATTGCTATGAGTTATTGATGACCTTTCATAATTCACAAGTGGCTCAGGTTCCCTCCACCACTTCTGAGCTATGAGATCATTAATAGTGTGTGCAAATAAATAACACATCTCGAGTCAGCTCATTGTATTTCCTATTGCTCTCTCTTTCCCTCCATGTATGGCATGTATGCATGTAATATTTATTTCAGAAACAGTGAAATTCCCACCAGCAGCTGTTGGGAAGAAAGTTATATCTCGTAGTTATATCATTGGAGAGCTATATTTCATAGCTGTGAGGTTATAGTCATAAAATATAGCCTTTTAATGTGTTAAAAACTTCTGCAGCTATTTAAACCAATAGGACTATTGTATTCAAATTAACTAAACTTTACAGTACAGTCTCATCCACTGGGTCATACTCTGCCCTGACTTACACACTGAAATAATTGGAAATCACAAATGGCATCATCAGTCAGTACAAAACTGACTCTGCAAATCCTCTGGGTATGGTGGAATCACACCAGGGATTAACTGGTCCAGCAATTAAGGTCTTTTGACCCTAAATGTGCTGTAGCCTCGGTTACTGTTTGCCAAGTCTTCTCTCTTTTAACTTGCAGTAATGCAACTCTTTCAGCCAAAAGCTAAAATGATCCCAAGTCCATTGAAGTTAAATCCTTCCACTGAATTCAGTAGGCTTTGGATCAGCTCCTAAGAGCAGCTGCCATCTTGGAAAGAAATCTATGTGAAAATTATCCTTGATTTCGCTATTAATGATCTTTGCCCTGAAGTTACTTCATTGCCATATTTTTCCAATACTGTATTTAAACACTGTTTTTCATTCCTCTT
Source organism: Elanus axillaris (assembly GCA_026212715.1). Classification (NCBI taxonomy): domain Eukaryota; kingdom Metazoa; phylum Chordata; class Aves; order Accipitriformes; family Accipitridae; genus Elanus; species Elanus axillaris. The sequence continues at coordinate 31,575,569 of JANZLQ010000008.1, forward strand.
TGTTCATGCAGCTTTTGAGGTCTGTTCTCATCAGTGGGTTTCTTACTGTGCTGATAAGAAAAATATTGCAGTTTGTAATCTCTTCTTTCATCTTTGTGTTTATTATCTTTTGGAAATGTATGCAGTTCCATGGGTCAGTCATGCCAGTGAAAAAAGTTTTGTCATATCGCTCAACCTTCCTGCTTGTAGCTGCACAGCCTTTTATTTCAGTTTCTGATAGGCTCCTCCCGGAAAATGATGTAGTAATTGAGCCAATAAGACAGATCCATAGCAGAAATAAGCTGAAGGCTTATACATTATAGTTCATATTGATGCATGTATAGCAGTGCCCTGGTAGTTCATCAATTGTTTTTTTAAGGCTGTTTCAGCACATGGGCAGTAATCCAATGTGCCAGTAGAGGAGTATAGCAGTGTTGTTAATCAGACTGGTACCAAATTAGGAAACCTCTGTATTAACCTGATGTCTGTATCCACGAAGGCAGGTTTTCAAACAGCAGAACCCTTAAATAATAGTGTAAGCAGATGACTCTTATTTAGACTATTTCTTCTTTTGATATTAATTGCACTGTGATTGCATAATTAGTCAATTAAAGAAAAACTAGCAATGTGATAAGAAATTTGTACCTAAGTGAGTCTTCATTCTGATACCTTTAGCCATGCTGTATGGTCCTTTATTCCAGGTCTGAATAGGAACATTTTGCTCCCTCCACTGAGCATCTTCTTGCAGAGGCTTTTCTGGCGAAAAACAGTTTTCACAGTTCAAAGCATCCAGGGAGAGGAATCCCAGAATTAGGGAGTTACTACTGGTTTCTGTATGGTCCTGCCTATTTAGCACAATCAACAGTGCTTTGCTACAACCTGTAAGGAATTAATTTAATTTACCTCAAGACAGCTATCCAGTGGAAACTCTTGGAGGCGGAGTTTGAGCGAGAGAGTAGTTGAAGTCAAGACATGTTGCCCCTAAGGTAGCATGGAAGGTCTGAATGGTGGTCCCCTCTCTGGAATGAAGCTGGTGTTCATAGCAACTCCCTCAGATTATAGCTGACCTATCTGAGATTATACCAGTGCATTCACTGAAGATCCACTTTCCAAAGTGATCAGGAAACCTGGTATTTCCCAAAACTGCTACTGAAGTCACTGCCACTGTTAGATCACACTGGCTACATTCTTCAAATTGAAGTGTCCTTCACTTTAAATATGATTTTGGGGGGCTGCCCAAAACGTGAGTCATTTCTTCACAGACAGTTTTTCAAAAGTTGTTGCTTCTATGTTAGCAGATACCCATCTTTCTGCTATATAAGCAGAGGATTCTGTTAGCTGTAGTAACTGTGCAGAGTAAATCATCCTTTGGCCCCTGAATGCAGCAACCTTTCCACTCTAGCCATGAAGTAATTGATGGAGTAACACAGGAAAGCTTGCATTCTTGCTGTCTGGCAAAATAATAAATAAAAATGTATCATTTCTTAATGGACTTTGGAGAGGTGAATAACTTAAATCTGGTAAACATATAAGAGCAGCAGCCACCTTTATTTTGCTCGGACAGCAGAGGAAAATATTACTTTAAAAATTCATCTAAATATCCTCCTACATGAAATGAAAAATTGCTTCTAATCCAGCTAAGAAAATGTAAGAAATATTTTTTTGTTCAGGCTAACCAGTTGCAATACTACCCAGAGGGGTCCTGGTCAAGCTTCCACTTGATGGAAATCAACAGGGAGTCTTTCTATTGACTCTAATGGGGTTTGTTGTGTTGCTCAGTGCTGATTTGAGAATAATGGGGAAGCTGGCAACCAAAAGCTACTCTGCTTCGTTAGAACAAGGAGCACATTTACTTATTGTAGGAGTGTGTAGATAACTGGATTCTTAAAAGTTTGATTAAGAAGCTAAAAACTTACCCATGGCCTCTTTGATGTGAATGGGGAAAATCCTACCAGCACTAACAGGTGCAGGGCTGAGGCTTTAAAACCAACAGAGAGATGTGGCTGGAGAAATGGGCTAACAGGAGCCTCATAAAGTTCAACAAGGACAAGTACAAAGTGCAAAGTCCTCCACCTGGGGAACAACAATCCCAGGCACCAGGATATACTGGGGCCACTCAACTGGAGAGTAGCTTGGTAGAAAAGCACCTGGGGGTCCTGATGGACACAAGGTTGACCATTAGCCAACTTGAAGGTGACCCTTAAGAGACCAGAGCACCCCTCCTAGGAGGAAAGGCCGGGAGAGCTGAGACTGTTTAGCCTGGAGAAGAGAAGGCTTAGGGGGATCTGATCAGGGTATATAGATACCTGGAGGGCAAAGAGGACGAAGCCAGGCTCTTTCCAGTGGTGCCTAAGGACAGGATCAGAGGCCATAGGCACAAAGTGAAACATGGGGGGGTTCCTCTGAACAACAGAAAACACTTTTTACTGTGAGGGTGACCAGGCACTAGAACAGGCTGCCCAGGGAGCTTGTGGAGTCTTGCTCCTTGGAGGTATTAAAAAGGTGACTGGATATCGTCCTGCGCAGCCTGCTGAAGGTGGCCCAGCTTGCGCAGGGGTGGGGGTGGACCAGATGAGCTCCATAGGTCCCTTCCAGCCTTAACCAGTCTGTGATTTTGTGATATGTGGAAGAGAATTAGCGTACAGCAGATTGTAGCTGCCCTCAAAATGGAGATGGTGAAGAGCATGTGTAGCCGCAACAGAGATTATTCCACTGATTGTCACTTCAAATCGCAATGGGAGAGCAATGGTAATAAAATATACAGCAGGGGAGGATGGCAAGGAAACATAGCCAAGACTATGCAGAAGCTGTTATATTCAGTAACTGTTACTGGTGTGGAATAAGTGTAAACTGGATGAACTCGTGTGTGCGGTGTGAATTAGTCATTGAGGTTAAAGAGAACTGAGGTTAAAGAAAACTAAATTTTTCTTTCTTTTTTTTTCTTTTTGAAGATAAACGGTTCTCTTCTGCATTAATGAAGTAAATAAAATCATTATCCTTGACTTTTAAAGAATGCAAGATAGAAAACCTAGGAAAAATTCCATTATGAATTGAGAACATGCACCTAATTAGTGACAATTCAAGACCAAGACAATGAACACCTTTATAAAGTGTTTCTCTAAAACATAAAAATGTTGCTAATTTTGCAGAATTCCATCATATGGTTACTCAAGCGTAAAGAGAAAACAGTTAGGAAATATGAACTATGTCTTAGCCAGCTAAAAGACTTCACAAACCATGGGCAGTTACTTCTTAAAAGATGAGAACACTGGGAAATGACTGGAATGAGAACAGAAGCACACTAGTAATCCACAAAAAAAAGGAATATTCTTAGTAATTACCATTTTTTAAAGTACTTTAATCCAAAACTCATCATCTGATAAGGAAAATAGTCTTTGAACATCTAGAAGACAATAAAATCATGATCAATGACCAGCACTGATTTGTCAAGACTACATGTTGCCAGACAAACCATTTTTATAGCCTAGAGTAATTAGTGGATGAAGCAAATGAGGTAAATGTTATATTGAAGGTCAGAGTCTCAGCTGGAGAAAGGAAACATAACCATATTGACTTCATTGTACTTATTAAAGCAAGCTGAAGATCAGCATTTATACTTTAGAACAGCATTTCTCCAAGTCTTATAAAGTTTTATCTAAAAAATTAAATCAAATTATTTCTAAACATTTCACATAACATGAAACCTGGGTAAAATGATCACAAAACTGAGCAATTTGGAACGCTTTTAGGTGCTGCAAAGATTGTTTCTAAAACACATCTTATTTCCTGACTTTGTTAATAATCCAGGAAAGGTCAAAATTTTATTAATGCAGCCTGGTATGTGCTACAAACATTTGGAAAAAGGTATTAAAAATATACATTGAGTTAGGGAGCAAAGCTAGGGAATAATATAAATATGATATTTTAGGGAAAATAAATTCAAAATACTGATATTCAAAATGAAGAAACCTGGCACCAGTAGTGCCATTTTGCTTGCATGAACAAAGACCTAAGCCCAATTTTACTATAAGTGTATTTTGACATATAATCTGTCTTCTATGTAAGTGTTTCCATTTGAATTAAATTAATTCAGTGGAAAGTATTTCCATTCTTTTTCTTATATTATTATCTACTGAAAGAATTACTTGGTGTTGACATTACATAGTTAGTGACATGTTTGTTAATACTCATAACCAAAAATATTTTAGTACATAGAATAAAAAAGAACTGTCTTTTACAAACTACAAGACAAGAGATAAGATTCAGATGCAGACAATCAAGGAGGAAATGAAAGAGCAGTGACACAGTACTGGCCAGCCTGATAAGCAATGATTTTGGTGGAAATGATATGAATCTGTTCATTATTAACCCTGTCTTGAGGCTATGCCTCTGCTCTCAGGTCAGTGTTGGTCAGAGCTTACTCTCGAGATTCTCCAACCATTTGCTGCATGAGCACTCATTCCTATCTTAGACATTACTTCAGCCCAAGGTCTGAAGCCCTCTAGAGAAAAATCCAAGTATAGTCATCATATTATCATACAGAGTCATCGGTAATCAAAGACACTAATTCAGATTACAAAGATCTTCCAGTTCAACTGCCCCCCAAAAGCAGGACAATTCTGAATTACGTTAGGTTGTTCTAGGTCTTAACAACACTTTGTGCAGGCCCTTGATGTAATATAGGTGGAAAGCATGCAGATTGTGCAGCGTCCAATATTCCAGAGCTCTCTTGGTTTCTCAGGTAGATAGATACAAGTTTAGATTCCCAGGTGCTCCTATAAAGCCAGTGCTTTTTGATATGAAGCAGTTGCTTTTTTGGCAGCACTGATAAGAACACTACAAGAAGGAATGGTTGTTGTTGGTGCTGCAGGCATAGCTAAGCATAAACAAAGAAGGAAGGGACAGCTTCATCCACCTGGATGTTTGTGAGAAAATAATCAGAAATATTTCCTACTGGAAGCTCATGTGCCCAGACTCGTGTATAGGTTATATGCAGTATTACTGTTCCTATGCTACAGTTTGTAGTGAGAGTGTGGCACAATTATGAAAGTGAAATTTGCTTTTTCTGCAGTGTGTGCAACATTTATTTCAAGTGAATTGTTCCAGAGAACATCTTTGCCAAGAAACTCTTTCAGGAGATAATTTAAGGAAAATGAGCACCAAAGAATGGAAATTATGGGATTAAATTCGCTTAATTCAAATGGAAAATGTCTTCATGGTTTCTACCCAGCAGGTAATGCATATATATAGAAATTACAGAGCTAGTTAAGTTATTTCACTATTTTTGACATTCTGAAGATCTTTCCATTCCTTATGATCTGAAATTGATACTTTTTCTGCTTATATTACAATGTATTTCCACAGATTTTTGCCAGCATTTTTATGAAATCACTTTAGAAAATTCATGTTTACTGATAATCTATTTTGCTCCTCAAAGTAGGGAAAATAATGAAAGCAACAATGTTAAAATACATTTTAAAAATATTAACATATGCCGTTGCCAAAGTTTTAGTAGGAAGTACTGATACTTCTTGAAACATTCCCTTATAAAAGTACAGGCCACTTTTTCAACAACATAATGGCACAAGATTTGCTAAGAGCTATCATAAATTATAGGATTATGGAAAAATTCAGGCTGGAGGGGACCTCCGGTGGTCTTGCAGTCCAGCCTTCAGCTCAAAGCAGGGCTAGCTTTGATGTTAGACCAGGTTGCTCAGTCTTGTCCAGTTGCATTTTGAGTATCTCCAGGGTTGGAGATGCCACGGTTTCTGTAGGCAACTTGTGCCTGTGCTCAACCACTATCAGTGTAAAACTTTTTCCTTACTTCTGACCAGGACTCAGAACATACTTTTCCAGATGGATTTTCACAAGTCCTGAGCAGAGAGGAATAACCACGTGACTCAGCCTGTTGCCTATGCTTCTACTAATACAGCTTGGTATGTGCTTAGCCTTCATTACCACAAGGTCACGGTGTGAAGTTGGGTTCAGCAGGGTCCTTGTCTGTGGAGCTGCTCCCCAGCTGGTTGGTCCCCTGTCTGTACTGACACAGGCGGTTAGCCCTCCCCAGGTACAGGACATTTCATTCATCCTTGTTGTATTTCATGAAGTTCCTTCGACCCATTACTCCAGCGGGTCTGGGTCCGTAGTTGACATCCAGTGTATCAGCCAGTCTTCCCAGTCATCAGGAGAATTGCTGAGGACTCATTACATCCCAGTGTCTCGGTTATTGATGATTTTGCCATTTGTTAATCCATGCTGGTTGTTTGCAGTTGCTGTCTTTCCTTCACATGCAATGAAAATGACCTGCCTGAAGACTTGTTCCATAATTTTCCCAAGAACTGAGGGAAGACTGACTGCCTTTTAGTTGCCTAGATCCTCTTCTTCACTTGTTTAGAAAAATATTTTTTTCTCTTACTGCAGACCCCAAGAGGCAGTCCTGCTTGAGGACATCTCTTCTCTGTGGAGACATTTGGTCAGAGGAATCACATATTATTGTGTAAATAATCAAATCTGTCCTTTCAAACCTAAAAATATTCTGTTTCCTTGGGAGAATGGGGCCTTCATGTGACACAGCTCTTCCATGTACCCAGGCAGGTCAATGCTGTCTATTAATCATGAGTCTTTTCTGAATACCACATCCAGGCTTCTCTGTTTGCATGCAAGCATATGCTCAGGTGTAGGCACAGGCTGACTTTTGGAGTTATGAGAGCCTAAACATGTCTGGCACCTCTGCACAGGACAAAGATCTTGTTCACTGAAGCAGACTGGGTAGAGGAAGGACCAAACATTCCTGCTAAGTCTGCTGACCCATGGTCTAAGCACGGCTATTCCTCAGCACTTCTGTAAACTTCAAGCCAAGACCACATTTGAAGAAATAGCTGGTGATAAAGACAGAAGTGATGTGGGTGATGGGTTCCCACCTCCTGAGAGGGGGAGGTGGGCAGCTTCTCATTCCTCTCTAGTCCAGGGGAATGTGATGGGCTTGCCATGTTGCGTGGTTTTGTAACTCGAGTTGAAGAGAAAGTTGGGGGATTAGTCAGGCTTTGCTTGTTTCATGTACTCTCTGTGAAAGAAATGTTAAAATAACAACTATTGGGTCTAGTAAAAGAAGACATGTCATTTGCTTTCTCAGAGGCCCTAGGTGACTTTAGGCAAAATCTGCGGAGAGGGGTTAGCAATCAGACTATAAAAACATTTCACCTCTAGCTTTATTCCATGCTTCCCTATGGCTGAGCACACTCTCACAATGGATCTCAGCCAATCTGAAGGACTTGTTCCCTGAACCATTCCGATAACAAATGTTTTATCTTCCCAAATCAGAATCACAGCAACTCCTCTTTTCGTTAAAGGATCATCCAGAAATGAAGGGGACTTTCACATCAGAGGGATGTTTCTCTGTCACGACATCCCATCTGGGCTCTGGAAACTCCTCTTCCCCTGTGAAAATGAAGGCAGATGAGTGCTTACTCCTAACGTACTGCTGACGGCAGGGATCAGCCTGGCAGCTCCCAAAGGAGCTTGTGCAGAAAGTGGCATTACCTCATATGTCACTGTGATATTTTAAAGTGGTTGCATAATTACTTTGGCTGTTGCACTCAGACTGGGTAACAGGACTATGAAAACTGAAATTTGTTGCAGAAACTGTTTGGATTTTGTCCTTCTTTCCCACCTTTTTTCTTTTTTTCTCTTTGTAGCCTGGGGATATGTAGCAACCCAAGATGTTAAACTGGGAAGGAAAGTCACAGAGAAGGGGGAGAAATAGGTGATTCCAGACCCACACACACTTTCCTCTGTTACTCAAAGCTTAAAAGAAGGGCATGCAGCCACCTGATTTCCATTACCACAACAGGCCACACTGAGTGCCCAGTGGACCATGCACGTACATCACCGGTGCGTATTTTGGTACAAGGCAACCATCTCCTAACCGTGGTGCTGTTGCAGGAGGAGGGACAAAGCCTTACTCAAAGATGCTGTGCACATGAGGCCAGCTCCTACAAAGTGTGTCATGATCAGAAATGGCAGCAAACATTACAATGTTAGGCACCCCTCTGCCCTTTTTGAGGCAATGCCTGCCAATATCTCCCTAAGAAGGCGCTTTTTGGAATGCAGCAATGCCCACCTTGCCCCTGAGGACTGTGGCCTGTGGTCAGAGGGACATGGGGACCTGGTCCTGCTTGACTGCTGCAAGCTGGTAGCATGCCCAGGGCATGCAGCACTGTCACTGAATGATGGCCCCAAAATCAAGATATAATGAGGTTACCCTGTGAAAAGTAAAATCAGTTCAGTGCAAAGTAGATGTTCTTGGCTTTGAAGGGAATAAGGAGAAAAAGAAGTCTTTGTTGCCTTTATAATAGATATTTACATTCAGTCTTTAGACCGTGACCTGAGTTATCTGATCCAGACTAAACTGCTGTTGGTTTTGGGACCTCGCAGGACCATGGTTAAGATGAACACCCTTTGAAGCATGTGAGGATCTACTGAGTGGTCTGAGCTTGTACAAAGATTTTGTAGGGCAGAGATGAAAAATTAGTTTCAAGAAACGCATTTCTTCACAGGCACATAGAAAGCCCTTTAAGTGTGGACTGCACTCCACACAGAAAAGAGACCACATTAAAAAGGCATTTAAACACCCCAAAGTCTTTTTGACTTCTGACTTCAAAAGAGTTCCCTCACAGAACTGTACCCACAGTAACTGCCTCCTGATCATATGGTCAGGCATGAGGGAAATTCAGCTGATTTCTCCCTCAGCTATACATACATTGAAGCATGCTACAAAAAATAAAATTGGAAAATTATGTTTAGTTTTTAATCTTTTTATGTCAAAGAAATGGATTTTTTATTTTCTACTATATCTACTAGAAATGGAGACAATGATGTATGAAATGAATTTGGAAGCTAGAGGTTAGTGAGGTTAAATTTTCAATTTTCTTCCAGGGATGGGGGGACGAATTAGATCTCCTTGCTGCCCTTTCCAGTGTGAAAAGACAGCTGGTCCTCTCAGCAGTCTGATGACTGCAGTTCAGTGATGTGGTCCCTGACAAGGACCCAGCTAGGTAGAAGATGCCACAGAGAAGCCTGGGATAATCTGGAAACAACTGTACTGTCTCACCCAGACAGCATCTAAATAAAATGGAAATGGGAGAAATGAGGGCGCTGAGGCTGGATTGTGTAAATAACCAAGTAATACATTTGTTGGCTGATCTGAAAAGTAATTGAAATAAATGATTGAAATGCAGACTGTGTTCTACTCTCCCAACATCAGGATTTTTTCCTTGCCAAAGTGAAAAGAAACTATAAAAATCCAAAACAAAACTTTGGGGTAAAAAGTCATAGAAAGTTTTCCCATTGGCACTCTGAAGTAAAAGCCAAGAAACTTAAATGCTAGATTCATACATCTAGCAGCAGCTTGGCCAGCTCTTTGACTTCAGAGTAACCCCTGACTACTTCTCTACCCAGGTTGTGAGGGAACTTGGGGTGTACTGATGCAGGCTGCTCTGCCGGCTGCGTGCCCTGCCTGGGACTCCCTCCCATTCATCCATCATCCTCAGCTCCTGGCAGTGCTCTCCTCTTTGGAGCATTCTCAGCCTCATACCTTGGCAGGGGCTGGCAGTGTACTGGGAAAAACTGAGAGGGACTGACAACTGGTTAAGTGGCTACTGTCCTCCAAAGGGGTAGAAGACTTTAGTTCAAGTCAGGTCTTTTAATCAGAAAGGACACTTAGTTTGCAGAAGCTGTGGCACCACCCATAAAGGCCCATGAGAGCAGAAACACACCAGCACTGACTGATGGCCAGTGCAGTTTTCTGGGATGTGGGTGCAGCTCCTTGAGGCAGAGGAAGAAGCCTACATCAACCCACATCTTTAATTTTTCAGCTGAGGGCATTAATACTGTGCTATTGGGTGGAAAGTTAACTACCACCAATGTACATTTATTTACATGCCTTTTATTATAAGTACCCAGAAGTTAAATATTTCAAAAGAGTGAAGGGCTTATGTTTGCAAAGTGTCTAAATAAACTGTTTCTGACAGCTAAAAAAACCCAGTCTTCATATGTTTTGGTGAAAACTGTTTATTGAGTTTGGTCAAACTTCAGAAAATCATCAGCCAGCCTGAAATAGTGGGGTTTTTTGGTAAGTAATGATTTACCAAAAGAAATATGCCATCTTCTTCCCAGGAGGCATATAATTCACTTGGGAGTTCATGGTAGATTTTCCTTTCTTCCTTTCTCTCCTTTACAGGGGACTTGATCTTCCTCAGGAGACAAACTACTGTCTTTTGCATTGCCTGTGATTTGGACTTTCAAAGAGGGAGATTTCTCGCCTCCTCCTTTGGACGGGAGCAGTGGACCATCCTTTTTGCTCTGCTTCACCCAAGGGAGGGAGCTGCTGTCAGCACCGAAGGGCTGCGAGCACAGAGGCCAGCAGCCAAGGAAGCCTGAAATCATGAGGGCTGCAAAATCAGTGGCAAGCAGGTGTCTTGCCTGACTTTACATGCTGTGTTTGGGCAGATTTGAAAGCAGGCAAAGGGCATGTAGTTACCCATGTTTGAGCCACACTGTCCTCAAGCATTCTAGGCAGTTGACTGAAGCTATTCAAATCCGTGGCTCCTACCTGGAAGAGTTCACAATGTAGTTTTAGAAAGGTAGGCTGAGAAAATACAAAGTGAGTTTCCTCAGAGGCTCAGCCCTTCTGGTGCCGCTCTAAAACTGCCCAGCTGTTTGCTTAATTTAACCCTTTCTGGGTGACACTGCAGACTTTCAGCTTTGTCACAGTGCTGACATAACTGCAGGAGGGTATTTTTTTGGAAGAGTTTGCAATGCAGGTGAACTGAAGACAGAGCAGGTGGTGAAAACAGTTTCCTGTGACTCTTCCCTCACAGCTAAAGTGGAGCCCAGCCCAGGCAAGAGCTTAGCAGAGGGAGGACAGCATAAGCATCACATGGAGTCCTGGGCGTCCCTGGGAAAAGCACCATCTCCTGATGAGGGGAGCTTCTCCATGTCCCAGTCTCGCCCCATGTAACATGAGGGCAGGGATCTTGCTGGTCACATGCTGAGCACTGTATGGGAGCCCGGTTACATTAGCTCAGAGTCATTCAGCTGTTGATTGGGGAAAGCCTCCTGGGAAAGTGTGTGGTTATCTTTAAAACGATCTTCGCCCAGCAGAGCAAGGCTTTGTTTCAGTTTTGCTAGTGTGGAATACTCCCATAACTTTAAATCATATCAGGATTTGATTGTGAGTTTAAATATATGTACTGAACATTTAAGTCCTGTGCAAACAAAGACCAGAGAGGGGCCAAGGCAAGCTGATGCATGAGCAGCCATGTTGATCCCTCTCCAGTCCATGAACTGGATTCTTTCACAAAACCCTCTGTGTGGCAGTGATAAAAAGATGAATATTTGACATAGTTGTAAGATAAACTCTGATGCCCTAGTAAACATAAGTGAATTAGTGGTTATGAAAGAGACCTTATGATGTGATTGCTTGCAACAGTGGAGAGATGGATGTGGTGCCCCAGAAAGCACCTTCCAGCCTGGTACAGATTCACGGGGAGATATTCAATAGGTTTTGGGTTACTGTTTTGTTTATAGAAAATGTCACCTACCCTTGCTATATAATGCACTCAATATTTTGGAGATATGCTTGAAAAAATAAGTCTGGATGATAATGTCTCTCTTTTCCCCATCAGACCAAGTTGTCATACCCCCTATTTGCACTGGATTAATAATCCCCTGAAGGTCAGTGCAGCTGCTTGTGGAACAAGCAGTGCTCAGTGCCCTGCCTTTGGCTCTGCTGAGCATCCTGGAAGCACCACCACAGCTCAAGCTCAGGCACCTGCCGGAGAAGTCATGCTGGTGTTCAAGGGGATGCCAGAGACTAACTACATAGTCGGGAAAACTGGAGAGACTCTGAATCTCTGCAGGCTGTAGCTCTTAAGATACTAATAAAAAGCTCAGATGGAAGAGTTTACCAGCATAAGTCCAATTTAAAAATTGAAATAGATGGAATTTCTGCAAATTGGCCTATCAGACTCTTACAGCAGCTTTCAGAGTCCTTATCCATCCTGTAGCATAGCTGGTTCTTATTCCCTGAACTTGATTTGTTAGCATGTCTGCTGTCAAAACGTCTGTTTCTTATTTTTGTTGAGTTATACCTTAAATGTGTCCTTTTTTGGCTACTTATATTCTTGTTTCTGCGCGGCAGCAGCCAAGCAGGGGCCCAAGTACTCATTCCTGACCCTCAGATTTATTCCCATTGCTTTGATGGATTGAGTCTGGTGCTGCTTGTATCACAGAGCACCTGGATGGGCCAATCGCAGACATTCGCTGGCACTGCAGTCTCAGCTGTGGAAACAATTTTGCTGGCAGTGGAAGCCCAGTTTCACTGGGGAGGGGGCCATATTTCTTGTTTCTAGTGTGTGAAGCCTCATCAGAGGTCTGTTGTCAGTCCTGCTGAAATTTTCCCCACCTTGTTCTCTTCTTGGTCCACCTTCTCTCACCCCTCTAAATCTTACTTCTGCTCCTTCTTAAAGTCCCTAATGTATGTTTTCTGGCTTCTTTTGCTGTAAGCTCTCCCCTCTTTTTTCCTTCACCTATTAGCTCTTCTTTCACTGTGCTTCTCCACTGCCTCCTCCTTTTTCTCTGCCCCTCCTCTTCATTTCTCAGGAGCCTCCTGTTTTTCTGCCTGTGTCCCCACTTTCATCCCTTCTCCAGAAGCTCCATGAATGGCAATTCCCACAGTCCTCAGAGATGCTGTAAGATGCAGGTCCAGGTGGCATTGCTTCCATTAATATTTTGTTAACAAGTGATGCTGGGGACCTGTGGTGCCAAGCATTGTGTAGCTGGGCAGTAAAAGACAGCTCTTGCCCCAGAAGTCCTCACGTGCTCCACAAGCATAAAGGGATTGCAGTCTCAATCTTACACATCAGCAGCAGAGGCTTATGGAAAATAAGGATAAATTTACTAAGCTGTTTAAGCACATAAAGTTGTGAATATATATTTTGTCCCCAGCCTGACATCCTTATGCATGTTAACTGTCTAATTCCATTTAATGTATTGATTTTACTGGGGTATAGGAATGACATCCATGTAGACACCATAGAAAAATTTGCTCATGCTGACCGGGTCAAGGCCACCCAGAGAGTTCAAGACCATCCATTTTTCTCTACTGTCTCATGGGGGGAATGAAAGCTCAGCACAATTTAAGGCAAGGAGAGAGAATAGGGGGAGAGAAAACAATGAAACTTTATAGTCTGTGCTCACCGTGCTACATCTGACTCCAGCTCAAGGCCTGGACTGAAAAACCTGTTTTCCTGAGGCATGGCTAGAGCTGAAAACTGCAGCATGGTCCTCCTCTTCTGTGATATTCCACTACAACGTTCATGAAATGCTGTGTCAGTCTCACAGATATAGTAAGATGGAAGACTGTAAAGATCTAAGCATGAATATAATGATTCACATTTTCATCTGTGTCACTTTGATGTTTAGAATCTAGGTTTAATGTCATCTCCCAGATAGCAGGTTTTGATGTGCCACAGGCTTTTCTATCAACATATGGCTGTATCGTTTCCTGTTACTTGGAGGTCATTTGGTGCTTGGCCAAAGGATAAGTGGACCTGTTAAGTTTGAGAGCAGTGAGATGGTTAATTTGGTAATATTTAACTTGCCAAATCCTTAATATGCAGAGGTAGCATGCTCAGGAGTTGAGCAGGGCAGCATGATCTCCCTTAGCTATCATTTCAGGATGCCTGCAGAACCAGGAAGACTGTGTATCAGTTTACACTCAGCTTGGTAATCTTGCATGGGCCCTGTTTGTGTCTCTTCTGCTGAAGGCTGAATGTAAAATTAACATTGTTAGCCAAGAAAGCAAATAAAGGGAGCTATTTCCCAAGGCATTTTACTCTGTTTATTTAACGCCTCTGAACAAACCCCTTTCCACATCCTCTGAACCTACTGGCCACTTCAGATAGCTCCATTTCCTGCTGGGTGAGTTTTTTCTAAAATGTTTATTCAGCTCCAGGAAATGATGATTTCCTGAATATTCTGAAACTTCATATTTTTGTTGTATCCCTGTTTATTTAATAGTCTTACTTATTGTGGAAGTGTGCAATGCACAACAACACTCCTTGCAATGTAACTGTAAGGAAGGAGTGGAACTAGATGTAGTACATCAAAAACTACTTTAAGTGAAACTAAATCTGTTTTTGCTAATTTATACACTAGTGTATTTCCATTAGCATGAGCAGTTACTCCTTATTTATACTGGCCTTAATGAGTTCAGAAGTAGGCTTTTAAATTTATCCTGCTCTTTAAGGAAAAGTGCCTAAAAATTCAAGCTAGTGAAGGAGAATTAATTAACTTAAAATCAAGATTTTATAATTCACAGTTTACATTAATGTATTTTAGTTTTCTTTAAGCAACAGAAGGAACTATATGTTTTCCTTGCCCTACACTGGGACTAAAAATGAGCAATGCTTATTTTGTGAGGTTGAAGTTAACCTGCAGCTAGCACTCCAGCCTGACATGGATTTTGCTAAAGAGAGTTAAATTGTGCACAATCTTAATGAAAAGGCACAATGATGGGAACCAGAAGTAACTACTCTGAAATGAGAAGAGCTTCTTTAAAGTAAATCAAATGGGATTGGTCCCAGAGGAAATTCAGGAACTGCATAGCTTTGCCATTAACCCTGGATATCCCGCCCATGCCTTCCTCTTCTCCCTTCATATCTACTTGTTTTTAACCTTCATCTGCTTGCATTATCAGCTGTGACTCCCTTTGGCTTTTTACATGCAGAACAGATTGTCCACATCTCCCCTGACTCTGAAGACAAAGGCAATGTGGGCATGCTGTCATGCCATGCCCCTAAATGACAAACTCTTAACAGCATCCCAGTACAGCAGGACCCATCTTCTCCTGGAATTTCTACCCTCATGGAAACCACATCCTTCAATGGCAACCATGTCTCCATTTGGAAAGGATTTTGAAAGAGGAACAGACTGAAGATTAGACTTTCTTTTTCCCAGGCATCCTTTTATCTGTCTTGCTCCAGAAACCAGCCTCTTCCTCTCCTGTGGGTCTTTTGTGGGCACTTGTATACTGTCTGTGGTGAGGAGGTTGGTTGCTTTCCCCTACTTTAAAATATTCTTTTTAGAGTTTCTCTTTCTTCCTTCCTTCCCTCCTTCTTCCCTTCCCTCCTTCCTTCCTTCCTTCCTTCCTTCCTTCCTTCCTTCCTTCCTTCCTTCCTTCCTTCCTTCCTTCCTTC
>JANZLQ010000008.1:31607052-31660015 GCA_026212715.1 Elanus axillaris
CCCCCCCCCCCCCGCCCCCCCCCCCCCCCCCCCCCCCCCAAATACTGGAGAAATTTAGCTCAACCCAATACAGAAACACCATCAGATTCTCTCAATTTGCTGGATTTATGCTGCCACAAAATGAACCCAAATCTCTGTTTGGTGTTTAGGTGTTTTGAAATAAACCACTGAATTGCAGACTTGATACCTTGCTTCTTTGACTCACTGCATAGCAGACCCCCAATTCAGCAAAGTGGCTTTTTCAGCCTGACACCCTTCCTTGTCTTGTGGGCAGGACACATGAACAGACACCTTTGAGGAGAAATGTTGGAAGTTACAGCTAAGGTCACATCAGTCTGTTCTTGAATGTTTTGGAGATCTGCTGTAACTTGCTGTATCTTTTATAAATCATCCAAATTATCATTGAATGGGAAACTGCAAGAACAAGTAATCCAGCCACAAAGTAACAATGAAGTATAATGAACTGCCACTTACCTGAGCGATTGATATTTTAATCTGAAGCGTCCTTTCCATTCAAATATTTGGCTGAATCATCTCCCCAGGATTTCTTTCAATGATTTGAATCTCTTGTTGGCCAAATAATTTTTGCTTCCTGTAGCATTTCAGATAAATGAGATTGTACTGAGAGAAAAGCAGAGCTAACACTGTTCCAGTGCAGAATTTCTTGGCTCCACAACTTGTCTTTTCACACTTCAGAGACTCTCCAAGTAACAGAACATATAATATAGCCTTTTAATGTGTGCATTGTTTCCAGCCTTCCTTCTAATGGCAATGCTGTAAATTGAACTAACCGTTTGGTCATGTTTTAATAATTAACACTTTAACACAAAAGAGTCTTTTTGGTATTCTGTCACTGAGTGAAGTTTCATAGGTGGTTTTAAAAGTCTGTTTTGTCAATCTGCTCTGTAGTTGCAAGGAAAGAGATTCTAAATTAAACCTAATGGGCCATGTTTTTCTTAAAAGGGCCTCAGCCCAGACTTAATTTGTGCCTGTAATACCGTGGTGTGATATGTGTGATTTTACTGCCTCTCTGTAGCAATGTCTCCACGACATTTGCTGTTCCTGCTGTAGCCAGAGGCAAAGCTTTTCCTCAGGTCCCGTTCCTGGTGCTGGAGAGGCACAGCCCCTGCTGCCAGGTGTGATGTCTGCCTGGGGTACGGCCAGTGACACCCCCTACCCCCTCCTAATTTAATGGGAAACAGGTCAGTTAGGTAGATTTGCCAGACATTTGGATCTAAAGAGTTGGTTCACTGAGGTGTGACCTGACTCACTAGCTAGAAATTGCATTTCCTGTGATATGATCAGAACATGTTTAACAGATGGGGTACCAATGCAAACCTTGGGACACTTCTTTGCAGGAGGTGTGTTTTGGGATAGCAAAGGGATTCATGCTCTGAAATCGTTCAGCAGTGCTTGATCTAAAGATACACTCACACCACTGCATGTCAGGCACATACCTGAAGTACCTAAATTAAGAGGCTATTCTGCTTCAATTCATATTTGTAGTCAGCTGAGGGAAAACATGCTCCAGAGCTTATTTGCACTCTGGAAAGTGTGTGAATCCACTGTGTAAAGAGGGACACTCCCTTCCCAACATAAACACCTGCCATAGGAGGTATGGATACTCCCCTTATCATGCCTTCTTCTGTGATTGAACAGAGGTGACATTTCTTTGTTCCTTGTGTGACCATAAGGCATAAAAAATGCTTTGTGCAGCATCTGCTATGGATTTCCATTGCCAGCTTCTGTGTCCCTTCCTCTTCCCTGTTCTATTACTCCAGAGTAATAGACTCTTTGCAGTAGGTAGTTTTACGCTCCTCAGCCAAGTGCTTTGCAGAGGGAGATGATGCCTGTGCTAGTTTTGGACAGAGCACTAGAAGTGGCCTAGCAGGGTGCCAATGGATGGGGAAATCAGCCTGTGCCAGGCTCTGTGCTGCTTCTTTAGGTGGGTTATGGAGCTAGCCAAGCCACTTGTCCTGAGAAGGTCTGTCCCAACAAAGCATAGCTGGTGACTCAGATAAAGTAGATGATTTGGTGACAAAATGGGAGATAAAATAAAATCCTGCCCAGGAGAACGGTGTGCAGCTCACTGGTGTACTACCAGAGAAATAAGAGTTCGCAAAGATTTAATCCAGAAGAAAACTATCTACAGGGACCACACCCACAATATGAACCTAAATTGCCAAATAACCCACTCTCCTTATGAAATGAATACATAACCACAATGCCGCAATGAAATGGAAAAAGTAATTTCGCCCAGAGAATATTGTTCCTAAAGGCACACAGGGCAAAGCTCAGAGCCCACCACACCCAAAAGTCAGGACAACAGCAAGAAATGAAATGCCAGAAAAATAATGCACTCTTGTAAAAAAAAAAAAACAACCAACACACACACACTTACAAATTTTTTCTCTCCTTCCCGCCCTTCCTCACTTCCTTCTGTTTCTCATCCTAAGCAGATTTCCAGATAGCTGCTTAGCTGTATGGAATGTGTGAAGAGAAATCCAGATCCCGGGCATGTACAGCACCCCTGCTCATCAAAACTAGTCCCGATCCCTTAGCAAGTAGCTCAGCACCCAGCATGTAGCCAGTACTCAGGGTACTGAGTGCTTTGAAGGAGTAGTGTAGACCCACATGCTCTGTTCAGCTGAAACTCTAGCAAAATGGTCTGCTCTCAGCTAGTTTTCTTGCTGCTCAGCCATTCCTGCTAGCGTCTGCAAACACAGAATACATAGTTTAAATGTAGGTGGGTTTTTTTTCCAGCAACCCAAGATTTTTCTTAATCTGAGATTATGTTACTGCTGGTTTTAATATGTAAACAGCCAAAATATGCTTGATGGTTGGGACTTCTAGAGTTGTTCTTCATTGGCCTAATTCTGCACGTTGTAAGATGGGCAAAGAAATTCTTATCAGCTTGAGCAGGAGTGGAGTTGAGACAGCAAAGAATCCTACTGAAAAACCCATATTTTGTGTTGGCAACTTTTTTTTTGCTTTTTCTCATGATTTGAAATACAGCTGGCACCACTTTCTCTCTTCTTTTTCCTACCCAATCATGAGGGTAGAGTGGGTCTGTTGTTATTCCAGTATACTTCAGTGCCACGTACCATCACACCTACCTAACAGTCCCTTTACTATCATATTTGTAATGCTTTTATGTCCTCAATTAGGAAGTTCTTACAAAACCAAGGCAGTCTTTTTTTTTTTTTTTTTTTAATATGTGCTTTGTCAGGAGGTTGAACTCTGTGTAAAGGCAGCAAACAGAAATGGATGGGCCCATTCATGTTATTTTCCTAGTGGCCATTGATGGAGGAAGTTTGTGAGCAATGATAGCACTGAGGTTACCACAGTCAACGTCCATGCCTTAGGAGGGGGACCCTGCTGAACAGGCTGGGCAGAAGGAGCTAGGCATTCCTCTGAAGGGGCTGACACATGAACAGATGTGTTGGTGGAATATCACTTAATGTTATTTACCAGAAGGAACGAAGTACTGGGGATCTTCTGTATGAGTTGCACTGAACACAGCCTTCTTCAAGGTTAAGTTTGTTTAGGAGGAGGGAGGATACCTGACTGATACCTCTCCTCAAAACCAAAACATTTTGCTTTGGCCTCCATTCCAGCAAAGAGTGGCATCTTCCAGAGCAACAGCACAGTCATAATAATGAATGAGGCTCCAAAGTCTCAAATTCTGCTCCCGCCTGGCCAGTGTCCCAGCACTGCAATCCCCGGGTAGCAAAAATCATGAGTCAGCTCCCCCTCCCTCCCCAGCAGCCTGCTTGAGTGCAGTCAGGTCATGTTTTCAAACTTTCCTCTGCATACAGGAGGGATGGAAACTTCTCCTGCAGGAATGAAAGTTGAGGTTTGTGTTCAGTCTGTTCGTTCCAAGCTGGGACTCAAATACCAGTTTTACGTTTGTAAAATGCTGGATAAATCAGGAGAGCTGGCAGTGATGGGAAGTGTTTTTACGCTGGTTTTTGTGGGGATGGAGTCCAAACTACACCCCAGGATCCGAATGCTTGTGGGTTTGAAATTCAACCTCCAACTTTTGAAGCTCTTTCTACTTTGAAATATATTTTGAAAATAAAAAAATAGTATAAAGTGTAACTAAATGGCACAGCACAATGCCATGAACAGTCAGTTGAAACCTGCCCAGGACTTTTTAGTGTAACTCATTAAGTATAAGGTTTTCTTGAAAAACTACTGGATGCTCCCCTTTCTTACCCCCAAAAGTTACACTGGGTGAAAAAATAAAAAAGACTTTGGATGCAGACAACAAGCTGGTTTAGGGAATAGCAAGAAGTACAGCTGTACAACCTCTCAGAGGCAGGTTAAGTCAGAATTTGTGGCACAGCAAGATAATGAACCTGCCTTGTTTCTAATATTTGAGCAGGAGTATCTAGAGCTAGTTCAGGTATATTTATGAGCAGAAAGAGAAAGCAAGGATGCGTGCAGGGAGGCTGAAATGCAACACTTTCCTTTCCTTGGCAGGCACAGTCTGTGATCCACTGCTCCCTGAATATTCCTGTCTTTGACTGTTAAATGAAAAGGTGGTTGTACGGTTTCCTTTCCACATGATTTTTTAAAGAGAGAAACAAGGGAGTAAGACTCAATGCAAAACCAGTGCACCTTGGGATGAATGAATAATGGAAGAGCACCATCACTGCGGCCACATGTGGCATTGTTTACTCATGTCACTGTAAATGATTAATGTGGAAAAGCTGCATTTGAACAAGTGAGATTGATGAGAGCTTTACAGGCTATTTTTGTATAATTTAAAACAGTGCCTATACTGGATGGTAAAAAGAAGAATGAAGATGAGACAGCCAGTGCTGTCAGGTTTTCTCCCTCCTGATTCAGCCTTTGGCCATGCCCTGCCTCTGCTCCAGAAAGCCAAGGCTTTGGATGAAGGATGGAAGGAGAAAAACAGAAGGCTGGGGGAAGATTTTGGTCTTGACCACACTGGCAGATGCAGAGATATTTGAGCTCACATTAACCCTGGAGCTTGAAGTGTGGGGAAAGTTCAGTGATGGTGGGTGCAGAGACACCTGAGCTGGCTGGATGTGTGCTGGGGGGAGAAGGGCAGTGCCTGGATGTGATTTAGCCATGTTTGTCTGCACCCAAACTAATAAATTCACAGTGTTGACATTTACTATCTCCTGTGCAGTGTCCAGGTTACTGACATAGGTTGCATCTGGACCTCATCCTGTTAAAGAGGTGGGTGTTATGCTGTGTCCAGGGGTCTCTACTAATGTGACTATCTCTGTACTCCAGTCCTTCATACCCTGCAGATAAGTCTTTAAGGTCACTTAAATATGAAAGCCCAGTTCTCATAGTCATTTGGAGCAAAAGACAAGTTACAGGTAAGGGTCTTTTACAGCCCAGCAACAATTTCTAGGAGATAAAAGGAGCTATTCCTTAAGCATCTGTTAATAATTTCTAGGGGACGTGGGAAATAACAACAGTCAAAAAGCAACCAAGAAACTTATGGATGACTTCAACCAGAGGGCCATTTGCTGCTGATCTCCTGTGACCGATAACAAATTTCCTTAGTTTCTATAAATAATAATATTGTCTTCTCAAAACAGGAAGTCCTGTATCCAGTACAAGGTAACCTGATAGTGGACTTAAGTCTGCTGTATAAGAAAGTGTTAGTTACAGACCCAAAAAAGTGCAGTTGCTGAGGTATCACGGTCAATTTAAAGTTACTTTATACAAATTAAATAGGGCATTGACCAAAAATCTACACATTTGGAACTTTATTAGGGATGGTTTTCTAAAGCTTAAAGCATTTGCTGGCATAACAGACAGAGCATATGCATTTTAAGTGGGAAAGCGCTGAGAAAATCAGGAATTGTTCAAGAATATTGTGCAAGTTGTTCCAAACCCCATGATTCCATCAACAAAAATGGGTTATGTGGAGCGACAACAACAAAAAAAATTCCTTAGTTAATCAGAGAAACAATAAAGCATTAAAAAATATACTAAGAACAAAAAAAGGTCTGATCCCAGTAGAGTTAAAAAATGATAAGGTATTTTTTTAAGTCTGTTAAGAGCCAAAACAGTTCTCTGCCAGGTAAAAGTTGAGTGCTAGATACATATGATAAAATCATGAACACTGGTACAAAAAGGCAGAAAGACTGATAAATATTTCTTAGTTGTATTTATCTGTGCCCATCTGAAATGCTGGTTTGTGGGACAGGAATTTTATTAGCTGTAACTAACAGGGATATGAACAATTTGCTGAAATTAAACACTTAGCTTATGCCACGGAGGTGTAAATTTATTACCTGAGGAGTTATCTGAAGCATTATTGTTAATGTCTAGCATAACTGTGAGAATGAAGGACTTCTGTAGTCTTGCTATACACCCATTGTCATTTTGTTATCTGTATATGAACAAAAGGACTACAGAAGAACAAATGTTCCCCAAAATGCTGTGGTTAAAGTGTTCCAATTTGGAAAAAAAGAAGAAAAAAAAGAAAAAAAAAATCAAACCACAAAACCCAAGCCTGTTGGTCACTGATCACAAGACCCATCAACAGACTTTCTGTTTCACTGGGCTTTTTCATTTTTGTTTTATTGGCCTGTGCAAAGCTGGCAGAGAGCCAGAAGAAGCTCGTTGCAGCCCCTTGCTCTCATGGGTGACTTTAACCACCTCAGTGAGCAACATGGCAGGGCACAGGCAATCCAATGAGTTTCTGGAGAATGGCAATGACTGTTTCCTTACACTGGGGATCCACAAGCCAACTAGATGAGATGTGCTGTTGGACCAGCTACTTGTTAGCTAATGGGAAGAGATAGAGAAGACAGTTTTGTACTCCTCACAGAGGTGCACATTGGTAGGATAAGAGGCAGCAGACAGAAGTTGCAATGAAGGAAGTATTCTGATGAATATCAGGAAAGATTTTTCTCAGAAAGGTGGTAAAATATTGGCACAGGTTGCCCTGAGAGGTTGTGGCATCTCTGTTCTTGGAGATGTTCCAGGCCTGACTGCACTGAGCAACCTGATCCAGTTGGACCTGTTTTGAGCAGGTTGGGCTAGATGACCTTCAGCAATCTAACCTAAATTATTCCGAGTCAGTGGTTAAACTGATTGTTGCATTGTTTAAACCTACAGAAATGCAGAGAAAAACCAAATGAATGAAGAATGAATTTTAAAATAAGATCCAGTGTAGTAAAGGAACAAAGTTATTAACCGTGATTTCTTAAATCTGTAACATTATTTTAGCATACTTTCTATGTTCTTTCCATAGTGAAGGTAATAAAACGTGGGACTAGAGTACTGGATGAGACAGCAAACGCAGTGTTACTTGGAGTCTTTTAAAAGCAGTAAATCCATCCCTAAAGTAGCTGGTGGCAGAAAAATAAATTATTTGTTCTTGGTTGAGCTGGGTCTGTGCTGGGTACCTCTGTACTTGGAAAACCTCTTTCGTTCCTCCTGCTCATCCCCTATTCTCATGACCATTGCAGGAACTAGACAGTGTAGCCCTCAAAATGTTGAACTTTGACACCTTGCATATTTACCTATTTTGCTCAAAAATGCTGAAATCCAGCATGGTAGAATGAGATGCACTGTTGTCAATCACAAAGAAACCACCTGAAGAGAAAGGAAATGGAATAGAAGATTCTTCCTGTATTAAAAATATTAGTCTTATTCTTGTACATGTGACTGCTTTCTTATCACCCAGATGGTCTATACCTTTACAAGACTACAATGGAGTCAGTTTGACCCTATCTCCAGGCTTGGGAAGGGAAGTCAAAGTAATCTATTTTATCTTAAATACAAGCTGACGTGGCATTTGGCATACCTACATACTTCAGCTGGTAATACAGCATGTATGTTAAACTAATGACTTTGGCTTTTAATTGGCACACTAAGTATGGCATTATAATTACCTTGGAACTGGGAGGAAGATTCAGACCTCCTGAAATCTTCATGAGATGTGACTCAAGGAATTTAATGGCAAGCTCTGAGCATGGTGACAAGTCTCCTGGTTTGAAGAAGTGAACATTTATCTCCTACCAGAGGTACCTGCAGCTTTCTGAGTAGATGGATGTTGCAGAGTGTACGATTATCATTCCAGATCTTGGCTTTAGTGAAGTCTCCTAGTTTCAATTTCAGATATCATAAAGCTACCTAGCAAACTCACACAGAGAATTAAAGTTTTTCTGGACTGCTGTTACCTGATAACAGTTTGGTGGTTGTCTAGTCATAGCGGGAAGATAACCCTTTTGAACAAGGTGGATCTGTTGGGACACCATTTGAGTAAAAACACTACTGGAAATATTTACACCAGACACTCAAAATCAGGTTCAGTGGATTTATTTCCCCTTGGTTAAATAAAAATTGTCTATCTCTTCTCAAGAAAAGCAGTGCTGTGGGCAGAAATCTTTAGCGTATAGGGAAAAAACCAGCAGGATAAGACTGTCTTTGTTCTGTATCAGCTGGTATTAGCTAATGAATCCTTCAGCGGTGAAGATCTCTGTACATTATGATACTGAACCAGACTGTATTTGTGGTTTAGGTGCAAAGTCTCTGAAGCCCATCAAGCACATTACAACCACTTCAGTGAGCCGAGACCTGTGTTTTGTTGATCAGTCTGCCTTTGATTTAGGTATAAAGGCTAAACTGGTTTGGGGTTCTTGTTCCATTTCATAAGAGCCCACAGATTAGGAGAATATATGTGGCAGTATTTGATCTTTTCAAACTCAGAGGTTTGAAAAATCAGCTGAAACATTTTCTGAGAAAACCTATTTCTTGGCTCTGTTAGCTTTCCAGTATTTGGGGCTTTTTCTTCCCTTCTCCAAGAAAATAACTTTCACCATGCAAGAATGCAAGCCTTTATCTTTTTTTTCCAAGCATCTTGATATGCTTGCTATGTGATACTACCATGATTCCTCAAGGAGTAACATGATAGTTTTCAGCAGAGTAAGGTTATCTGAACTTAGCCAAAATATGGCATTTGGAAAAGTAAGCTGTACATCATTTCTGTAAATGAGACAAATGTAATCAGAATGCAAATAGCTGGCCTTCTTAAGCTTCCCTGAAAATTTCATAGACAGCTCAGATCAATGTGATTTAAAGGTAAGGATTTGCATTTGCATGACTCAAAGTGGAAAAATGAGCTACAGATCACGAACTCAAGTTCTTCTAACATGAGATTTCTTTAGTTTGCTAAAACAGGATGTGATGTTTTGAGAGGAACTGGGCAAAAGTGACACTGCCTGAGTGTACAGTAGGAGCTTATTCATCAACAAACAAATGAAGAGATTTTGGTGACTGCATCTTCCTCAAACTGCTGATTTAATTCCTGCATTTCACATCTATTTCTTTAAGCACTAGTGAAAGAGTGGCATTTTAAAACACTAATTCCCACCTGCCTGGGTTTCTTCATTGAACTCTGTCAACAAGTGTCTGCAATGAACTTTAGGAGCAATTTTACATGAAACATTACACTTCAATATCTTGAAAAAACAAATGATTGTGTTCTTACTTCCCCCCCCCCCCTTGCTCTTCTTCATTGCCTTCCTGTTCCTCTTCCTGTTTACATGTGTGGCCACTGGATGATTTTCAAAGGCTCCAGGGCTCTGTCCTTCAGTCCAGATACCCACTGATGATGGAGGGCTCAAAGGAAGAGTACCAGCAGCTTTGCTTTCTCAGAGAAGGTGAGTTTCAGCCAAAGAAAGGCAAACTTGAGTTTTCTGGAGTTTGTCAATTAAACTCTAGGTGAAACTGAAGAATTATATTTGCACTTTAGGTCAGATCCGCTGAGAAATGCCTGTGAACACCAGTACATTGGAGAAATGTATTCAAGAACATTTCATCCTTGTGAAAATATTACCCTGTTACAACTGCCAAGGTCACTGAGACCCAGAGTGATCTGCTGTGCATGAAAGTTAAAGATGCCTGGCGGCTACTATAATTAAGCTACGAGTGCTAGGAGAATAGGGGAAGCAGTTTTCCCACAAATATTTATTTGAATTTAAAAATTACTTTAGATATGACCATGCTTAGAAATCCTCAGAGTTCTGGGTTTGTTTTTTCTCCTTGAAAACATTGAGATGCTGAAGTTGGAGATGAGTGCCCGGGCCATCCCTGTTTCCACAGCTTTTTGCTTCAGCCTGACTGAAGAACAGAAGCAACAGGTCTCAGGTTTGCATCAAACACAGTAGTCCTTTGGGATGTTTACAACTATCCATTTGCATCTCAAGGGCAAAATCCAGGCTATTGCCTTGGTGAACTAACAGATGGATAGAACAAGAAATGTATTTTAAATTCCTATTATGACTTGTTTGTGGATGAATTGCCAAAATAGAAGAACAGTGACATTTGGATAAACTGCCTTGATTACCAACATCTACTTGTTTTCATATCAGTTGATGTCTTGGGGGGACAGCTTTAAAATTCATATTGCCTATCCATTTGGAAATGCTTTATTGTTTGCTTTAACTTCTGCATTTTGGTTAATTTTCTTTTTTCCCTCCTGAAATGCTGAGTCAGCAAATTTAGAGGCAGGTAGATGCAATATCCAAAACCCTACTATCTCTAGGCTCCAGCATAAAGTGGAAAAGATGTCTTATGCCACTTCTTTGTGGTTCTGTTTACCTGAAAATCCACAACACTGAGTGTCAGGGAAAGCAGGAGATGACCACAAAACACAGAGTGCACACATGTACGGAACTGAAGTGCAAGATATGGTGATATGATAGGTTTTGTGTGACATGTAGGATTGCTGTGCCTCCAGAGTAGGTGTTTAAGAATTTTCTATTGTTGTTTACAATGGAGAGATACAGAAGTTAAAAACAATAAATGGCAAAAACTCTCCGAGTCTTGTGTTTTAACACGCACTGTATAAAGAACATTCAGCATCTTAAAGTACAATTAACCTGCAGCTAGCTGAGGGATTAAACATGACTACTCTTAACTTGAATGACCCTTTCCCCTAAGTCAAGCTGCCCATTTAGCGCCCTTAATAAATACAGGGATAATTTAAACCATGTGGCTGCAAATTGAAAACATGGGCGTTTGAACTATGTATTTTCTTTCTCATGTTGGAACGCCTCCCTGGAGATAGACTCAAGTCCCATGATCTTGTAAAAGACAAATCTGTGTATCTTTTTTATTAAGTGTTTCATGATATATATTTTTTCAGCTCCATTGCAGTGGATGCATCTGAAAGATGAACTCCGTTGACAGTATACAATACCCTCAAAGACTCTTGATCCATTTATCAACTCAAACTAATAAAAGGAGGATAATATTTCTATGAAAAAGAATGGGTTTTAAAAGCAGCTTGACAGCTTGGTAAAATACATCAATTAAGTTTACAGAGAAATCAGAGGAAAAATGGGGATCTTACTTTCTTTGCTAGCATTAGAATTAATAAAAAAATATTTAATCTGTCCTTCAACAGGAAAAAAGTAGAGTTCATTCCCAGCTTGCATACCTTGTGGTTTGAGCTGAAGAATGTTACACTCAAGTCTATATTCAACTACTGGTTTAAATTATAGCCTTTAGAAAATAATCTACCATTCACTTTAATTAATATCAACAATCACGGAGTCAGTTGGAAAAAAAAACAACACACAACACAACATGCTAATGTGAAATAAAAAATGTTTCTGTCCATTTTTTTTCATAAAAAACATCAAAGAGTCTCATCCATTGGCAGCTTTGGTACCCCATAACCTTAGGCTTCTTTCATGTTGATCCAAGGAAGGTTCACAACCAGTTTTCTCTAGTCGGTGGCCCATGAGACACATCTGGCCCCATCATTTCATCTGCGGTCAGGAGAGACACAAAGTGCTCTGCTAGACTATTTTACCACAAACACTCTTTAGTACCTTCTTCCCCTGAGACAAAATCCTTGGGCTAGTCTTTCCTACCACTGTTTTGTGATTTGTCTCCATGGAAAAAGTAGTGTCTGGGGTTCCTCTCCAGCACTGGGCCAGAGAAGGCACCTTTCAGGATCCAATATCAGATCCTGTTGGGTGCCTTTGATGGGCCTTTTCCTGTTTAAACTGGCAATGCCAAGGCAAAGGATTCTGCCCTACGGATGGGATATTCTTGCCCTCAGCTGAAAGGTCCAGATGTTACTGAAAACAGGGTGGTAGCAAACCAAAAAAGTAATGGAGGGTGTTTTGCTCTACAGATCTTGCATGCAAGGACTCGTACGCAGCTGAAATGGTTCAATGTTACATAGCAGAGAACAAATCTGGCCTCTGAGGAGTTCAATGGGCAGGTTCGCAAATCTCCGACTGTGTGTTGTGTTTGTCTGCAAGGCTGGTGCCAGGGATCATCTGTTTTAGTTAGAAACTTGTCTTCATATCGTCAGCCTGCAATCCGTGTACAGCCCATGGATCTACAATGCATCTCTTCTACCGATGATGTGCTGGAACGAACTGAGTAATATTAGGGCACAGTATACCAAGGACTTATGGTAAATTATCAGGTTTTGGCTCATAAGGTAAAGCAGTTGCAGAGACAACATTTTGTGAACTATATTCCCCTTGAACAGTAACATTCATTTCTGTTTTGTTATTCTATCATATTACCACCAGCTCTATAAAGCTCCTCTGCAAAACACAAATCTGCATCATAGTCTGACAAAACGTAGCCAATTGATGGTAATGAGCCAAGCTAGGCAGATTTTTTTCAACGGTTCTTTTATCTCCTAACAATACATTGAATATATCGGGACTGTACAGTTGTGTCAATATGATGGCCCCTATCCCCTATCATTGAAAGAGCTGTCTACAATGTATTTCATATATTTCTTTGCATCTTCTCTTTCATGAAGGTTTAGGATGAGAAAGAATTCTACGCCTTCAGATCTTAAGAAGAGTTTGTGCAGGATCTGATGCATCCAGTTGCCATCTCTGCAATACCCAGAGGCCCTGTAGAGTAACAGTCCTGTTCACCCTTGGGAAGCTAGCAACTGGGGTGTTCAGTATTGCTTGTCTGGGTCACTGTGTAGTGCCACAAGTTCAGTGAGAAGTCTGCTATTAGTGTATTGTCAGCTTTCTCAATTTGCTTTTCCATTTTTAGAAGGTGGTGAGGAAGAGGCTGACTGACATTCTTAAATAATATGGTTTTTTTGCAAGGCTCAAAAATGATAACTGGCAATTTTGCTTGACTAACCAAGAATGCAGTTAATATATTTTCCCTTTTTTTGGTGGTTTATTGCTTAAAATTTTATGACTCTACATTCATGTGCAATAACTTTTTTGAATGTTCTTTGCTTTGTGCATTGCCCTCCAGTCCCATTCCCAATGCCAGTAGACTACATTCTTCCTCAAGAAGGAACATAAAAGAGGTAAATGCATGAGGTGGCTCAGTCCTGCAGCCCCTTGGTTCATACTTTCATGTCTCTAACAGGAGGGTGGGCCCATGCAGTTTGCTGGCAAGCAGAATCTCTGTTCACATGTCAGAGTTACATTACCTTCATGGCATCAGGAAAACTTTGGTATATGATAGCAAGGGACAGGAAGGTTGCGTTACCTCTGTCAGAAAGGCTGCCAAATGAAAGAAAGCAATGTTGCATACTCTTCAGTTACACATATGATATGGATCATTCTAGATGTGGTTCAGTGCTTTGCTGCATTTCTAAGATTGTGGGTTTTCTGGGGGAGCTTTCTCTTGGCCTTGTCTCTGCATTCATCTTTCTTCTGCTCCAGTGCTGCTTATAAACCTGAGGAATACCTACTGTCAACAAATAAACGGAGAGATTTTGATGACTGCAGTTGGTTGGGCATCATCTGCTAGTTACTGAAGTCTAAGCTAGCATTTCTATCAAATCGTCCAACTTTGAAATGGAAGTTTGTCTTGATTTAGTTTATTCCTTATGGTATCAAAATGTGGTGACAGCCTAAAAAAGAAAAATAACATACTGCTTCAGGGAGCAAAACCAGAGTACAGCATTTTTAATGGTTTTAATTATATTACAGCACTGTTGGTCTTTTTTCTAAGTATTCACTCCTCATATTTTTCTTTTGTTAGTAGCCAGTTGACAAGGGGAAGCTCTTATTCCCTCTTCATATTATTATGTTCGGCTTTGTAAACTCCAGTTGGAAACATTTTGTTTATCAGAGCTATATGAAGAGTTGTTAAGTGGGTCTTCATTAGCTTCAGCTTTTGAAAGACCCATTTGGTTAAAGCAAAAGGCGTATTGCTCCTATTTTTCTGTGCTCCCGCATTGATTCTCCTGGTAGAAACTCCTTGCCTCTGTGCAGGGGAGAGAGATGACATCAGGATCCGTGCAAGGAAATCCTGCAGAGTGAAACATTTCTGTTTATGAGCAGTGGTCAAAATTAAATAGCTGAGCAAGAGCCGGAGCAGCCCAGCACGTGTGGTCGGCATCTCTGCTTGCAGGGCTTATGGGCCGCAGTCTGGTGCCAATGCCTGTAGGATAATGCTTCCACCCTGACTGTGCTGGGCCAGGTGGCATCTGCTGCTGTCCTGAGACCCCAGCGTAAATACAGGGCAGGGAGAAGCAGTTTGGACAGGACCCTCTCTGGGGCCGAGCATCCACATGCATGAACTTGTACACAGGGTTGTTCCTCATAAGGAAAAGAGTGGTATAAAATCACGGCTTCAAGGGAACATTTTGAGCCTGCCTGTGTGAAACTTCCAGCCAGCTCCTACCAGGACCTTCAAAAAGTCTTCTGTCCCTGCAGCCTGCAGAAGCCCACCATGGACTTCAGGTCCAGGGAAACCCTGGCAAATGTGCAACTGATAGTCCTGCCAATGTACCTGTGGCAGGGAATTGACATGATGGGCAGCTTTTTTTTTTTGTCTGGTTTTGGGTGAAATCAGCCTAGAACCAAAGAGAGGGGAGGACAGGGAGAATTAGTTTGCCCTTTGCCAGGAAACCCTGCCATTTTGCCACCTCCAGCATGAAAAATTGCTCTATGGCTGAAATCCTGCCAAGGAAGTGCCAAGTAAAGTGCAAATTATGTATCAAGGTTTGTGCGTAGAGGATAGGTCTTTAAAGATGTTATCTATCCATCCCAACTTTATTTCCTCCATTTAATGTAGTTGAATGCCTGAAAGAGAAAAGAAAGGAGTAGTAAATTACAGGAATAAGGAAAAAAAAAAAAAAGAGAAAATCTTCCATCTTCACAGCTGGTGAATCTATCCTTATTATGCTTCTGTTCTCCATGACTATTTTCTGAGACAGAGCTCAATAGCGATACGTGATTTTTAAATATTCTTTAAACACATCCATGTATATTTTTAATATGTTTAATCCTCAAGGGTGTATCAACATATAAAAAATTCATACAAGGACAGTAAAAACCATGGAGTAGGCTGCCAGGAAACTGGAGATGTGCCACCACTTAAAGTTGCCACCACTGACCTGACAAATCTTAAGGGATTGTCTTGATTCACTTGAACTTGCCCTAGTGCAAGGAAACAGACTGGATGATCTCTTGAGATCCACCCTATACCTTCACTCAGTGATCTTATTGTGGATTTTCTAGTGGCAGTATAGTGTTTGTTATTATTTTCTCCTATGCCAAGTAACGCAGCAAACTCTGTGAAATGAAGCTTCTATTTTAATAAGCAGGCACCCTGATGGGAACCCAAAAGGCAGCAAGAAGAGGTTTAGAAAACATAACCCACGAGGAAAGGTTGAGAGAATGGGGTTTGTTTTTCTGAAGGAGAAGAGGTGAAGGGGGACATGATACATTTTCCAGAATGCAAAGGCTGTAACAAAGAGAACAGTGATTAAAACTGTTCCCTGTGGCTGTTGGGAAAAGGTCAGCAGGAATTTAGCTTAATTTGCAGCAAGAAAGATTTGGGTTCCATGTAACAAAGCAACATCCCAGCTATGAAGGTGATGAAATAGCCTGCTTAGGAAGGCTGTGTCTCTCTCCTCTGCTCACCTTCAAAAGCAGGTGAGAATAACATCTGTCAGGGGTCATATCCTCCTTATTGTGCCGGGAGTGAGGTGGATCAGATGAAGCTGAGCCTCTTCCAGTCTTTTGTCTATGAAACAACTGGGAGCCGTGGGCAAATTGCTACCACTGCTGACTCCTGGCAGGTTGGCTTTGAACTGGTGCCTGTGAGAGGTGAAGTTCTCCAAAGTGCTGGCTTCCAGCCACCCCAGTCCTGCTGGCCTGGGTGTCCCGGTGGGCTGGGCTTCCTCTCAATGCCCAGAGCATTCTTGTGGGTGAGGGTCCCACCCAGGTCCCTGTGCACCCCTTTCAGTCTGACTGCTGGATGCTGCAATGTGCCCAAGTTACCCATTTCAGCCATGGCCTCCCGGCTGAGCTGTAGCCAGCCTTCATGATCTGAACAAAGCAATATCTCCCTTGACCAAGCATCAGGTAAATGCTCAGAGTGACAGCTTCAAGTGCTGGAAGTGAAAGGGGTTATGGATGAAGTGAAACCTGACAAAACACCCAGCCTTCTCTCAGCTCAGCAGCATGCAGCTCAGTGTAGCCCACCTGAAAGCCTTGGCCAGCAGCTCCTCAAGCCAGCACCTACCCCCAGGCTTGGTGAGACAATCATCTTCTCTGGTCTCCTAGCCGGGGGCCAGCAGTAGTCCCTGGGCCGCAGGCTGCTGAGTCTGGCAGGGCGTTTTCAGGGGAGGATTGAATATGCTTGCTCTGTTCTCTCCCCTTAGGAGTGCATTTGGCCACTGTCAGAGATGGGATACTAAGCCAGACAGGGTTTTAGTTCAACCAAGTATAACCACACTTTGTTCTCACCCTGCTCATGTTCAGGACCCTTATTTTCTCAGAAGCAGCACCACAGAAGATTTATCCTCTGTATGTCTGGGAGAGGCTGTTTCTTCCAGACCTGGCTCCTTCCTGACAGGTTTGTGATTCCCACCTCACCCAACTGTGACGCTAAGGCAAGGCAGTATGGTAGCATAGGACATGAGCGGCCAGTTCATGCTCAGACTGATGGGAAATTCCTCATGGCTTCCCTAGGAGGAGAGTGAAAGCCATTATCGTGCTGTCTTGGCCAGCTTTCTCTCTTTTGTCATTAAAACTTACTGGAAACACAGCTTACATACAGATACCAGCGCTTGTGAATCTAGGAGTTATTTCTTCTAATGACCACTTAAGGGAAATACTTTAACACTGAAAAGCTGAATCCCCATGTTCCCTGCAGTAATAAAAGCACCATAAATAGATTTCCTAGTCAAGCACTACCCTATTTACAGCAATGAACTCCCTGCAACTATTCAAATCCCAATAAACTATTCACTCTGGAAAATGGATTCCACTAAACACTTGTCAGTAACAATGATCGAGGAATCCAGCTTGATGCCAGCCTCCAATACACAGGTCTCAGGCACAGCAACATCCCGTACCATGCTCCCAGCATGCAAACAGATGTTGGTACATGTGCAGAAAGGCTGAATTAAAACAGCAGGGGCTCAGATGCTCATTTGGGAGCTAAATGGTGCCCAGGTGTTTGTAGGTCCCAGGGACCTCTTTCCCTCAGCTGGATTTCACCCCAAATGATGCCCCAGCATGTCCTGTTTGAGCCACAGCAGCAGCAAGGCAGGACAAGTAATCTTCTGAGGAGGTCGCCCCAAGGGACAAATGTGCCCAACTTCTGGAAGCAGTTGCTGGCACCCAAATAAAGGGGCTGAAGCAGGGATTTAAGCAGGCAGCAGTGCCTGAAAGGAACAAAGTCCAGGCAGGGGACCCAGGGGGGTGAAAGAGGCACGGGGGGAACGCCAGGCTCCATAATGTCTCTGTTGAGAGTACTGATGGTAGCACATCCACTATGGAGCCTGTGTGGAGCTGATCTCAAAGAGGTCTTTGTTACGAGGGTTTTGCAAAACAGCTGTGTATTTTTAAAGTTTTCATTATTAAAATATTTTGCAAAGACTTCTTGCAAAACTGCCCTGTTCTATAGAAAGAGGCTTGGCAGTCCAGGACGCTGAAATGCCAGACCCAGGTTTCAGCAGGTCCTGCAGCAGCTGACACAGAGTGCAGTGGCTAATGACTCTGAGCCATGCCAGCACTGAATGAAAACTAGAGCTAATTTTAAGCTAATTCTATCCTGACTGTTCCTATTGGTCTGGCCACAGGGAGCCGTCTACAGATCATTTTAATCTTGTCATTTTCTTTAATGTTTCTGTGTCTCATTTTAGAATAGAGCACGTCCTGTTTTTTGAGTTCAAAATCTATCCTGAATTAATTTATGAACTAAGCAGTGTGAAGACCTTACTACAGCTAATGACCGATGCCACCAGTATTTATAATCTAAAGCGTATTTCTTTCTTGCATTCCTTTGCACACTTTGACCTACCTCCTGCATTAAAAGCACATTTTTAGTGGTTCAGTTCAACTTCAAATGGGAAATGAAATCAGAAACCAAACCAGAATACTTTCTGCATTTTATCAAATGTGATTTGCAATAGTTAACTTTCCTCAGTTTCGTATCTTCTGTAACCTTTTTAACTCCTTCCCCTCTCTCATCCCCACACCCTGCTAGCTCTGGTTCATTTCATCTCTAAAATTTTCCAAACTTGTGATGTCAAAACACAAATTTTAGCCCATGCAACAGTTTTCCAGTCCTGACAGCCACGGGGGACTGGGCTTTAAAAAGAGGCCAGCTTTGCTGTTAGGATGAGACCAGACCCTTCATATACTGTAATAGGAACTAAGAGAAAAACAGTAACAATAATAACAAGGAAATCTGGGTCAGTTCCACCCCCCTGCTACACCCCTGTGGCCCCTGGATATTTATTCCCTGTTCTGTTCCCGAGTTAAGTGCTGAAAGCCTTAATGTGCCCACATAACTTCAGACAGAGCATTTTGATGAGCAGGCCACCCTTGCTGAGTTTGGCCCTCTGATTTAATGTGGATACTGTGCTATTGACTTCTCTGTCAAGGGTGTTTCTGGATGGACAGGCTTTGCCTCTGCAGACTGCACTGGAGAAGGAGACATCCCAGCTGCTTCTGCCTCCGCTCAGTCCCTCCTGTGCACATTCAGGCATGCGACCTGCTATTCCCCTGGAATTGTTTCAAGCTGCTGAATCAACAAGACTAGCTCACAAAGTCTTTGACTGAATTTATCCCCTCCTGTTTTTAATAATGCAGCAGGAACAGGACATGATCAAAACCTGGCTCTGGACCCACCCTGAGCCCTAATTCTGATTACCACTGGGATGGCTTTGGAGTTGGCTCAGAACTGCTCTGTGGGCTGGAAAGATGTCATCGATCTTTCTCCTTTGTCACCATCCTTTTGGGGATGACAGCAAAGCGCTCCATCCTGCTACAGCTGCTACTGTACTTGCAGCTGAGCAGCTGCATGGGCATCTCCTGTAGCACCTCAGGCCCTGGGCTACAAACACGGGGGTGGCAGATTGTGTACTGGTATTTGGCAGAGCCAAAGCCCCTTCCTGTGTTACTCCTCTTTCCTACAAGGAGATGCTTTGGAATTCAGAGGGCTCCATTTTGCCCACATGTCCAAGCTCCTTATGGCTGGCACCCTCCATGCCATCCCCTTGGTCAGATGCTCTTAGAAGCCCTCTCCTGCGCTATCTCCTCCACCTCAGAAATACCATCTTGTGATTGTAGCAGCATGTGACTTTGCCACATGTTGATTTTCTAAGACTTTCCAGGATCTTTATCAAGCCATCCCTTGTTCTTTATACCTGGATTTCTTCCAAGTGTGGCTCTACTGCTTTGCAGCTCTCTTGACAATATTTCTAGTAGTCTCCCACTGGGACACCAGCCTCCTCCATCTCTTTCATGCGTGAGTTTTCTAGAGTCTTAGATTTCTTAGTTGGTTGATATTCCAGTCTATGGTTTTTATTCCTCAAAGACTGTATGTTGTCATTGCAGCTCAGCTGTTCCCTTTGGTTTCTCACCATGAGAAAGCTATCTTTCATCTTTACTATTACCAGGTAATGCTTTGCTCCCTTTGAGCTTCTCATGGACTGGAAGTTATTTTTGTGTCTTGAATCAATATCTTTAAGGTTATCTTCTAGAGGTGCTTCTCCTCTAGAACCCCAGGTGCCACTGTGAATGTTTTTACAAGAAAACATTCACTCTGTGCATCTGTTGCTTCCTTCTAGAGACTTGGAGAGGGGTGCCTTTTTCTGCTATCATTTCCCTTTTGCCACTTAGAAAGCATGGTCATTTCATGCATATCTAGGATTTGATCGTGCTCTTCAACACATGTAGCTCACTATGGGACCTTTCATGACAGTATGGGCAAGTGTCAAGGTTAGCTTGAGCACATATACAAGGAACAAACCCCACCACCTTGTGGATTTACTACATCTAATTTTCTTCTTTCCTTGGCACAAGCAAGTAGTTGCTATGAGCAGTTTTCTCAATGACTTTGGTAGCTGCATTCACCTAATTTTTGCAGTGGAACTAGACTGGGCCTTTACCCTGACTTAGGCTAAAATGACCAGTTTTCTATTCCATGTTCTCCTGTCCATAAAGCCCTTCTAGTCCCATATTGCACTGCCTGCACAGGTTCATGTTAAACTTCTGTGACCTCAAAGAAGTAGTTTCAAGGCAGGTGGGGTGTATCTTGACTCTGAGACAGTTAGTCCAATGACAGCCTTGATCTGAAGCAATGCTTGCGCAGCAGTCAGGAGCAATAATTTTGCCCCAAAGTGCAAGCTGCTCAAGGTAATTTTACTCTGATTTAGGTAACCACACAGTGAAGGTTTGGCAGCAGGGAACTGCTGCCTGAATACTTCAAGACCCTGGAGGGTTTCTGCAGCTGATGCTACCACCTCTCCTCCTCCTGCTATTACCCAGGCTACCTACAGTGTATGTATCTGTGCTGGAGTCACCCCATCTAGGATAACCCTGCTTTGGTTCAGCCTCAGCTTTGGAACCCTAAGTCAGGAATTAATTTGATGCAACGTGCTAGGGCTCATGTTGTGCATTGTGGTCTTTATGGACTTAAACCTCCAGGGGTGTGCCCTGGCACGGCACCTTTCTTCTTCCATTCTGTCCAGACCCTCTCAAAATGCTCTTCTGCAGTTGTCTTAACAGCCTGGAGAGAAGAAGGAATGTTCTCAGCAGGGAGGCACCTGTCAGGGACCTGTTTCAAAAGTCGCTTCAGGACTCACCTCTGGGAAGAAATACAGCTTTTGAAAATGTTAAAGGAGTTTGTGTTCTCCCTCCTTGCACAGCCCCACAAGCAAAAACATCTTGACACTCTGAGCTGTGAGATGTGCTAAAGGCGGCTCCTTCCCTTACCCCACCCACCCCCCCAGCTGCTCTTCTTCGGCTTTAATCCTGTAGCCTGTCAGAGCTCGTAGCACTCCTTGCGGGGTTGCCTCTTCCAGCTCTCCATTTCAACTGACTGAAGAGAAAGCATCTCCCTCCAGAGAGGCCGCCCAAGTTGGACCTGTGTCACCCCCCTGCAGCCCGGGGAGCCATGGGGGGGTTAAAGCAGTGCGTGCCCAAAACACCCCTCTCCCCTCGCCTGCCTTTGTTTGGGCTGTGCCAACTGCAGGCACTGAGGTAGCGGGCAGTTTGCCACTCTCCAGATGGACTTGCTGCCTCTAGTTTTCTTCTTTTTTTTTGTTTTGTTTTCTTTTTCTAGCTGCAGGCTAAATCCTGATCCCAGGGCAATCCGTGGCAAAACTCTCGTCTATTTGTTGAGGACCTGGATTTGGCCCTGTATAAATGAGTCAGGGTAAAATGGCAAATGGGTTGTGGCATACTATTTGTACCGAGGCAGATGATAGGTGGAAATTTGACTCATCTCTCGTAATTTTGGCTGCTGTAGCAGCTGCCCTAATACTGATTCCCCTGAAGCTGACTGAATTATCCATGCTCTTAAGATTGTGCTGGAGCACCCAAATACATCCTTTCCCCTCAGAGTTTGTATGCAGCCTGATGTGTTAAGGTCAAGATCCATGCTCCAGAGAGAAGCAGATGGTCTTCTGAGTGATGTGTTTTCACTCACTGAGCATGAATATGAAAAAGCCTTCTTATTTTCCAAGCATATGAAAGTCAGTAATGTAGAACAGTCTCAGGGAACCTTAATATGTGAATAAACATGTGTTGCAAAAGTTTATTTTGGTCTTTGTGCTCACTATGGATTCCTAAGATTAAATGATACCCGAATACTATGTATCATTGTTTTTATTAATGTAGTTCA
This sequence comes from Elanus axillaris, assembly GCA_026212715.1. Classification (NCBI taxonomy): domain Eukaryota; kingdom Metazoa; phylum Chordata; class Aves; order Accipitriformes; family Accipitridae; genus Elanus; species Elanus axillaris. Next base: position 31,629,157 of record JANZLQ010000008.1, read on the forward strand.
AACGTCAGAGCCATGCCAAAAGGCTGTTTCAATTTGTGTAGATTTATAATAATTCTGACCTTCATAATGAACTAAACAAAAGCAATTCTGGAGTCAGTAAATGTTCACTTTGCAGAAGTCTCTATGTATTACATATACCAAATACATCAGGGATATTCTGAAGTGTTTATGGTGTGGCAGAGCTGTAGGGCTGAGGGAATGGGCTGAAGACAATCACTGGAAACCCTGTGTATAACAAATTTAGTTTTAAAGCCCAATACTGCTCTCTCACTGCATCATGCTGCTTTTAGCAGGCAGCCTTAGGCAAAGGCACCAGCTGAGGATCATCTCCATCCTTTATGTCCCACAAAACACATCACACCATGTCCAATCATGTTGTCTTGTGTAGTCCTTTCTATACCACCTTTGCCATCAGGCACTTTGAAGGTTTGTGCTCTTTGTGGTCTTTCCTCCCCCATCCCCCACCCTTGCAGGAAGGGGGGAACCAGTGGGACACCTCACCCCATCACCTGCCATGCTGGGACCTTGACACATCACTTGGTCCTACCATGGGCAGAGTCACCTGGGTAGTTTCTCTGAGCCCAGGCTCCATGCAGAGGCCAGTATCTGCTCCTTCTTCTCAAAACAGTTGTGTTTAAGAGGGCAGGGAGGAACGTCAAAATGTTTTTAATAACCAATACAACATTTGGAGCGCCTGTTTCAAGTCTTATTGAGCTAATGCAAAGACACCCATGGATTTCAGGGAGATTTGGATTAGGATCTAAGATTGCTCATGTGTCTAAGAGGGGTACAAAGTAGAAAACCAGGGAAAAGGCTCTTAAGCGTTTTTTCCCCCTAATCCTTCACCTGCACCAGCTGTTGGAAAACATCTTGCCAAACATCCTCTCTCATCATGCTCACTACAGAAATTTCCTGAGCTTGTCCAGCCAACCAAAACAGTAATTTCTACTAAGACACACATAACCCCCCACCTTTCTCGCCAGCTCAAGTAACATTAAATGTTTTATTCAAACACAGAAAAACACGGAGATTCAGAGCTGAGGCTGCTGCTTCTCTATGAGGTCTGTGTACTTTTAATGTTTCTGGCTAAAGATGTGAGGTAAGGAAGAAGTGGAAGTGAGAACAGTGAATTCCATGTTGAAAGAGTCATATGCAGGTTTTTAACAGCATTTTTAAGTGCACCTGAAGAATTTTCAGTTGTATCCATTTTGTGTGCAGAAAATTGCATCGTTGTGCAACTTCTTTGTGTACAACAAAGCAGCAACTGCAAATGCCTGTATAAAATGTCATCTCTGTTCATTTACACACTTGCTAAATGCAAATAGACATGCCTGCAAGTTCTGCGAAAGGGCCATGTGGGAGTCTGTGTTGAAAATATACCCTTTCATGGTCTTTAGATGTTTCCTCAGTTTGTTCTTGTCAGCTTATTCCCCCCCCCCCGACATCTAAGCCATATAACGAGGGTAAAAGAAACCCTCTGACAGTCTGAGGCACCCCCATAATCAACAGTTCATTGGTTCTTAAGAGCATTAAAGCCCAGAAATGAATGCTGCAAGAAACTTTATCTGGGAGCTGACTGACTGATGGACGGAGGAAACCACAATGGTAGGCATTTAAAAACCCAGCTGGGTTCGCCCTCTTGAGTGTGAGCAGAATGTATTGTACTTCCCATGAAAAGTCTTACAGCACAGTCGTTCCTTTATGAATTTTGATAACCGGGTTGCACACCATGCATTTTAAATCCCCCAAGACACTAACCCACTGATTGTCTGCAATTTTTTTTAATGTGGAGGGTTTTTTTTGAGTGAGATAAACGTTTATAGTTGCCAGCATACACTAACTCCATTGGCTGAAAATTTATGTTAAAACATTGTTTTGCTTTGAAATAGAAGGAAAAATCCTTCTAAAATCACAAATTTCTCTTTTGTTTGTGTTTTTGGAGGTTGTTGTGACATCTGTACCCTAAGCCTGCTTTTAACCTCTTTTGACACAAAGGTTATTTGTTTCTTAAGAAAATAGGTTCCCAGAGACTTTGTCTGCCCAGTATATGCATTGTAATAGAGGCCACAATATGTGGGGTTAACAGAGAGATCTCACTGGTCATCTTCTTTTTATTCTAGTTCTGACTCGTGGAGTTGTAGTTCTGACTCACTTGTTGATTTGGGGGAAATGTTTTTGTCAAGTAAGATTTATTTCACCCCATTCCTAATTAAATGAGCTTAGCCCAGTGATTATGGTAGCAGTTTGACCCACCAGACCATTGAATATGTCTCCCAGGCTTGCAACTTCCCTGTGCAGACCCTCAGACCCTCTAGCACTGACCCCAGCTCCTTGTATCACAAAGAGGGGGAGCTGGGTGTTAAAGGATGGGACTCCCAGAAGCCAGTATGATGAAGGAGATGGTACATCATAAGAGACTCTGAGAAAGGGTTGTGCTTCAGGTCCTTCCACTGCAGAATTCTCCTGCCCCAAGGTAAGTGCTGAGAGGCAATTCTGAAATTTAGAAACTGTGGTTTGAGTGTCCTCTGGGGAAGTGGGCTGGACCATAGCCATCTGATCCCATTTATAGGCTGGAGGGACCATCCCTCTGCTATCAGCTGGCCTCAGCCACATCTCAGATGCTCCAGCAAGCCTTTCAAAAGCCTACAGTGGTAGATATGCCATGGTTCAGTTGTTCCTGTGTGACCCCCCCCTTTAGCATTAAGCAAGTGTTTCCTGATCTCTAACCTCAGTCTTCACTCCTTTAATCTATGCCTGTCTCTTGTCATCCCTTGTGTCATGGAAGAAAGTCCTCTCTTCTCAAGCAATCCTATTATTTTAATCTTCTTCTCCTGCACAGTGTTTCTAGACCTTTAATGAGCCCTTTTGCTGTTCTCTTGACTTAGTACAACTCAATCATATCTTTCTTGGAAAACAGTGCCCCAGACTGCACACAGGTATTCACAGTCACTTTGTAGATCTGAAAACTGATTATGTGTCTCATGGGGTGTAATTCTACTTGTGCATTGCCATTTTGGGGCTACCCTCTTCTGCAACACCACAAAGTTGCTGTTCAGCTTGTGGTCCACTACAGCCTCTAGACAGTTTTCTGCAGCACTGCTCTCCAGGCAGATGTTCTGCATCCTGCAGTATACAGCCAGTTATTCCTGGTGAGATACAGAATGTATATAAGCTTGTCTCTAGAGTAGCACATTTTTCTGTTAGACCTTAAAAACACTGGTTTGCCAAGATAATTTTGAATTCTAATCCTGTCCTCCAAACTCCTGACAGTCCCTCCCTCCTGGCTGCCATCTGTATATCCTCTCTGTTCCATTGTCTGGGACACGAATAAAAATATTGAACATGACCAAACCTGGGAGAGGCTGTGCCACACCTAGCCCATATGTCCTTGCACTTTGACTGACGATACAATATTCTCTCAGTACAGCCTTCCTGCCCCATGGTTTCTTCCTCTGGATTACACCTCCCAATGCTGACTTCAGTGACTGTTTTCCTCACTGGGAACAAAAGCCAGACTAAAGTGAAAGGCTGTTATTTAACTCCTTTCATTTATCCATGCCTGTGTTTACTATTTTTAAATCATTATTTGTTATAATAACAAATTCTGAGAGGAATAATCTGATAGGTGCATAATTTGTTTGGTGGTAGACTTGACATTTGCCCTTTCCTTCTCTACTGCCATAGCCAAGACAATCTCTTTCTGCAACCAGTGCAGAATAGTGCATCACACTAACATTAATGCAATTACATTAATACAAAACTTCTAGATGTATTTGAGATCTTTAAATACATTTTTTGGGGAGCCTTACCTATTCATTTTTTGATCTGTTCTCTTGGGACTTGTGTTCCTTACATCCCCTATTATTTTCTGCTGCTACTTCTCCTCCTTGCTGTCCCGTGGTTGTTCTGCTGTGCTCTGCTCCCAGGGGCTGTCTGAGCCGGTAGCCCCCTTCCCCTTGGTAACATCGTGTCTTCAGTGCTAGAGGTTTCTGTCACTTCTCTAAGCATACTGTCAAACTAACCTTCCTGATCTGAAGGTCTAAAGTAGCTTTGTGCTGCAACAGCAGTTTTGCAATTTTCCCATTTTATCACCCTCCTAGAATCCCTCCTCCCATTGATCTCCTGTAGTCTTAACTTCAGGGAAAATGAGAGCCTTTTAATCTATAACACAATATGATTTTCAGGGGGCCCTGCACATCTCTGGCTCCAGGGAAGAGCAGGGGAGCAGGCAGCCCTCCTGGGAATGATGGCAGCAAAGAGGGATTGAGTGCTGGGGTCGGTAACTCCTCATACATGGAGGGAAGCTCAAGTTTTGGGCTTGTTAAATTGCCTTGTCATCATAAAGGCACTGCAGTGGCTCAGATCTAAAGCCTACCCAGGCAGATTAGGAATGTGTCAGATACTGAACCCCTCAAAAGTGCTAATACCTTGCTGCCCTTTTATGTGGTTTAAGTCTTGCATTCATTTTGGAGCCAACAGGCAGTGCCAGGAAAGAAGATGAAGCAACCTTTGCCAGTCCTCCCTTTATAAACCTTCATTGCACAGTGGGAAGCAGGAGAATTTTCTTTAACTAAAGCCAAGTCAGTGGTTTAATCTTTGTAAACATGTCTTAAGTGCTCTGCCTCTTATCTTTATGCCATGGCTTTTGTACCAAAAAGAATGGGTAAAAAGCTCTTCAGCCAGAAATATCACAGTTCTGACATGAAAACTGGTCATCAATCACTTTTCTGTGAAGCTCTGTGCATGTGTGTGTCAGTGAGTCTGTGTGTGTTTGTGCTCCTGTGTTGTTGAATCAGCTACTGGTGGCCTACAGTGCAAACACAGGCTGCTCCTGCAAGGGACAGCACACTTCAAAAAAAAAAAAAAAAAAAAAAGGAAAGGATTAAATAGTTAAAAGGGAAAAAATCCTCATACAACAAAACCTGAATTCTTCTGGATTGTCTGGAAAAGTCTTCCAAGGAGGGCAAGGTCTTGTGGACACTGAGGATGCTTCAAGATAAACTCAAGAGTAGAAAATTATCTAGTACTCTGTATGTGTGTGCATAAATCAGATACATATTTTAAAATGTTGTTCTTTAAAAAAATGAAATCATTGTGTAAGTCCTTTTTGCTACCTTTTTCAGACTTTGTGGAATAGGTTAGCATTGTGGATGCTGGTAGTCTACTAAAAGCAGGTGTGAAAAATGGCAGTTTGAGGGCTCAGCTTGTCATCTAAGACTTTCAGAAAAATATTTCCTCCCCATTACATGCAGCTATATGTTCATTTTTAATTTTTATGGAGCAGGATGGCCCCTTATATCATACATCACTCCCCACCACAGCACAAAGAATGCAACATAGAATATGAGGAAATTTGAGGCACAAAGTAACACCACTCTGCATGTAGCATTGAGTAACTGGACTTCTAAAATGAAACTGAGAGAATGACATATAATGTTGGTGGGCCAGAAAAAGTGAACAGTGAATGCCTCAGATACAAAGTGAGCTCCAGGACCTGCTCTTCCTACATTTGTATGAGGCAGTTATATTCACCTCATCTCTCTGGGCTATGCAGATGCAGGCATCCAGGGGATGTTTCGTTAAGTGCTATGTTTACAAACCTTTTCTTCAAGTGCATCTTCCTTTTTAATCCTTTTTATTATATTGATAACAATAAAGGGCAAACCGAGTGCACTGTGCATTAAACCCACATTTTACCCAGAAGCTTTGTGCTGTACCTGCAGCTAGACTGTTTTGGTTTTGACATCAGAGGGGATCCCTTTGTGCAAATGAGGAGCCTGTGCATCTTCTGAATCCCTGCTGAAGGAGGGTACTACACGATGGCGACGTCTCATGGTCTGATGAATGTACTATTTCTATTAGTGTCTGCAAAACATTCTGGGACTGGTTTCCAGAGTGGCCAGCAGGAGGTTTCTTTGGAATATAGACAGCTGGGAAAAGAAGCAAAGGACATACCAATATATATATTTGCTGGGCTGATGTAGATCCCCTGTTCCCAGACCCACCAGGTCTGGGTCTTGTTTGTTTGGGTATCTGCACAGCATGGCAATGTGTGCTCTGCAGAGATACTATGTGCTGAATGAGGATCTGGTTGCACACTTTAGACACTGGGAGAAGATTTGGCAGACCACTAGACAGAATCCTGGGTTGTTTTCTTGACCTTTTTTGTTGTCAGGGGCTTTACCTTTTGGGTACCCTGAATTTCTGAAATAGTCCAAATTTTGTATATTAAACCAGCCTGAGGGAAAGGCTACCATTGCAAACAATTTTAGTGCTACATCCCACTAGGAAATCTCCTACATTAGATCTTGTCTTTACTACAGCAGAAAGACTGATTATAAAATGAACAATTAGCAATTGCTTGGGTATAACTGATGACAGTGGAATTATATTTATTGTTATCTCCAGACAGAATGAAGTCCAAGCCAATAAGGCATATTCATTGTGCCTTAAAGAGAAAATTTCATTTTAGCTGAAAACAATGCTGGGAGAAATTCAGCTGGGAGAAAGACTTTATTAACAGGAAAATCTGAATGATGATTGAGAATCATTGGATAATACTTAAGTGGATGCCCAAAAAAGCCACACCCAAGAAAGAAATCTGCAGTCATTACATGGCCTGCCTCAGAAGGGAACTAAAACTTCTTATGCATATGTGTACGTGGACCTCAAGGGAAAATGCAAAAAGTGCTTAATGACAATACATATAAATTAGAAGGTAGGTTTTGGAGAAAATTGGTAAAAGGAGCAACAGGTCACAAGGAGAACCATAACAAACAGAGCTGAGGAAAGTTGCCGGTTAAGAAGTATTTTGTTATGTGTTTGGGATTTTATTTAAGTATTTCCAGAACATAAAGGATACAAACAATGACACGAGCCCATTACGAGATGGAAATAGTAAAACTGCCAATAAGAAAAAAGTAAAAGAGAGGCTTATTCTGTAATATTTATGTCCTATATCCAAGGGGGGAAAAAACCCCTAATCATTTATTCATGTCAACTAAGGGTGATCACATAGGTTTTGTTCTAGTTGTAACTAAAGAGGAGGTTAAACAGCAGATAATAAAGTCAGGCAAAGATCTGAGTAACCTGTATCCAGCAGCCTGAAAAAAAAAAAGCCAGCCAAAGAAAATAAATCTTAGCACACTGAGGAAGTTCCAGATGCCTCGAGAAAGCTAGCACGATAAATGGCACGACCTGGATAATTTGTAGACCTGTCAGCCTGACAGTGATCCCTGGGGTTTAAGTTGGTACTGCATAACATTTTTATCAGGCAGCATGGGTGATGCAGAATCAACGGGGCACATGCCAGATGCACCAAAGATGGGCAAACCTCTGGTCTCAAAATACGCTTGCACAGGGGTATGTTCATTGTCTGAAGATATTTCTGATACATGTGTGTTTCTGTGCATAGTGGGAGAGAGGGCTAGGGGAGAAAGGAAGCAGGTGGGAGTTAGTGATCTTACACTGATGTTGTTGCTTCTGAGACTATTCACAAACAAAGCACAAAAATATGCTGGACTGGAAAATGTACCTGATAGAGAGAGATCTAAAGGGACCATCAAAGCAGAAGGTGACTTGATTACAAGCTGTAGCCATCTATAAGTTAACAACTGACTGGAGAGACTGTTTACGTCTGGCAGACAGAGACACAAACCAAGATCCAGTGGCTGGGGTTGGATATAAATTTTTAATTAAATGTAATTGACTGTAAGAAAGTACTTCATCATTGGAACAACTCACAATGGATTAAAAAAATGTTTATACTGGAAGTTTTTCCAGAAAGATCTGTTTTATTCCAACCATTGTCTTTGGACCTGAAGCAGGAACTGATCTCAGTAAGTCCTGTGGTCCATGCAAAAAGGACATTGGCTTGAAAGTTTGTGGTGAGTCCTGTCCTTAAAAATCTATGATCTGCAGAGAAATAAAAGCAGTGCTAGACACTGAGGGACCCGCTCTACATCAGGTGCGTGACAGAGGAGGCCCCACTCCCGGTGAAATAAGTGATTTCTGAATCAAGGAGACATTTCATTCAAGAGAGTGAAAGTCATTTAGGGCTAGTGTAACAGCTGGGCGGTTCAAAAAAACCACAGTGCAGTAATCTAATGATAAAATCAGTAAACAGTGCAGTGGTAGAAGGGCGGTTATTATCTGTCTTCAATAACTTCTTTAGCACATCACATTCCAATATTTCCTACAACTGGAAGAGATACTCCTTATTGCATAGATTAGATTCAACCATTTGGGAAAACAGGGTGGAAGAGGAAATATCAGGGTGTTTTTTGCTTCATTCCATTTTGAGTCATTGTATCTGGCTGTAAAAATACCACCAAGCAAGTTAGCAATTGCCAATTCCCAATAGCACTATTTCACTCCCTTTTTGCCCAAATAAAAAAAAAAAAGAAAAAAGAAAGCTTTAAAAAGCAAGAAGCACTATGTAAGGTAAGAGGCAGTTAAGAGAAAGGCCATGAGAGCTGCTGTTTGCAGTGTCTTTTCACTAAACCAGCTCAAACTTGAAATAAACCAGCAGTGGGGGACATCTGTGGACCGTCAAAAATGGTGCAAAGGTTGGTGAAAATCTTTGTGGCCACTGTGATTCATAAATACCAGCCAAATACAAACAAAAGCTTTTTCTTTCATGACACACATAGTATTGTGGCTTGAGTCACACAGAGCCCTATTGTTGGGTTATTTTATCTTATTCCTTTTGTAGATTCAAGTGAAGAAATAGGCTTAAAGAGCTGTTAGGGCAGAGCCTGTCTTGCATGCGGATGAGTGAAGTAGTTCCCTCATCTCAGGCTCTTCTCTTACAGCTTTCTGTCCTTGGGCCTTTCTTCCCTCTCATTATCTCATCCAGAGACATGACTGCAGACAGGGCCAGACCTCAGTGGGCTGCAGGTTGCTGTGACCACGAGCAACCTCAGTGCAGTTTTCAAGAACCACCAAGGCCTTGGGTAATTATTTTGGTGTTTAAAGTACACTCGGGTCCAAGCTAGACCAGCAATACTAATGGCAGAGATCTTAAACTCAGCTCTACAGTCCAGTCTCACCTTTGGTTTTTGGAGAAACCCCATCAGCCCAAATTCTCCTTTTTGCTAGTACTTGATTCCATATTTTTTCAGGAAAATTGCTGAATGGACAGAAAAAGAAAACAAGCCATGCCTCTGCAAGTAATCTGTTGTAGGGGCTGGCAAACCCAGCAGCCATTGAGGCAGCCATGGTTCCGTGCCCCGAGATCCTTCCCATAGAGAGGCTGAGCACATATCCACCACAGACCCACATCCACTCCCACAGAAGGTGCATGTACCCATGCGGTGGCCACCAGATCAACACAGACAGAAATACTCACGCAAACACAGGTGGCTCAAATGGTTTAATCCTGTCCCACTCTGGCAGTTCAGGATGAAGGTCTGTGAGTAAGAAATGCACAGGTACATGTAATGTGGGTCCCTCCAGCAGCTGGGCTTGGACTGCCAGTCTGCCCAGCAGCTGTCCCTGGATCCCAGTCTCCCCAAGCACTGGTACCTAGGCATGCAAAACCCTGTGGCTGTGGTGCTACCCCAGGTACCTGAAGTAAAGACCCCCTTGCACACACTCACACACACATGCACACATACAAACAGGTCTCGGTTGTTCCCCATATCCCTTGGTCCCTCCAGAAGCTGACTGCCAGACTTGGGTCCCTCCAGGATGTGGCCCATACCTACAGACCCCTCAATACCTGGCTCCAAAGACTCTTACCCTACTCACCAGCTAGTCTGGCTTGGTATTTGATTGTGAACACACACTGACATAAGCACCTGCACAATACATGCACACTTCGGTCTCTCCTGGCACACGTCCCTCTGAACCTGCTCCTGCTCCAGCTGCTACACTCAGACCCCATGTACCAATGGAGTTGAATAGGGTCCGTCTCCCAGGAGAAGAGGTAGAAACAGCATTTAATCAGGAGACAGGACAGACCATGCTGATCAGGTGCATGGCACGGCCAGACAAGTGTACTGATCAGCTGCCTGTTTGCACATAACTGGCTCCTTTTCTCCCTTTTCCCCTCTATTGTCACATGTTTGTTCCTTCCAGAACCCCCTTGGCACCTCCTTTTGCCCACCTTTGGTTCTTTCCCTAAACATCCCATACTAAGTCTCATGCAATCACAAAATGCCCTTCCCCAGCATTGCATTCCACCACGAACAATAACCCCCCTCAGCCTGCCAGGTGCTCCGAAGACCCTCTCCTGTTGACTCACCTCCGTGGGTCTCAATCCCTGTCCATGGGGTGACAGCCCTGGGAGGACCTGTGTCAGGATGCTGTTTTCTCTGATCAGGTTACTGGGGTCTTCTGCCTGTCATCAGCATTATGTGCTCTGTCATGCTTGTGGAGACAAGCCTTTAAACACAGAAACTAATAATGTGAATCCAAGTATCATAACTGGCTATCTCGGTGGCTAGTGGGGCAGCTTCAGTGCCCAGCCATGGCAAAGAGCAGAGAAGAAAGAGAGTTGCACTACTAGATACACATAGACCACCAGGAGCCATCTCTGTCTCAGTACCTTCTCACAAAGAGCAATGTGCAATTTGCTGCAATTTTGCCTCTGAAAATTTTACATTATGTCAAGATGCCTGATGCATGGAAGTACTTTAGCTGTTATACACTAGCAAACGTCAGGACAGGCAGTGACACTTCCCATACCATGTGCCACAGAATGTGCACTCCTGAATCTGCCTGCAGTATGCAATACCCATTAATGTCAGCGGGGCTTATTCGCTGCCTATTTCATAAATGAACAAGAGGGAGTTTAGAGAGAAAGGGAGGATGTTAATTTTCTTCTCATTAAGCCTGGATGGATACCTCCGGCATATTTTCTAAGTGTCCCGACTCATCTGAAAGATTTAATTTGTTTCACCCAAGTGCACACTTTGCAGATACTTCAGTGATGGAGTTTGCTGGCAGGGTATCTCACAGAGACAATAGAAGTTAAGTAAATAGCAGGCAATATTACATTTGCAGATAACAGACAAGTGTAGCTAATACATAGATTATCAAGCTTGATATTATTACAAACTCATGTAGTAGGTCCATGTGAACCGCATGAGGTTCAACAAGGCCAAGTGCAAGGTTCTGCATCTGGATTGGGGCAACCCCCAGTATCAATACAGGCTGGGGGATGAAGGGATTGAAAGCAGCCCTTCTGAGAAGGACTTGGGGGTACCGGTGGATGAAAAGATGGACATGAGGTGGCAATGTGCACTTGCAGCCCAGAAAGCCAGCTGTATCCCGGGCTGCATCCAAAGCAGTGTGGGCAGCAGGTTGAGGGAGGGGATTCTGCCCCTCTGCTCTACTCTGGTGAGAGCCCAGCTGCAGTCCTGCATCCAGCTCTGGGGTCCTCAGCACAGGACAGACATGGACCTGTTGGAGTGGTCCAGAGGAGGGACAGAAAAATGATCAGAGAGCTGGCACACCTCTGCTGTGAGGAAAGGCTGAGATGATTGGAGTTGTTCAGCCTGGAGAAGAGAAGGCTCCGGGGACACCTTATAGCAGCCTTCCAGTACTTACGGGGGCCTATAAGAAAGATGGGGACAAATATTTTAGCAGGGCCTGTTGCAATAGCACAAGGGTAATGGTTTTAAACTAAAAGAGCGTAGTTTTAAATTAGATATAAGGAAGAAATTTTTTACAATGAAGGTGGTGAAACACTTGCACAGGTTGCCCAGAGAGGTTGTGGATGCCCCATCCCTGGAAACGTTCAGGGTCAGGTTGGACGGCGCTCTGAGCAACCTGATCTAGTTGAAGATGTCTCTGCTCACTGCAGGGGGATTGCACTAGATGACCTTTAAAGGTCCCTTCCAATCCAAACTATTTTGTGATTCTATGATTCTATGATCAAGACTAAGTAATTTTGAAAATCTGTTCATCAAAAATTATGTCATATCTGGCAGAAGCAGCAATGAGATCTCTGGCCATGCTGAGGTCAAAGAGGACTTTTGAGGCCTTTTGTTGAAAGCTTGAGTGTCATGTCTGGCTCAGGAAGCTGATTTAGCATCCATCTCATTGCAATCCTGGCTGAAAAGAGGAAAAGAAGAAGGTACGATGGTGATAGACCTTTCGTCTCCTATTTGATGTGCACAGAGCCCTGTAAGCACTCTGCCAACTTGCCACCACCCCCAGCAGTCCCTTGTAACTACAACTGATGACAAAGGATGATGCCATGACAGCATTGCCTGCATCAATAGGCTTCTCCCTCGGCACTGGGTCCTCCTATCTTGGGACAGGCTGGGCCCCAGCATATCTGTCAGTCTAGCTGAGACTGATCCAAGCTCCCCCTTTTTTTTCCTTGATAAGCTAACAGAAATACTCCAGGCTTCAATACTAAAACCTCTGTGGGGAAAGGTCAGAGACCTGGCTTTAACTCAGTCTGACCAAAGCAAGCATCCCAGAACTGTGTGTCCTTCACCAAGAAGCTCCATGTGCCAGTCGTTGATATAGCCACCCTCACCATAAACTTCCATCACTGAAGGAGGTCATATCGAACTCTTCTGATCTTACCTGTTTGGCCCCCTTAACAGCTGCTTTCTCAAGCAGAACAGGGAGGCTGAAGCAGAGAAAGAAAGATTTCACAAGGCTGACTAATCAGAGGCACTTCTTCCATCCTCAGCTTCTTCACATCAGTCTATACGCTCCTTCTCTATTGCATTTTTATTTGATGGCTCTCTGGATTTTTAGGTGGCTCAGGCAGTATTTAGTTTTCCTTGGCATCCAAATTCCCAGTGGCTAATGATTCCCCAAGAGGAAAAGGAAGCTGGCATTCTTAGCGGAAGTAGATGTATCTAACAAGTCAACCAAATGATCTCTACAAGCCCAGATCAAAAGACAGATAGGCTACAAATCACTATTGTTTTGTTTAAACCTCTAAGTTTTCAGTGATGAATTTCAGTGTTTGGAATTGGCATAGTTTTTCTCATTTCTTAGCCCCCATCTTTCCACCTCTTTCCCACTTTGGTCACAGAAGGAGTTGTTGAGATGGTCTTAGTCTAAGCATTAGCCATTACCCAGAAGAAATCCCAGTTTGCTCTTTCTGGATGTTAGTAGCAGTTATTAATATTTACCTTTCCTGCAGTGGTTTTGGAGGGCTGACAGATGGTTTTGGAGTAATGTATTAACAGATCTTCCAAGGGTGGAGTACTTGTGTTATTTCACTAATGTGCTTGGCCTCTCTTGTGGCAACTTTAGTGCTTCTAATCTGTGGATGAAATGGAGCCCAAAAGCATGCATAAATTTTTAACAGTTCCACAATGCATTAGGAGCTGGACTTTCCCTTTGCTACACACCAGTTAAGAACAACACTCTCATCACCTTTTCCACCTATTTCCCCTTCTGATGTAGCCAGCATGTTAGAATCCTTCATAAAAACATGTCATTTATACTTATGCAATGTAAGGATTTGCTATTGCAGACAACTTGCTTAGAGTTTACTGGCACCAACAAGAGCAAAGCATGCAATAGTAAATGGAAGTTCATTTCTTGAGCCAGCTTGGAGCTGAGGGTCTTCGTATTTGCTGTTTCCTAACGGTGAAAATTATATGGAAGGTTCTGCAGGTATCAGCATTTTGCTGTAATCATTTCCATATAGCCAAATAGAGAAATTCAAGATTTTGGTTTCTGCACCTGAATTTGCAGGTTTTTAGAGCAAACTGAAAGTCCTCTGAACAATATCCTCCTACATTTACATCTTGAAGTGTAAAGCTCTTGAAGGTGGTGACTCATAAAGCATTTCTTCCTTCCTCAGAGATCCAAGCTTGCAAATGGAAACAACATCTGCAATTCCAGTGAGGAAGCAGGCATGAGGGATGGGAGGGGTGTCAGGGCCCACACCGCATTACATGATGATGGACTGATGGGACCACATCAATGGGTCCTGAGAACTGTGTGACTCTCTGGGTAAGAGGAGATGGCATGAACAGAGGAACGTCATTAGTTAACCCACCCATGGGGCAAGAGAGACCTCAAAACCAGAGAGCAACATCCTGGAGGTGTCTGGAGGCTCACAGCTGAAGCCAGCAGGTGAACTTGGCTTCCTGATGAGAAGTCTCCAGCCAGTGGAGAGTCATCAAAGCACCCCACCTGATCCCCCACTTAAACTGAAGTCACAACGTGTCATGCCACAACACAAACAGAAATAAAGTCTGGCTCAACCTCCAAGTTATATATTTAAAAAGCAAGGTAGGCCTTGCTAAAGCTGTGTAGTTCCCTTTGCAGCTCCTGATTTTTTTAAATCTGGAAGAAATTACCCAAAACTAGATGTGTTATAAGCTAAAGCCAGAGCACCTGCTTCTGCCTCTTTTGTCACCAGCCCCGTGATAACTCCAGTGGTAAAAATCAGTCAAATGAGTAAGAAGTTAGTATTTTCTTCACAAATGCTAAAAGCTGTACCAAATGGTGCGTATGAATCATCATATCTACTCTTATACAAGCTAGGATACAAATGAAGGAGTCGTGCAAACTGGGATAGGCCATCATGCTCTGGGACATAATGCATCTCCTAAAGTTAGGCAGAAACTGTTCCATGGGCAAGTCATTGCATAGCGGTACGTTGTGTGGAGTTTGCACCTTTCTCCGAAATATCTGTGTTAACAATTTCCAGAGGCAGAATACCAGATTGCAAAAGGCTATTTAACTAACCTGCAATGGCAGTTCCTGTCTCACTACAGGTTATATTCTGTTCCCTTTTCACTTTTTTCTTTCACAAGGCTGTCAGGGTATATTCATGTCCCTGCTATGTGAATGTAGCAAGAATGGCACTCAAGGCAAGAGGTTTACATCCCATGTTAGGTTTGCAAAGTAGTGAAATTGTTCTTCTAAATGCTCATTTAATCAGAGTGATTTCTCTGGTGCTGTAATACATATGTGATGAAATGATGATGTCTTACTTCCACAGATTATATGAGTATCTTTGTGTTTAATGCACTCACATTTCTGAAAGTTATTGCTCCTTTTGTTTTGCTTCCTGCAACAATATTCAGAAGACCATATTCTTAAAAGTAGCAATTAGCACATTGCAGTGGTACAAACGTCAACTAACCCCCATGGTGATGAGATTCCCAAAGGCAAAGCATGTGCTAATAAACTGAACAATGCCAGGGAACATTTCTGGGCACTGAGACTCAGTCATCTATATTGCTAATGTGTCATAGACCTTCCAGGCACATTTTCAGCCCAGCCCAACCACCAATATCTCAAACACTCCCTATTTTGGGAGTTAGCATGGGACACTGACCATTCCCTACAAGTAGTTTGGATGTGGTCACCCTCCTCTGAAGATCTGCAAAGTGAAAGTGCAGTGCAGGACACACTTTGCCCAGTGTCCTCATTTCTATAGGACAGTGATGGACACAGTTAATTTACCAGTGTTGATAGCTGAATTTCTCCTCTCTCATGCTCACATCTTATCTTCATTCCCTGTACTCCTGCATTTCCTATTCTTATCAGCCCTCTCCTCTGCTTTATCACATTAACAGAGCATGCTCCCAATGAGCTGGGCAAGGATAACCGTCATTCTTTATGTGCTTCCATAGGCAAGGTGTTAAGGGCTTTAGGACTGGCAGAAGGTCCTTGGTGTTTCATTTTCTCATGTTTAGGCCCCCCTTCACCTAAGGGCTGGCAAAGAGTGGGATCTTCAATAGCCAGCAAGCTGAGAGGTGCATAAGAAAGTCAATGGGGAAAGTCCTAGAGAAGAGCAGGGTGAATCTCCCTCACAGACCCAGAGCTGGGTGCAGAGGGCCAGACCAAGGCTGGGATACCTCCCAATTCATCAAAACAGGGCCTAAATTAACCTCGTGTAGCATGGAGGCACCACTGTGTCCCTATGCTGCAGTCCTTCCCTCCTCAGCAGCTCCCGTGTGTCATCCAGTGCTACACAACGTGCACCACCGTAAGCACGGGTGTCCTCCCTTGGAGCACACACCATATGGAATCATAGAATCATAGAATGTTTTAGGTTGGAAAAGACCTTTAAGATCATCAGGTCCAACTGTATGGGTGCCTCCTTGCCTTTACTTGCAGCTGCAGGTTTCCTGCTGCATGTGTTCAGCCTCCCACAGCTGGAAGCAGTCAGAGGTAGTTTGATCTACATGTTATATGCAGGAAGGATTGAAGTTTGCAAATTTTTAACACTCTGCACACTAGCAGGCCCACAATAATCTTTATTAGCTTGTTTGCTTGCTTTATGGTTGCATTTTTCATCCTCCTGTGAGAAGATGCATGGGCTTCCTGCAGGAGGAAAAGGCTCCTGTCACATTGTCACCTCACTGTCATGGATGTCTGTCCACCACTCGCTAGTTTGTAGGGAAAAAAAGATATCTTCAGCATTGCTTCTGTCCTTCAAGAGAAAGGGTTGAGCTGGCATTTTGCCATGCTTGGCAAGCGTGGGTTGATACAAACTGTCTGAGGTTTTTTATAGCACCTATCACCAGAGTATCAAAGCACTGAAATACTGTTAGTCATGTTTGCCTCTCCATGGATCTTATCACCAAAGGCCGATCCTACTAGAGACCATCAGTTTTCCATGTGATGTTGTTTAGAGGGTTTGTTTCATTAGATGGGCTGATCTGCAGCCAGTGCTGGGATAGTCTCTAACTCTGGGGTCAGATTCCAGGCTTTAATTAGTACTGATGATAAAAACATTCTTTGTAAGAGCTTTTTGCAAGATGACTTTAGTGCTGTTTATAGATGTGTTTTCTTAATTTGTTACACATAGTGAACCTTCCAGTTCTTAAAGAGGTCTGCGGATGCTGCAAGCCTTGAAATTTAGGTAAAAAAATCCTGCAACAGGTGGAACTCATGTAGGAAACATCACAAAAATGGATTTATAAGAGGTCTGTGATGTTTAGAAATAGCTGGCTGTGCCATTCTGAGTTGACTGACAGTTTTGTCCATGATCTATATAATAGTTACATTAGACCTTTTAACTTTCAATATATTTTTATGCTTTGGCACTCTCCAGACACACTGAAATCAATTTTGTGGGTTTTTGCATGTTGCAACAACTGGGTGCGTGCTACTGTGGTCAGTTTTAATAGGTATTAATACAGTGAGTAGCAAGCAAATTATAACTGTTTCATATTAGACATAATTTTACAGCAGACAATTTTATAAGAGAATGGAATGAATCAAATACAGTAATTTCTATTAAAATATCTTTTACATTCCCTGTGTTCCAGTGGAACTGATGACAAGCCTAGAGAAGCATGCTAGGACAATCAGACCAGAAAATTAAATTCCTCTAGCTTTCATATGCCACAGCAGGAATAATTTGCTTTTTTTTTCTTTTTTTTTTTTTTATCAGCCTTTCTTTTCATTTTCCTTTTTGGAGAGACAATTACAATGTAATCTTACATTTCTAAATCCTATACAAATTTTTTTTTTCTTTTTCATAGAACTATGATCTGGTTTATGTTTTTGGGGGGTAGACCCTAATGTGGTATGCATGATAGATGGCATTTACTAGCATGTGAAGAAAGCCAAATGGTTAAAGTCAAGGTTGCAATCTCAGGACTCTGGATCTTTGGGAAATGTTTATTCTCAATTAAGCATATACATATATTTGCCAGACGTCCAAGATCAGACTACGTTTTTGACATACAACCTATGCTAAAAGAGGTTGTGCTTAAGCTCTAGGTCCCCCTGAAAGCAGAGCACTTAAACACACTGGGTGCCTTTGAGCTGATGCACGGGCAGCTTTGGGCTCACTGTGCCCCAGTAGTCAGGAGATGCCTGCAAAAGCTCTGAAGAGCCCTTCATGGCTGCTGGCAACCGTGGAGCATCTGAGGTCAAGCCTTACTCCTTCAGCCTGATTTTAGGTCCCCATAGGTTTAGCATCTTGTCCGACTCACTCACATAGCTATAATCATTGCAGAGAGAGATACACCTGAAGGGTGCCATTCAACCTGAACTTCTGTAGGTATTCAAGACCAGTGGGAAGACTGGTGCCTGTCTGTCCATCATCTACAAGGAGACCCCACACAACAGGTTTGGCTAGATGTCTAACATTTAGATAGCTGCACTACAGGCCCAAGCTGTTGGCAGGCTGCCGCTGGGGCACAGACAGCATCTACACAGGCAGCATGGGGTGATGGAGGTCACCATGGTTTAGGTTTTGTTTTCAAGCCCTTTCTTTACCTTGGAGCAGACACAGCCCCTTCACGTCTCTGAGCCAGTCATAAATCAGAACAATTACTGCCTTTTCCACCACATCTTTACCACTTGTAAAATAAGGACTATCAAAATATTTCTGATGTTTGTTACACAGGGCTGATGCGTGGTCATTAGTTAGTGTATGCAAAGGGCTGTGTGATTCATGGATCAAAGATGTGGAGCCTCTCTCTTTGGTTTAGGGATTTCCACTGCATTCATAACTTGCTCTGAAGTTCTGACTCTATAAACACTTCTGTATGTCCTTAATGTTTTTATGTGAGGAGTTTAATTGGTGAGCTAAGCCCTGATACCACTCACTGCATAGTTAGTTATTCCTACTCACTTTAGTTATAACCAGGACCTTTTCTCAGAAATTCAAAAGCTCAAGACACTGTATACACTTAAGTGAGAAAATTCAGGTGTGTTTCTATTTGGAGTTTCCTTATTTCTTGGTAATAGAAATAAAAAAATTATTTTGCTTTCAGAAAATAGAAGATTTGTAAATATATTAGAATAAGAAAAAACTACTAGATCATTCTTTGTTCCCTCTTTTCTTCTTATTAATATTCACTAATGCTATTTCTCTGGAGAATGGCTTAATTTTTCTTGTACTGGTACTGGTGATACATAGAGCTAAGTGGCGGAAAAGCTTAAAAAAAAGGTAAGTCACATTTCTTTTTCATAGCTTCTTGTTTATTTTTTCAGATGGGCTGATATATTGTTCTGCATGCCTATCTTTGAGATACTGAAACCCAGCAAAAAGAAGCCTTACTGACCAAAATGTTTTTTCTCTTTTAGAAAACTTCTCATCAGTGTCACAACGTGGTCAGCTTTTGAGATTTTGTAAGATGTATGGCAATGAGACTTCATTTTTAATGAACCCTCAGTTTATACAGTCATGTCATTACATGGAGGCTTGCATTTGAGGAGAAAAAAATTGCAGGTGGGCACAGGACCTGGAAACTACACTCTGACTTTAGACTTTACATAAAAGCAGCCTGAACTGTGCTTCAAAAGAAAATAGCATGTTTTTTCAGCTAGTCTTATTTGGGGGGAGGGAACTCATATTTTTTAAGTTCCTGAGGGTGTCGAAACTCAATTACTAATATCAGGCTATATCGCTGTTAACTTCTTCATTAGTCTTGTAGTAGCCTAGGTCTAGGGGTTGCTTACCGGAACTGATGCTTTCAGCTTGTAGTAGAAATTAAAGTTGCTTTTATTTGGCCTACCTCCTTAGGAGTCAAAACAGAAACAGCTCCCTAAGGAGGAATGGGGATGTAGAGTGTGCTACTGCCTTTCACAGTCCCACTGCCCTCCCATGCATCTGGATGGGCAGGAGAGAAGGTGTCCCTGCATTTTGGAGCCAGCCAGCTTTCCCTCTTCTTCTCTCCACCACATGCATGCAATTCAGTTGCTTGCTGTGGTTTCAGTACAAGTGTGGCCATGGAGTGGTCATGCAGTTCTGCTGGTCCATGACATTAGTTCATGCTCAATAAAAGTTGTTGCTTTTGTATTTTATACTAGATTTTTAAGGGGGCACACCAACCTGTTCCTGCACACTGAAACAGAAGGCTCAGATTTTTAACTGCAGGCTAGGATCCCTCAAGGAAAATGACAGGGGTGGAAAGGAAACCACAGGTTTTTGAGAGGATGAAAAGTGTATGCAGGAAGGCTGTGCCCTTGTCGCAGCCCTGCCAGAGCGCTCTCCCGGAGCAATACATTTCCTTCTCTGCACCGTGCTTGTTAAACAGCTATAATAACTTTTGCACATCTATCTACCCCATACAGAATTGTGGACTGTTACCTCTGTGTAGCATTACTAATATGTCAATACCCATATAAATAAATGACAGGTAGTTCTACCTGGGGACTCTCCTTGCAAGCCAAGTGAGTACAATGTGGCCTTGAGGCTTTTCCCTGTGTTGTCTTGTGAGAAACTCTCCTTTTCCACAGAGCAGGAAAAGTTGCTGTTGCCCTGTTCCTTTTAATATTTTCTTCTTTCAGACAGTCTCAACTCAGTTTGGTCTGCTCATGCTCTAACTTTAAGCTTTCAGCTGCACCCCGACTGTCTCCTGTACCAAAATGTGCTGTGTTTCACTAATATATTGTTTACAATATGGATTGTTTTATATGTACATTATACCATAACTAATAATCATAGCTAACAGTTATATATAGATTTTACATGAGTTGTGAAAAACAGATGCCCTACAGGCTCCATATTTGAGTGCTAGGAGTGCTTACCTCAATCAATTGCACAAAAAGCAGGAACAGCTGTAGCAAAGTCAGTGTCATTCTGCCAATGCCTTCTAGTGTCACCAGTGAGAGCATTAGCAGCTTTTTAAGGTTGCTTCCATCAAAGACTAGCTGAAAGGCCAAGTGGAAGCATCACAGAAGTCATCTAGAGTTGCCTTCCCCACCTCTTGGCAGCATTCAGGAAAGAGAAAATTAATCTTTGGCTAGATCCTCCCCCCTTTCTGACGTGGTAATCTCTCTGGATTTGCTTACTTTTAGTCTAGGCAGATGCTGAGGAGGAATCTGTGATGAATTCACACTCTTCATCTGAGTGAATTTTCCAGGTTTGATGTTTACACAGAGGGTGAGACTCCCATGGCTGGAAAAATGTCACTACGTTTTCTGTGTATGTAGCTCATCTGTCAAAAGGTGTGAAGATCTGCTATCTAGTCAAGACACTTCTTGTGGTTTCCATTCACTTGGCACAGTAGTTAGGGAGATCATCACAGGTTTTCCCTTTAATAAGTGCTGTTGAATAGTGGGCATTGAAACGCTGATGGAATTCCTTGCTAGAGTAGACATAGAAGAGCAACACAGACCTATCTGCATATATATGAGATGTGTATAAAAACACCAAGTCATCCCAGTCATTCTGGAAAACAAAACAAATGTACAACGTGTAACACTATTCACAGTCACAGCCTTAAAGCTCTGTGCCATAAAGATGGCAGCTGTGAATATCATGCTAAAATTTAACAAGTTGGAAAGAATAATCAACCCATGCTTACAAAACAGTTACATGAAACTCCCTAAAAATATTTGGCATTGTGGCTGTAGCCCTCCCTTGTCTAGAGGGGTAGACATGTTCCAGCAGCCCCAGGGTTGATATTCACTTAATTCCCACCAAAGTAGCCGATAAAATAACCCAACTGTGCAATATTAAGTGGCAGTCTGTAGAAGGCTGGCTGAATTTGACCGTAAGGTCTACCTCTAAGAAACAAAGTCTTAGCAGCCAGTCTTTTAAAGAGCCCTGTGCTTCAGCGCCATGGTGTGCACAGTAGAAGGAAATAGCTATAAACAGAGCTGGTTTAAGAGGTGAGCAGTCTTGTTCAGGACCCAAAGTCAACAGGGCCCTGCTTGGTCCAGTTTAGCAGAGAGGCATCCAGCAGGCAGCTGGAAAGAGGGAGCAGCCCATATCGCCAGCCTTTGCCCAGGCTCTCTATGGATCTGACAATGCCTGTGGAGCAAAGCTGCTGTGTTTGCAAACAGCCCTGTCAGCAGAGATGCCCCCAGAAAAGATGAATCTAAAATCTTTGCTGGCCATTCCACACATTGCACTGGACATGCTCATCACCGGCTCTCTCATGTAGATATTTTTACACCACTGATGTAGACATTCCACCATGGTACACCACCATGTGGATATCCTTACACTGCCAATGCTGTCCAAGCCCAGGTTCTGGGTGAAATTCAGAGCTGTCCAGAGTGCCAGTGCCACCTTCTTGTGTCCTTCAACACCTACCTGAATCTTTTTCCAAGTATTTGGGGGAATATGGGACTAGATGGGGCTATCTGGATTATCAAGTCAACACCCCTGCAGTTGTGGACAGTATGACAGTACTCCATTCAGTTTACTCCAAAATGCCCAGGA
This sequence comes from Elanus axillaris, assembly GCA_026212715.1. NCBI lineage: Eukaryota > Metazoa > Chordata > Aves > Accipitriformes > Accipitridae > Elanus > Elanus axillaris. Next base: position 31,651,229 of record JANZLQ010000008.1, read on the forward strand.
TGACTTTTTCTGTATAACCCCTCAGATCATTCCCCATCCCACTATAGCAAACTCACAGCCCATGCAAAGTCCAAGAAAAGCAAGGCTGGAAATGACACCTATCTCTTACAACTGATGCTCGCTCAGAAGAACCTGATGCTCCACATGGTCAAGCAGAGCCCTGGGCAGAGTGGACTGTGCAGCCCCCATTATCCAACACTGCATGAGGCAGTGCAGGCATGCAGAAGAGGGGCTCCCAACTCCCACCACAGTACTTCCTTCCATTCCTGGTTTCAGCTATACCAGCATAAAATTGTATTTGTTCCTTTCTGCCTTGCTGAGATGATTTCTTGATACAAAATGCTGTATCTTCATCTCTCTGCTTTTTAAAGGTGTCCTTAATTACATAAGATTCCTGAGAAATTAAAAGTAACATTTGAATTAAGACATGATTGGTTGTTTCTGGAAATAAAAAATTGTGTTGTCTTTTGACATTTCTTTCAGGTTTCCTCCTTTCGAATGGAGATCCAGCTGTTATCTTGTTCCACTGGAGGTTTTTTCCAAGTTTTGAATTCCTTCCTCTGCCTCTGCCCCTTTTGGAAGCACCAGTTTTCTCTTTTCTACCAAAAAACCCAAGCAGCAGTGCAGTTTCACAGAATATACCCAACAAGACCTGAATGAATTTCTGGCAGCCCAGCTGCATGGAAGCACACTTTCTCCACACGCAATGATACTTCTTTGCAAGCTCTTAAATGTGTGGGAGTCACAATAAAATGATGCTATATGGGGCATGCTGATAGGCTCACATGTCTGATTTGTTCTTTGGCTAAGAACTTCCCCTTTTCAGGATGTTCAAGAGCCAACATCCTTGATCCATGAGTACCTTTGGTTCCCTGCATCTCGAGGGTGCTATCTGTATTGTGGTGGGTTGTTGCAGCTGCTGCTGTAAGTGCTAACATAAAACCTCTGCTGGACTGAGTGCAAGTCAAAGTAGCCCCTAAGAAGGCTTAACTCATTCAGCAGCCTGCTGGGGAATAGCTCTTCATGTTTCTTTTTACAGCTTGTCTTTTCCTGCACTCAGTCTGTACAGTCTGCAACTTTCCCTTATTCCCCCTGGCTCCATGTGGACCATAATTTGATTGACCACTGATCTATGCAGACCTCCTGGACATATCCATCCATCCTATGTACTTAGGGTGAAAGACATCTAAAAGAAGCCATGTGTACTCATTGCCAGGCTCCTGGGCTGTGGGAGAATGCACAGGGAGAAGGAGTCCACCACCAGAAAAGCCCATCCTTGTGTGAAAGCCCATCCCACCGCAGAGCCAGGGATGCAGGAGGAGGCATGGCTTTACATCAGGTGGATAACCCCTACCCAGGGCCCTGGAGAGCCCCGGGCTCTGCATATCTCCACGTCAACCCTGCATGCAGCCATGAGTGTCAGCAGTGGCAGAGGGTCCTCCAGCCTCAGTTATACTTTGGACATAGATTTGTTAATTGTTTCTCAAGTTCAGCTTAGGCAAATGCCATTGTAGCATAATTTTATTTTCACAGGGGACAGATTAAACCAATAATAATAATGACAAATATTAGGTGCAGCTGTTCTATTTTGTTCCCCAAATCAGGCCTGCAGCACTGTTTCCTAACGTAAGCTCTGATCCTGCAAATCTGAGTAAATTTTACACATGGGAATATTTCCTCTAGAGTTGGTTGAAGTTGCTCAAGGTATGCAAAGCTGGGCCTTACTACAAGCATATTCAGGACTGAGCCCATAGTTTGAGTGGCCCGGTTTAGCCTAGTTTTTGCCCATACTTCAGAAAAAAAAGAAATTACCAAACATCACTACAAACAGGGCCAAGGAATCCTCTGTTACTTTCCTGGCCAAATTTTGATGAATATCTTAATGGTAGTCATGGCAGTAAAATGACCTTTTCACTTTGGAAATAGTCTTGCAAAAGTCTGTTGATCATTGTTTGTGTCTCATCTTAATAATGTACAATTCTCAAAGGCTCTATGCTTTAAAATTTGAAAGGAATTAAGTTTGGGGCTGGGGTTTTTTTTCTAAATCTAGAACCCAGTAGATGATTACCTAAAATTGGGAAACAAATAAGAGGTAACCTCACAGTCAATAATGTGTAGCTGAACTTGGTGAATTTATATGCTGTGGAGTAAGTGACAGATTCCTCTCTATTTTTTTTTTTCATTTGTATCTATAATATGTGAAAAGTAACACAGAACCAAAAAGAAAACCAAAATGAAGAGAAACTGAGGAGAACCACAGGAAATATATAGGATATAGGAAATCCTTTATCTCCTTTTAATTAAATGTATGTCCATTGATAGTTATGGTATAACCTACCGTATAAAAGTGTTTTAAAATAGTCTGAGTTTCTGCACATCTAAAAGCATTTTTCCATACAACAGGAATAATATTTGCTTCACAGAGGAGCTGTACCATTGGACTTTATAAACCATGGAGAGGTCCTCACACAGCAGGTATAATATAAAACATTCTACACTAAGTGATTAATCTTTTTTTTAATCAGGCCTGAAGACTAAATAATTTAAGTTTCTAATAGCTCAGGAATTTTCAGGATGTTCCATAGACATTTCAGGACATGACCCTCAGCTGGATAACAGAGTTGTAGCTCATAGAGTCTCTTGTCTAGTGGTTCATGATGACTTCTATTATTTTTCCACATTTGTGATTTTGTAATTCAATTTTCATATTTTCCTGTCATTGCATTGGATTTTTTTCTTAGTTTCTGCCTTTTCTAACTATGATGGAAAAAAGCAGTGAGCTATTGTGGGTACTGGCAGATGGGGGCAGGGGGAGGCAAATTAATTCTGCACAGGGCATTTGGCAGTCTGAATTTTGCAGACTTGTCTTTCCTACTTAAGAACATTCCCACTTAACAACATAAAAACATATTTGCATTTAATATAGGGGGAAAGCAGAGGAGAAAGTGAAGCAGATCTTGCTGTGACCTTAATAGATAGTGAAAAGGAAAAGGAAAAAAATATATCTCAATACTTCATGTAGCTGAAGGCCAAACCCTCTGGCTGTTGCTACAGGAACAGTGTTAACAATATTAATAACAGAAGATGAGACAGTTGATAGAAATGGGAAGAACAATTTAAGGAAAAATGACCATCCCTCTATTAGACTCAGTCACATACAGGCACAGAATGGTTAGCGTTGCAATTCTTCTACAGCTCAGAACAGCAAGAAACTAGCTGTGGCTGGATCACAGTGGGTACCTCAACAGCAAAACAAAAAAAAGTGGCTAAATAGCGCAAAATATACTGTGAAAACAGGAAGATCATGTAGGTGGGACCATATGGCATAAGCTTCTTCAGTAACTACAGAACATTCCTCTTCTGAGAATGAAGAAATAGAGCTTGATATAGAAATGTTTTCCCATGCATTTAAAGTACTTACTTAATATAGAACATGAAAGGAATCAAACTTGAGATTGTTGCTAGTATCTGTATCTTTGATGGAGGTTTTGGGGCCACATTCACTGAGGAAGATGAGCGGGGATGCAAAATCAATCATAAGTACATGAACTATGTGCCCGACTAGAACAAATCCAAAGGCCATTCATCCCGCTGGGCTAAGGTGGGGACTAAACTCCATTTCTCTTATTGTTTTCTCCTGAAACAGCATCACTTTCTGGAGGAGAAATTGTAAAAAAATTGATATATTTTCTTCCTTCTTTGTCAGGAGAGACTAGGAAGACAGCAATTCCATGCCAGTTTATTTGTAGAGGAATCCTGCAACAGTCAGCTCACAATAGAGAGGAGAGGAGAAAACCTAAGAGGGGTATGCATGTTGAGAGAGGAAACACAGAAGCCCCTTGATAAGAACGAAGAAGCATGAACCCTGTGAAACTCTGTGAAAATACTGTGTGAAGGTTTCCTGGAGTATTGAGGTTGCAAAGCCCAGGATGTAGCCCTGAAGCTACAGGATGAAGCCCTGTAGACATGAAGCAGGAATTGTTTTCTGTTGTGTTTGAGTGGTTTCAGCATTTAGGGCCTGAGTTTGGGTGTTAGTTGAAGAGGAGCAAATTGAATCCCTGTGTGATTGCAAGGAAATGCATGGGAACCTCACCTTGAGCAAGAGAGAGGGCTCTGGATTCATGAAGGACATGTAGGAAGGAGAAGGGGGAGAGAACAGCTCAAATAAGGAAGGATATGGATAGAGTAAAAGGAAAAAGGGAATGATAAGAAATAGGATAAGAGTGTTACTCTCATTTGATTCTGGACTTCAATTTCCTTGGAGGGACAGAAGAGTTGATGTACACTGAACTATCTCAGCAATGGGTAACTGGGACACCAGCCTCAGACATGCAATGGGTTAAGGGATTGAACTTTAACTGGGAATGCCAGTGTTAGTAAAAGTGGCATTTAGGCCAGAAAATGGTTGAAGTAGCAGAATACACAAAGTTGCATAAATCTAGGCTTCAGTTGTGGAAAAGGAAGCTAATTACACTTAATGATACTGGTGCTGGAAGAGAAAGCTGCATAAGGAGAAGGGAAAGTGGCCAGCCCAGAGTGAGACTATTCCAAGGGCACGTCAAGAACATCGTCCTGCTTAAGTGGTTCAGCCATTTGACTCAGGAAAGGGAAACTTCACAGATGTGTCTTCCCTAGACACATCTTCTCCCAGTTCTTTTCTCAGGGATATCTGGATGCCGGTATCTTGTGGTCAGATGGACAACCTGTGCTGAGTTGTCTGGATGCAACCCTAGAGCTCAGTCTGATGGCAATCTTCCCAGCTAAAACAATGGTCTTTTTCATTTACCAGTGATGCAGACCTAGCAGACATATCAGACCATAACTGTTTTCTTTTTTTCTCTCTCTTTCCCTGTGTGTGTATGTGTGTGTGCTCTTAATCAGCAGCCAGTGATTTTATTTTGAATGAGTATGACAAAGCAAGAGGCCATGGTAGCAGAAGCACATTGTAGGAGCTCTGGCACAAATGCACTTGAGCTGTACCAGACATCCATGTTCTTTGCAACCAGGGCTATTCCTGCATCAGCAAGGAGAAGAAATCTAAATGTAACCCCTGCACTCACACAGCAAGCCTTTCAGCTGACTAATTTTTATGGGGCTGCTGCCTTCAGCAAGACCCAGGAAACTCAGGGAAAGCACACATTTTATTGTCTTATAATATTTCTTAGACCTGAATGCCTCTTACCTTTCCCTAAGTTTCTGTTTTCTGCTTGAGAGATCAAGACCCCCAGTGGGCGTTTCCATCACTCTGCCAGGCCACAAAGACTGCTCATTTGGTTTGGAAAGAAAGACAGAGGTGACTGATGGCCCTGGCTGGGACACAGTAAGTCTGTTTGCATTCTCAATACTGTTGGCTCACAGGAAGCTGTTCCTCTGTACAATTATAATATTGCCAAGCAAATTCAAATATGGAAGAAATCCCCAACTGTCTGCAAAGAAAAAAGAAATCTAACTGCATTCAAATTATTTTTTTCATTCTAATGGTAGAAATACTGCTGGTTTCAATAGAAAGGAGCAATTTGTCTTCTGAGTACCATGACAAGGCTGTAGAGAAACCCCTGCCCTCCCAGTGCCAAGGGAAATGCTGCACTGGGAGCATCCTCTGGCTATGTAAAATAATCCAGTATGGCCCAGAAGAGAGGATGTTTGAGTGAGCGCCTCATGGCACAGTACCATTAAAGACTGTAAGGTTTAAGGAGAGGTTTTTGGCTGGGGACAGTTTTCATTTTCCAATAATGACCAAGGGAGTTGGTCACCCAGCCCCTCTGTTAAATCAAATTATTGCTAAGCACATTGGGTGTGATGGAGCAGAACAGGGACAGACATTTGGACTTGTGGTAGTCATGCAGGCTCCCTGTGTGGTCACAGGAGAGAATCCCCACTGCTGGGAAGCTCTCCTCCTCGGGAAGTAGAGAAGTTGTACTCTGGAGAGCCTGCTTGTCTCTAACAGGAGGTGATGATGACTTGCTCAGACACAGGGCTCTCCTCCATGAGCACGCCATGTCAGGTGAAGTGAAGCCCACCACCAGGTCTTCCAACCTCCTTTAGTTGGAGGCAATAGCTCCATGGAAGGCTGGACCCCAGGCAGAAAAGCAAACACATGTCTAAACATGCTTGCAGGCCAGCCTGGGCATCCATGGTTATTTGTGCCAAGACTGTTTTGGATCCCTGTGTGCAAAAACCAGCTATGTGAAGCACTGCAAGAAGGAGAAAGCAAAAGCATGTGGGAGGTTAGTACTGGAGAACAATGAAACATCTTTCTTTCGAAACCTGGTTGCCATAGAACAAAAAGCAGTTATCTATCTTTAGTGTTTGGAAAGCAGAGTTTCTTCCTAATAAACACTTAGGACAGTGTTTATTCCCTGCTTAATAGAGTCTCTGTGAGACAGCAGACTTAACTGTAATAGTAATCTTTCGAAATAACATATATTTTCCTGCTCCGAGATCTCTAACATCTATTGAGACTGTCAGAGACTTAAAATGTAACCAAATACAGCTGAAATTTTCCATGAAGTGGAAACTGGAAATGGCTGATGGTTTGCAAAAGTTCATTTCAGAATTTATTTTTCTAAATTGTTTTCTTTTAATGTAATGTGTTTTCCATTTTTATGCTCATTATTTACAGTATCTCACAATGTGTAATTAGTGATAGCATATAATTACTTAATTGAAGTATTCTATTATTTTAATTATCTTTAAAAATCACAGACAGGCAAGTGTTATTTAGTATGTTTAGAAGTTTTATCTTCTTTTCTATTTCAAAGTATCTCCTGCTTGTAATTTTTGATGCTGGCATAAATGCCATGGAATTGTGTACAAATAATAAAATTAAAACTTAAACAAGAAGTTCTTTCAGCACTGGATAATGAAATTCTGAAAATATAGTTTTCATTGTAAAAGTGATAAACCAGTAACTTTATATTATGAAAATAATCTATATTATTATGAATAATATTGTGAAAATCTAGTTTTTTTCAACTAAGTTCAGATTTTTATGAAAATTACACTTTCAGACAGTACAAAAAGCAAGAGTTGGAATAAATTCACAAAGGTCTACTATAGAATGCTCTTCTTCAGAGTACTTTTCATACAAATTTTGTTCAAGCTTATAGACCTTTCATCCAGAGCTCTCCCTTCAGAGACAGACTCGAAATTCCCACTAAATCTAAGAGACGTGCATGGCATTGCATGCATAAATCTGGAGAAAGAATTGGGCGTAAAGTTTGAACAAAACAAAATTATCAGATAGCCAGATAAATTATTGTGATGGAAGATGTGACTAGGCACAGATGGCTAAATTCATTCAAATTGACTCATGTTTGCCATAGGCAAATACATACCACAGGTTAATTCTGAAGCTTGCTGCAATGCTAGTTTTTCATGTGTTATAATTCCTTTTATCTATATCTACTAAGAGGGAAACCGGTGTAGAAATAAAACATGTATTGGTATTATTATAAGCATAAATATTGAATGGATTGCATATTTTGATGTAGCATACAACGAACTAGTGTAAAACATATCAGTATTTAGACAAACAAAATTCAAAAGTCTGTGGTGTCTTAATCTGGAGGGTAGCACCTGGGTGTGCAGAAAAGTGAAGAGAAGCTGAACTTTCACACATGTGGCCTCAATGAGGAAAAAGAACCATCTAATGGGGCTAAATGCAAAAGTGGTGATCAAGTGCTAGACAAGCTGAGTCAAGAGAACCCGGTGGAGCTCCTGCACCTTTCAGATGTGGCCTCTTGGCTTTGCTGAATGCTACAAGAAGAAAAGGAGGAGGGGAGAGAGGAGACCACCAAAGTCCAGACACTACCTGGGGCTCCCGTTGTCACCTCTAAGCAAAATCAGCTTTATGGCTCCATGGGGAATGTATGAACCCCCACTGCAGCTCCAGCATTCAGACTGGGAAACCTCTCTCCCCAGACAAGATAACATCTGCTGCTGCTGCTAAATGATGATATTAGTCAAGCGGTTCAAGTGGTAGCAGGCTGTGCAGGAGTAGAGAAAGTTCAAGTTTAAAGGCAGCTGTCGATGCATGACTGAACAGTGGGAGAGGGAGAATTGTTACAGCTGCATATAATGGCATTTATTTCGGGGGGGAGTGTGTGAAGGTTGTTTCTTTTTCATTTAAATAAAACCTTAGAAATTAATTGCTGCCTGCAGTCAGGGCAGTGTGTTAGAAGGAGCTGGTCAAGGAGCCTTTCTGGTGCAAAGAAGCCCCAGCGAGAAACACCACAGACTGATCGTAGCCAGGAAACTTGCAAGTGTGTCAAAGCTGCCTCTTTCTCTGCACCACATTTCAAGTCCACAACCTTACAGTGAAGAGAATGAAAATGTGCTCTGACAGCAAGTAAAAACCCCAAAGTCATGCAACCCTGCAAGGCAGAGGCCAGCTCCACAACCACCCTGTCCCTGTTCCGTATGTGAAATAATTTGAATTCATCCAGATGCTGCGTAAATTGTCGTTCTTTCCAAGATGTCTAGCATGTGGACTCAACAGGTTCTGGATCACCTGTATGATCCTAAGGGCAGGGGAATTGCAAACCACTGTGGGCACCTGGCCCATGTAAAACACAGAAAGCAAGGCAGGACTGTAAGGGCAATCATTTGGGATCCAGGTATCTCATGGACCAAGCACCTGGCTGGCCCCAACCATTCTGTATGGGCATCATGGGCTATCAGCAACATGTTGCAGCCACCTCCTGTATATATTTCACCAAGAAGATTTTGTATATTACCCCAGCACCCAAAGCCAGACCTTTGAGCGCTTTGCAATCTGGGGGGGGG